>BFEA01000154.1:563863-618131 GCA_003427395.1 Chara braunii | reverse complement strand
GATGGGGCAAGGGTGAAGTAACCAAAGACAAAAAGGACAACAAAGAGATAAAAATTCGGCGACGAGGGGGATGGCGGAAGGGTGAAGTGACCAAAGACAAAAATGACAACAAAAAGGTTGGAATTCGGCGACCAGGGGGAATAGGGTAAGGGTTGAGGACTCGAAGTAGAAAAGGACATTCGACGAAGCTCAATAACGAAACTTCAAAAATTAAAAAGTAAGTAAGAAAAGAGAAAAGAAATTGGCGAAGTTTTAAGACAATTCAAGGACAATATTAAGATGTTTATTACCACCTTGAAAAAAATTATTCTTCTTTCACGAAAATGTACCTTAAAAAAAAAATTCTCTAAGGAAAAAACTCAGTTTTTTGACGAAAAATTGGAAGATTCTTTGCAAGCTTCAGTGAATCATTCGCCGAAGGTTTTTGGGTTTGTCGACCACGAGTGAGCGAAGGTGCTAGGGTAGGGTTTTAGAGCATTACTATTTAGTTGGAGAAGTTAAATTTAGGAAAGGAATGTTAGTTTTCGCGTTATAAGAAAACGAGCTGCGTCGAGATGGTGAACGAGATGAGGCGAAAAAAACCCGGATCTCGTCCGTTTCTTCGTAGAAACGGACAGAGAAAAGTAATGAGCGAGGTTGTCTTGACGCTGTGAGTTGAAAGGCGGCGTCAGTTTTAACGGAGGAGTGACGGTTTAGCTAGTATAGCCACTAAGAGTTGTGCGTGGCGGTTTTGTTAGTATAGGCACTAAGAGCTGCGCCTGGGAGCAGTTTCAGAGGACTAATGAATTTATTCGCATTCTAGCGAAAGATTCGATTCGACTTTGCTCATCCTACTGTAAAGAGAGAGAGAGAGAGAGAGAGAGAGAGAGAGAGAGAGAGAGAGAGAGAGAGAGGGAAAAAAATAAAATAAAAATAAAAATTGAACGAGAGTTGAGATGAATGGCATAGCGAAAGGCAAGGAGAGAATGGGCAGTGAAGGAGTATGCGGCACTGTTGAAATGAAAGGGAGTTAAGACGAAGGTAAGCGATTAAAACTTACCTTGGCTTACCGACTACTTCGCAGTAATGACAATGTACCGAGTAAGATCCGAGTGTTAACATATTGGTGGCGCTAAACGGCGGGGATGGGTTATGCTTGTGCTGTTTCCCAGTTATGATTGGCAAAGAGATTGCATAATATAAATCGGGCGTGGAGTGCGTCAAGCCTGAGTATGCAAAGAGGAAGATAGGCCCGCCGCCTCGACTGGAATACGCGGGCAGTTCTGTGTCGGTGTGCATTGAACCTACTTGGGTTCAAGGGGAAGATTCATTCTTACCTTTCGGCTCGTATGAAGAAGGAAGGAGTCGGACACCTACCTGACCGGAGTCGACTGCGGCAGCAAGGAAAGAGAGCGCACACCTTCCGTGAGACAGGCAACGTGTAGGTGCTGACAACGCATGCAGAGGGAGAGGAGTCACTTACCTGGGCGAAGAAGGAAGCGGGATCGAGAGGCTCCCTTCCACCTGAGATAGAGGTCGCTCGGTTCGGAGTATCTGTGTTGCCTGTAGGTGATGACGGATGTCTATCGGGGTGACTCTTTGGCTCAGTAGGTGGTAGGAATCAACAGTTTGCGGGGCTTAATCGTAATGTGAGTTGGTCAGGTGTTACTCTCTTTCGCGTTGGATGGGCATTCTTATCTGCGTCCCACAGCTGCCCTGCCGCCTGTGTTCCACTTGCTTCGCACATGGTTCTTTGCGGGTTGATGAGTTTGCTTTGCAGAGTGACCGGGTTGTTGGTGTGACCTTTTTCCCTGCTGCTTTGCTACAGTACTGCTCATCCACAAGTCGTATCTTTCGTATTTGTCACTTTCGTGCCTTGTAGGTTGGTAGTTTTGTTGCTGGTGCCTTGCTCTCTACTCCACCGTTGCCGATCTGCTGACCCTCTAACCCTGTAGTTTCCTACAGTGTTATGACCTTTTTTGAATTGTCTTGCATTTCTCTTCGAGGTTTCTACGTCGCATCCCGCGTGCATGGCGGGCAGAATCGAAAGGGGGGCAAAGCAGCTACCGGCGGGCCGTGAAAACAAAGTTGCAGAGTGATCACGATTGTGGTAGGAGAGGTTATCGCTGCGACTTGGGAGGTTGTCAGAGAGTTGAATTTGGAAGTTCAGTTTTTGTTTGACCAAGTTGAGGTGCGAGTTTGGCCGCCATTGTGGGGCCCTCAGTCGCTCAAGATATCAAAACCCTCTCGCACGAGTCTGAGAGTAACCCCCTTGGATCTGAGTGACTTAAAACCTTATCCTTTTGTCCTTCTAACTCTAAGTCTAGTCTATTGGTTCTGAGAGGAAGGCGGCAGGCAGGATTGCAACCCATAGGACCCCAACAAGACTCAGTGAGGAGTCCACCCACCGATTGCGGGAACTCTGCCGGAACCTAGGGGAGGTTCTAAAGACACGGAACATCAGGTATATCCTTTTTACTTGTATGACCCCATTATACCCCCGTTTGCCTATCTCCTTTTAGCTTAACTGATATATGTATGAGATTGCCCCTATGACTTGCTTTCTTTCATGACTCAATCAGACTAAATCGAAGGAATGTATGAGAGTCAAGTTTAAGTTTTACCTTTATTCTGATTGAAAGCAGACAAAGGAATGAAGGTGGGAGAAAAGCAGACTGCATGCATTTGACCGGGTCAACTAAGGACTGGGCATTGTTTCTAGGCTGAACGGCCCAGAGCTATGTTTATTTGGCTGTTTTCTGAAGGGTCAGGCATTGTTTCTAAGTTGAATGACCTGGTTGCTGTGTTTAATTTCTGAGAGTTTGTCTGATTTGAAGGGATTAAGTTCTTGTTTTGTGTTCTGAGGAAGGATTTTGGTCTAAGGCTGAACATTGTTTCTAAGATGAATTGTCTAGTCTGAAAACCACGCATATAAGTATAAACTAAGTATAAAAGAAATTATTCTGCTTATATTTGTATGTGAACTGGTGGCTGGACATTTTTTCCAAGCCGAATGGCCCAGCGCTAAGCCATATCACTAAGAAGAGAAGGAAAATTACAGAGTATAATTGGAAGTAGTCTGGGCAAGTTGAACATTGTTTCCAAGTCAAATGGTTCAGTCCCCTGCCCGTATTTGTTTTTTCTTTTGAACAAAGTCAAAAAGTTATTAAATTTTGGATATTAAACAGATCAGGGCGACCAAACATTGTTTCTAAGATGAATGGCTTAGTCATGTGCCCAATGAAGAGATAAGTAGTTGTGCAACCTGTTCGTGTATAACTAAGACAGAGAGTTGGCATTTTTTCTAAGACGAATGACCTAACTCGATGCCCTATGTAAGCTGGGTAAAAAATGATTAAATCATCTTAGGGTTTCATGAACTATCTTATATAAAGTGACTTTGGGCTGGTGAGAGTACTTACGTTTGTGGTTTGGTCTGCATGTGGTTGAGTGCGACTACTACTTTAGTCTGAGTTTCAATTTGATAGGTAGTTGCTTTAGTTGCTCGCCACGTGCTACAGCTATAGGAGTTAGTTTCAATTCCTGCATTTTCTGGGATAAGTTTATTTGGTTGATTTCTGCATTTTCTGGGATCATTTATTATACTTGATCTTGTATAAAATTCTGTAAGCTGCTTTCTCTACGGAAAGCGCTGCCGAAATTTCTGCGAATCCAAGGACTTAGTTAAAATTTGACCTTTCAAAAGTTTAACTTGTCTTATATTTTATATATGGCTTAGTAAAAATATGGGAAGTCTCATTTTCAAAAGGGAGTGCTGCCCAATTTTTTTTCTAATTTAGGGAGTTGGACAAAATTTGACTTTGGAAAGTTCAAGATTATTTCTGTTTTTATATTTAGGCTGATATAAATTCTGGAAAGACACTTTTTTTACAGGAAGCGCCGCTGAAAGTTTCTTAGTTTAGAGGAGATAGATCTTATTTTGACAAGTGGCGACTCTGGCAATCCACTCTATATGAGGGAGATTATGCCATAGGTCTACCTTTCTTTAGGCACTGGCTTAGAGGCAGACCACGGTTTGGCTATGAGGAAAGTCTTGAGTGAGAGCGTGTCATGGGGATTTGATCTCCATACATTGACGATTTACCTTGGACATTGACTTGTCGTATGATACAGGTCTTCTTTGGACATTCGATCCGAGATTTGGACTAACTTCAGCTTGATCCTACGAGGATCATTTTCTGTTATCACTGATAACAGGTCGGTTGGTTGATCGCCGACTCGTTGTCTCACAACACAACTTTACTTACACCTGTATCTCAACTTGATTGACCTAACCCTGAGGTTTGATATGTTTCTTTGAGGGTTTTAACCGAACTTATTTTAATGGTCATTACAAAGAACTTGTGAGAAAGTTGAACTATGACTGGGGCTTGAGTGTGTGAGGCATGGTGTGAGTTACAGGGAGCATTAAAGTTGACCACATTGGTGTATGGCAATGTGACTATTGTGTGTGCTTGTGTTTTATGTCGGTTAGTACTCTGGAGCTTGGTATATGAGTCAGACTTTGGAGGAAGTGAGAATAACAACCATTTGTTGCACGATCTGCATACTTGATGGGTTTATGTTTCCCCTTCTTTTATTTTATGGCAAGTTCTGATTTGATATATGAGTGTTGGGTGTTTACTTATTTAATGATTGATTTTGCTTGTTAATTTTTATAGTTGGACATTGTAGTCTGTGGCAGCCGTCAAAGTCAAACTCCTTGACTTCTTTCCAGACTCTGGATGATAGAGCTGGTCTCCAGGGCGATAAGAGACGGTAGTCACCACAGGTATGAACCTGTGTACCACCCACTCTCCGCACGGTGCAGAAGAGGATGTGGTTTTCAACTGCACATGGCGGTTGTCCAGCGTCGAGAGATCAAATCCCTCACGGCGCGTGTTAGACGACACTTGAGTGTCAAATGCGACCCTCGAGATTAACGAGGACTGAATGAGTATGGGTACTACATAGTACGCCATCAATGGGACTGTTTGTGTATGCTTGCTTTACGAGTCGATATGAGTTAGCCCTGCGTCCACGAGGTTTTATACTAAGTCTCGCACACGTCGTCTATCCGATTTCCACGTCGAAGAGTTATGGGATGACTACTAAGGCACTATGAGTGTTGTCGCGTTCTTTGTTCTTTCTTTGTTCTTTGTCGTTTTGTGTATGTGTATGTGTGTGTTTTTTATTTTTATATTCTCTAGAGTGGTGTTCGCGTGGTATGTGGGACGCTTCCTAGTCGACCGGCAACGAGTCACACTTTGGACTTCAACCCCTCAAGATGTCGATTCGCGTGAGGGTCCAATAGACGCGTATTACCGCGCATACTCCCTATGCTACAGCGTACGAGAAACGCCTTCGGCTGGTCCACCTTTACGATTGCAACTGATTAGCTTTCGTACTGTTGACTGGTAGCTCGGCGGGATACGCCCACCGAAGGGAGGTGACAACTCCCGTAACATGGAGGTAAGTCGTGCCTCGCGTAGGCCCTATCCTGTCGTAGGGATTCGCGAAAGGTATGGCTGGCGCACTCGACCGGAGCGGCTTGCGGAAGCTCCATTATGTGTTTGCGGTGAGGATTAAAACCAACTTCTGCGTGACGCGGCCGGAAGGGTCCCGGGCTGCCTTATGCGGTGCTGGACCGATGCGTTCGACAGATGGCGCCGTTGCCAAGGATAACGGTTGTCTGGCGAGGATAACAGTTGACAGATGGCGCCGTTGCTGTCTGATTGATGACGTATGTATGGATTGTCTTTCAAGAGGATATAGACTTTGCATGAAACCCACATCTGGAATGGGACCAGAGATGAATGGGGTGGCTCATTCCTGGGGAAGGTGGTTCTTCCTCAAAGGAGTAAGTCAGCGTGTATAGTTGTCCTTAGTGGAAGTGCATTCTTGAATTGTTACTCCCTTGTTAAGGCTTAAGAAAGTAGTTATCAGTCTCAAGAATGATAGTGAGACCCACACGGGAATTATGTTCCTAGTCTATTAGTGGGGTGTTGTTACCTTTCCTATGATAGGAGACTAACTACATTATCTGTTGCAAGAGATGGAAAAGGCTTGTTACCTTGCCAAAACTGTGATGGCCAAGTGTAACAGCTACTGCCTAGTAAGAACGGTTTTAGACTAGCGACCTAGGCTCGACTCGCATTAAGCAGGACCACCATATTTGTAAGAGCGAGAATTCGTTGTTCCTTGCCTTGATAAGTATGAATGGGATTGTTCATTTGACCATGATTAGGATTCTGTGAGGTGCAAGTGTTGGAATCAGAGAAGGTTGCAGTGAGGCTTGATCTTCAGAGCGGGGCTCAGGAGTCAAGATGTCATCTCATGAGGATTATATCGCTCCTCAGCATTGAATGCTTCGCTTAAGAGTGGAACGGGTAACAATTGTATCATGTTATTTGCTCATTGCTAGTCTTATTTTTGCCTTATAGAATATGAAATATGCTCATTGTGAGTTGGGTTCATATTGTTGTTTATAAAGCATATTGTGTCCTTCAACTACAACCCTTGCAAATAATTTGTGTTTATCATGCAAGAATCATTGTTATCAATATATGTTATTTATCATGGGTTGTACTATATTTTGGATTCATGTTTGGAGTATCCACCTATTTGACATATGTATATTGTGTCCTTCCTTGATAATAGAAACCATAAGTGGTTAGTGCCTGAGTTATGATTTGAAGGATTTATAGGTCAATATTCCACTGGGGAAACTGGTCACTTGATCCAATGAAACCCCGCCAAATAGGTAAGAGAACTCAAAGCAAGTAGAGTTAGTGAGTCGTGTAATGGGCAACTATTTCGCACGGTTCGCAGGGCACTTCCTGGAGGAGCTGATAAGAAACCCGAGAAATGTCGGTCCGTGGGAGTCTTTAGCTCGTCGAGTTATGTGCGTTTTTGAAAAAAAAGATTCAAAGACTCTCTTCGGTAACGCCGTTGTTCTGAATAAATTATTATGTGCGCCTTCATGATGAGAACATAATAATTTTAGTGGGATATATTATATATTAGATTTAGCTCCGCAACTTCCTTTGAGGCTCGATCCTAACGCCGCTCGTTATTGTTCAACAGGTGATGAGGTCGAAGACGCTCGAGATAGAAGACTCTCAAGAGAAAATTGGGGTCGAGAAACTCGCCTCTCTGCTGGGTCTGCGAGATTGGGAGCAAGACAACCTACCCAAGGTTGAGATCGACTTTTTCAAGGGCTATCATGTTTCTAACTTCCTTGACAAGTTTAGGCAAATAGCGTCTTACTACGAATGCACTAAGGAGCAGATGATAAAGAGGTTGTAAAAAATATTCATATAGGCTTGAAGGAGGAAGTCAGTGGGTTGGTTTGAAGAGCGGGGTCATCATGGAGAAAGTTCTATGATGACATGTGGAATAAATACCGGTTAGATGAGGAACAACTGACCAAAGACGATCTTGAGAAGATAGATCGATACAGTTATATTTCCGTAGGGCACTTCTTGAAGGATTATAATCGCGCATCCCGCAAGGTTTGGGGGTTGTCTGAATATGACAAGTGTTTTGTCTTCCTTATGAACTTTACGGATCCAGAGCAACGGGATTTGATTCGTGGGACAGAAGGGAGGCTTACATGGGATAAAATACGAGAGAATTTTAAGGCGATTTCAATCAACACCTCTGTCATACTCTGCGGGAAGCGAGGAAAAGAAAGGAGGCGCTGGATTATGAGAAAAATGGGCATGGGAAAATGGCAAATGACCTTACAGCATGCACCTCTGACGGTCTGAGAGGTAGATTTCAGAAGGACGCTAAGGTCGTCAAACGAAATCATAGGTGGAGCAAAGAGAAGAAAAGAGAGTCATGTGTTGAGAGAAAAGAGGTACAGGCTAGAGTGAGGAGTATTGCAGCTCATACCTGTGAGAGGATGTTTGACGCTTCAAACGAGAAGGGAACAGAGGAGCGAAGGGTTTAGGAAGAAGTTGGTATAGCTCTTCCGCGCACTACGACTGATCCAAAAAGAGAGTGTCATGACAAGGGAACATCGCCAGCTGTAAGTCGTACAGGACAAAGGAACAAAAGAGGGCGAAAACAGTGGGTAAAAATAGTACGTGCCTATTGTGGGAAGACCGGTCATACCCCTCGCAGATGTAAGATGTGGAAGAAAGAAGTTGAAGGGTGAAACCGTTGGGTTTTAGGCGAGGGTCTGGTTCCTTCCAACAACTATCACCAATTTACTTGTCTCACCTATAGCAAGAAAGCGATAGAATGGTGGCAGCAGTCTCGAACGACTTATAAATAAACACTCAGAAGGCTATGACGGTGCGGAAGACCCAATTGCTAAACTAATAGGCGATCATTTGCTTATGTTGCTTTTAAGTTGACTCTCCAAGTGTTTTGAAACATACATTTCATCTTGAATATATTTTATATTTCGGGTGGGGATTCGTTCGTTTTTATGATTGTGCGTACGTTCTGAGCTTTGACTATCCACTCTCTAAGTTGATTTTAGGTTTGGATAAGTGCAAGTGGAGGTCTTATAAGGTTCGATTGTCTGTACACTGATGTCCTCTTTACTTTTGACAGAACCC
Source organism: Chara braunii (assembly GCA_003427395.1). Classification (NCBI taxonomy): domain Eukaryota; kingdom Viridiplantae; phylum Streptophyta; class Charophyceae; order Charales; family Characeae; genus Chara; species Chara braunii. Next base: position 609,579 of record BFEA01000154.1, on the reverse strand, counting down.
TTGGGATTATTTTGTGTATATCAGTCTTGTACAACTTATAGGGTATGTTATACAAGGTCTTTTTTTTCCTATTGGGACCTTAATTTGTGATGATTTGAGGCTTGTGAAGATTCGAGACTCGAGAAAATTTGATTTTCTGTTGCCAACCATTTTGGTATGGGTTTGATTTCCCCAGATTGCATAATTGTGCGCATTTTTTTTTGTCATTAACATTTTCACCATTGTGGTCTTGTGCGTGTGTCTGTGTCTTGTTTTAATTAATATAATAAAAAGTGTGCGAACCGAAGAGGGTTCGATAAAGTGAAGAAAGCGTGATTATTAATGAAAGATTTATGGGAGACTTGAAGCGTGCAGAAAATTATATAAAGAGAGAGGTTATGCCTGAAGGCGGCCTAAGTATTTATTGGTTTCATCTGGACTCGTCTTCAACTGAAAGATATTTTAAAGCTTATATGGATAGTCCATCTATAGGTGGAAGGATGGCTGAGAGATTTTTATGGGTGATTCACCTTAAGAGTGGGAAGGAGTCTTAAAAGTTTTTATGGAATGTTCCCCCTCAAGAGAGGGAGGGTGACTTAAAAAAAATTTTATGGAGTTAGAGTTTTATTCGGTGACTTAAAAAAAATTTATGGAGTTAAGAGTTTTATCCTCTGCCAAATCGGCAACTCCACTTTGTTGGTTCTCAGCTGTCGGTAAGGGTGTCATCTGCGGCAGGAAACCTCTCAAGTTCTGGGAGCCCTTGCTTGGCCTGTGGTTGTGAGTCACAGTTGGTTTTGTGTGTGGCAGAGGGTAAGAAAACCGTTGAAATCGGCAACCCCGCTTGCGTAGCCATGTAATAGCTGGTGAAGGTCACACAAGCAATGAGGAAGCCTGATGGTTCTAAGTCCTTCACTTAACTTATTACTGGCCACAAGCGGTTTAGTCTGTGACGATGACTTCCATGATTAAAAATCCTTGAGAGATTTAAGTTTTGACGAAATGTCGGTGGGAGTATCACTTGTAGCAGGGAAAACCGACCTGATTTTGGGACCCTCCAATCGACTTTAGTTTTTGGTTGAAAGTGGCGTTCTCAATGAGTGTGAAATTTTAAGCAGTAAAAGAGTGAGTTTTATTTGGAAAAAAAATATGAGAGTTTGCTCACTGAGCAAAGCTTATGCATGAGGTTGACAAAATGTATGGTAAAAGAGAAGAACTCTACTTGTAAAAGTAGGATTTACGGGGGGGGGGGGGGGGGGGGGCTTTTTTTTTTTTTGAAAATTTAGTGAATACCCCTACCTATCGATTTGATGAACGACTAAAATGTGTGGCTTTGTGTGATAGTAATGACTTATGGGATTGGCTTAACGGGGCCCTACCCCTCAGGTATATTTGTGGCATATGTGATGGGGGCAAACACCCTGATCTTCTAATTAGATGAGAAATAGAGGTGTCTGATTAATCCCCACAATGGGGTGTTCCTTTGGGGAAGAGCTTGAAAAATAGTGTATGGATCCGTTGAGTTTGAGTAATTGATACGTGAAAAGCAAAGAGACTGAATAAAGATCGAGATCCTGAATTTTGACCCACTTCTGAGTTTGAGTTTTAGCTAGTGGTAGGATGATCAGGGTGCCCAACGCGATAAAATATCATTCAAAGAGACCGGGAGTGGTATAGTCTTGAGTCCAACTTTAAATAATTCCCTGTCTATGGTTGTAGTAGGTGGAAAGTGATTTTATCCACTTGTCAAATTAGAAGTTGAGCATGTCTGTGCTTAGCCGATAATTCGGCTGTTGTAGAGTTTTATCTTGATCAAGAATTAAATGATATTTTTAACCATTGAATTTTGTCCACGTCTTTTGAGGAATCGAGGTTTGGAGTGGATACAATAACCGTCTTTGCTGAAAATAAAAACTCGAGAAAGTTATCGTATGCTTTTTTTTGAAGACTAGGTTTGAATGGTATTTGGTTTAAGCATTCGTAGCGACGGGGACGTCGCGTAATAAGGTCCGGGCAGACTGTCGTACAAAATACCTTTACAAGGGTATTTCGCGTGGTTTCTGCAAGTTGCGTCAGTGCAACCTCGCTTGTTTGACGGCGCGCGCGAGAAAGGAAGATAAGGTCCTCGCCTGTGTTAACCGTGTGTGCGGGATATTGACGGCGAGGCACGACCATACGCAGCCTGGGTGTACGTGGTGTCGCGGACCAACGGGACGCGCGGCGTTCATTCTATTTTTATTATTTATTCATTTATCTGCTTTTATTGTTTTCTAAGGTCTTTCAGTTTGGTGATTGATTCCGAAGCCGGTGTTGAGACCGACGGGCCTGACTCAGCTATTAGATTGTCGGACACGAGTGGTCATCGCGCCAGTCGAGGATCTTGAGTACGCGGCGTCTTCTTATTGACCTAAAGGTTCGTCGCGTGTTCGGGGTTGGTTCTACCATTTTGGAGTATGGGCCGAAGGGTTTGGCGTGCATGCGAGCCGCCGCAGTCCGCGGTAGAGGAGGTTGGGTGTGAGTATGCCCGCATGACTTTTCTCCGCGTTGGCCTTCAAAGTTCTCATTTGAAAAATTGCTACTACCTCCAGGATCTGCGTCGGGGCCGCGTCACCGAGGCCCAAGGTCACAGGTTCACGGTACGGGGTATCGGTCCCACGACCTGTAAAAAAAAAAGGGAGTGTGGGCAGAATGTCGGGGGCTTGAGGCGGGCGTAAGTCCCTCCTTGGCAGCGTGAGCCGAAGGAGGAGGTGGCAGAGGTTGTCGACAGCCTTTGGCAGCAGGGGCAGAGGACTTAACTAAAGTCTGGTGGTGTCGCTGAAGACTTTGACGGAAAAGGCGAACGGGCAGAGTGGAGCGGCGAGGACTGTCGAGCAGACGGGGCCAGGTCGCTGCGATTACCGGGCGCTGCGATAGCAGCAGTGGGTGAAGCGGGGCAGCCAGGCGGAGAGAGCGATGGGCAAAGGCAAAGGGTGAAAACGACGAAATGAACCCGGCGCGGATTCGCACCACGTGCATCAAGGAATCGAGATGGTGAAGGGCTAGCAGGGCGCAGTCAAAGAGTTAGAACTCTCTCGATCCTGAGCGGAATCGAGAGAGGAAAGATTCAATTCCAGGGTTTTGACCCCCGACGAATCGAATGGCGACGTTGGATTTAGGAGAAAGTCGATGGATGAGAAGGTTAGTAAGAGAAATGGTGCGCGTAGCTATGGTAGAGGAGGAAGATGGGGTGTAAAGTTGTGATAACTCGGTGAATTTTTCTTGACCATTTCTGCGAGCGAAGGTGCTAGGGTAGGGTTTTAGAGCATTGTTATTTAGTTGGTGAAGTTAGATTTAGGAAAGGAAGGTTAGTTTTCAAACTATGAGAAAACAAGATGCGTGGAGATGGTGAACGAGATAAGGCGGAAAAAACGCGGATCTCGTCCGTTTCTTCGTAGAAACGGCAGAGAAAAGTAATGAACGAGGTTGTCTTGACGCTGCGAGTTGAAAGGCGGCGTCAGTTTTAACGGAGGAGTGGCGGTTTTACTAGTATAGTCACTAAGAGCTACGCCTGGGAACAGTTTCAGAGGACTAATGAATTTATCCGCATTCTAGCAAGCGATTCGCTTCGACGTTGCTCATCCTAGCGTAAAGAGAGAGAGAGAGAGAGAGAGAGAGAGAGAGAGAGAGAGAGAGAGAGAGAGAGAGAGAGGAAAATTTGTTTTTAACGAGAGTCGAGAGGAAAAAAAAATCTGAACAAGAGTTGAGAGGAATGGCATAGCGAAAGGCAAGGAGAGAATGGGCAGTGAAGGAGTATGCGGCACAGTTGGAATGAAAGGGCGTTAAGACGAAGGTAAGCGATGGAAACTTACCTTGGCTTACCGGCTACTTCGAAGTAATGGCGATGTACTGGGTAAGATCCGAGTGTAAACATGTTGGTGGCGCTAAACGGCGGGGACGGGTTATGCTTGTGCTGTTTCCCAGTTACGATTGGTAAAGAGATTCCATAATGTTGATCGGGCGTGGAGTGCGTCAAGGCTGAGTATGCAAAGAGGAAGAGAGCCCTGCCACATCGACTGGAACCATGTGGACAGTTCTGTGTCGGTGTGCACTGAACCTACTTGGGTTCAAGGGGAATATTCATTCTTACCTTTCGGCTCGTATGAAGAAGGAAGGAGTCGGGCACCTACCTGGCCGGAGTCGACTGCGGCAGCAAGGAAAGAGAGCGCACACCTTCCGTGAGACAGGCAGCGAGTAGGTGCTAGCAGCGCATGCAGAGGGAGAGGAATCACTCACCTGGGCGAAGAAGGGAGCGGGATCGAGAGGTTGCCTTCCACGTGAGATAGGGGTCGGTCGGTTGGGAGTGTCTGTGTTGCCTGTAGGTGATGACGGATGTCTATCGGGGTGACTCTCTGGCTCAGTAGGTGGTAGGAATCAACAGTCTGCGGGGCTCAATCGTAATAAGAGTTTGTCAGGTGTTTCTCTGTTTCACGTTGGATGGGCATCCTTATCTGCGTCCCCCAGCTGCCGTGCCGCCCGTGTCCCACTTGCTTCGCATATGGTTTTTTGCAGGTTGCTGAGTTCGCTGTGCGGAGTAACCGGGTTGTTGGTGTGACCTCTCGCCCCGTTGCTTTGCTACAATACTGCTCATCCACAGGTCTTGCCTTTCGTATTTCTCACTTCTGTGCCCCGTAGGTTGGTGGCTTTGTTGCTGGTGCCTTGCGCTCCACTCCACAGTTGTCGATCTGCTGGTCCGCTAACCCTGTAGTTTCCTACAGTGTTGTGATCTTGTTTGAGTTGTCTTGCACTTCTCTTCGGGGTTTCTACGTCCCATCCCGCGTGCATGGAGGGTAGAATCGAAAGGGGGCAAAGCAGCTACCGACGGGCCGTGAAAGCGAAGTTGCGGAGTGACCACGATTGTTGTAGGAAATGTTATCGCTACGATTTGGTAGGGCATCGGATAGTTGACTTTGGCGGTTCAGCTTTAGTTTGACCAAGCTGTGGCGCGAGTTTGACCGCCATTGCGGGACCCTCAGGCGCTCAAGATATCAAGGCCCTCTCGCGTGAGTCCGAGAGCACCCCCCTTGGATTTAAGAGACAAAAAACTTATCCTTCTTCTCTTCTGACTCTATGTCTAGTCTATTTGTTCTGAGAGGAAGGTGGTAGGTGGGATTGCAACCCGTAGGACCGCAACAAGACTCTGTGGGGATTTCACCTACCGATTGCGTGAGCTCTGCTAGAACTTAGGCGAGGTTCTGGAGGCAGGGAACCATCAGGTATATCCTTTCTATCTGTATGACCCCACTATACACCTGTTTGCCTATCTTTTTTTAACTTGACTTATGTATGCGTGAGATTACCCCTATGACTTTCTTTCTTCCAGAACCTAATCAAACTAACTGGAAGGAATGTATGAGGGTGAATTTTAAGTTTTACTCTATTATGATTGAAAGCAAACAAAGGAATGAAGATGAAAGAAAGGCAGACTGCATGCGTTTGACCGGGTCAACCAATGACTGAGCATTGTTTCTAAGCTGAATGGCCCTGGGCTATGTTTATTTGGCTGTTTTCTGAAGGTTCAGGCATTGTTTCTAAGTTGAATGACTTGGTTGCTGTATTTAATTTTTTAGGGTTTGCTTGATTTGAAGGGTTTAAGTTTTTGTTTTGTTCTGAGGGAGGATTTTGGTCTAAGGCTACACATTGTTTCTAAGCTGAATGGTTTAGCCTGAAAATCATGCAGATAAGTATAAACTGAGTATAAAAGAAATTATTCTGCTTATATTTGCATGTGAACTGGCGGCTGGACATATTTTTCAAGCCGAATGGCCTAGCGCTAAGCCATATCACTAAGAAGAGAAGGAAAATTACAGAGTACAATTGGAAGTAGTCTGGGCAAGTTGAACATTGTTTCCAAGTCAAATGGTTCAGTCCCCTACCCGTATTTGTTTTTTCTTTTGAACAAAGTCAAAAAGTTATTAAATTTTGGATATTAAACAGATCAGGGCGACTAAACATTGTTTCTAAGACGAATGGCTTAGTCATGTGCCCAATGAAGAGAGAAGTAGTTGTGCATAACTGAGGTAGAAAGTTGGCATGGTTCTAAAACGAATGACCTAACTCGATGCCCTTTGTAAGCTGGGTAAAAAATGATTAAATCATCTTAGGGTTTCATGAACTATCTTATATAAAGTGACTTGGGGTTGGTGAGAGTACTTACGTTTGTGGTTTAGCCTGCATGTGGCTGAGTGCGACTACTGCTTAAGTCTGAGTTTCAGTTTGATAGGTAGTTGCTTTAGTTGCTTGCTACGTGCTAGAGCTATAGGAGTTAGTTTCAATTCCTGCATTTTCTGGGATATGTTTATTTGGTCAATTTCTGCATTTTCTGGGATCATTTATTGTACTTGATCTTGTATAAATTTTGGTAAGCTACTTTCTCTACGGGAAGTGCTGCCGAAATTTCTGCGAAGCCAAGGAGTTAGTTAAAATTTGACCTTTCAAAAATTCAACCTGTCTGACTTTTATATATGGTTTAGTAAAAATATGGGAAGTCTCATTTTATAAACGGAGTGCTGCCCAAATTTTTGCTTATTTCAGGGAGTTAAAAAAAAAATGACTTTGGAAAGTTGAACATTATTTCTGTTTTCATATTTAGGCTGATATAAATTCTGGAAAGTCACTTTTTCTACGGGAAGCGCGATCGAAATTTTTTTAGTTCAGAGGAGATAAATTATATTTTGACACATGGCGACTCAAGCAATCCACTCTGTATGAGGGAGGTCCTGCCATAGGTCTACCTTTCTTTGGGCACTGGCTTAGAAGTAGACCAAGGCTTCGCTATGAAGAGAGTCTTGAGTGAGAGCGTATCAAGGGGATTTGATCACCATACATAGATGATTTAACTTTGACGTTGACATGTCGTATGATACAGGTCTTCTTTGGACATTCGATTCAGGATTTGGACTAGCTTCAACTTGATTCTACGAGGATCATTTTCTGTTATCACTGATAATAGGTCGGTTGGTTGATCGTCGACTTGTTGGCTCATGACACAACTTTGCTTACACCCGTATCTCAAATTGATTGACTTAGCCCTGAGGTTTGATATGTTTCTTTGAGGGTTTTTACCAAACTTATTTTAATGGCCATTGTAAAAAAATTATGAGATTTATCAAAAGTTAAAACTATGACTGGGGCTTGAGTGTGCGAGGCATGGTGTGAGTTATAAAAAACAGTAAAGTTGACCACATTGGTGTATGGCAATGTGACTATCGTGTGTGTCTGTGTTTTATGCAGGTTACTACTTTGGAACTTGGTATATGAGTCATACTTTGGAGGCAGTGAGAATAACAACCATGTGTTGCACGATCTGCATATGTGATGGATTTATGTTTCGCCTTCTTTTATTTTATGGCAAGTTCTGATTTGATATATGAGTGTTGGGTGTTTACTTATTTACTGATTGATTTTGTTTGTTAATTTTTATAGTTGGACGTTGTAGTCCGTGACAACCGTTAAAGTCAAACCCCTTGACTTATTTTCACACCCTGGATGATAGAGTTGGTCTTCAAGCGATAAGAGACGATAACAGACGATAATCACCAAAGGTATGAACTTGTGTATCACCCACTCTCCGCAGGGTGCAGAAGAGGGTGTGGTTTTCAACCGCACTTGGCGGTTGTCCGACGTCGGGAGATCAATTCCTCAATGCGCGTGTCAGTCGACACTTAAGTGTCAAATGCTACCCTCGAGATTAATGAGGACTCTATCAGTATGGGTACTACATAGAACGCCATCATTGTGACTACTTGTGTATGCTTGCTTTGCGAGTCGATATGAGTTAGCCCTCGGTTCGCGCGGTTTTATACTAAGTCTCGCGCGTGTCGCCTGTCCGATTTCCGCGTCGAAGAGTTATGGGATGGCTACTAACGGACCAGGAGTGTTCTCGCGTTGTTTATTCTGTGTCGTTTTGTGTATGTGTATGTGTGTGTGTTTTTTATTTTTATGTTCTCTAGAGTGAAGTTCACGTGGTGTGTGGGATGCGTCCTAGTCGACCGGCGACGAGGTGTATTACCGCGCATACTCCCTATGCTACAGCATATGAGAAACGCCATCGGCTGGTCTACCTCTGCGATTGCAACTGATTAGCTTTCGTACTGTGGACTGGTGGCTCGGCGGGGATACGCCCATCGAAGGGAGGTGACAACTCCCGTAAGGTGGAGGCAAGCCGTGCCTCGCGTAGGCCCTATCCTATCGTACGGGCTCGCCAGAGATATGGCTGGCGCACTCGGCCGGAGCGGCTTGCAGAAGCTCCATTATGTGCTTGCGGTGAGGATTAAGACCAACTCATGCGTGTCGAGGCCGGGAGGGTCCCGAGCTGCTCTGTGCGGTGCCGGACCAATGCGCTCGACAGTGCCATGTACTGTCTCTGTGAAAAGATTATGTGACTCGGACCCTCAGCATCGACACAAGAGACCACAGTTATCGAACTCCTTCACGCTTTCATATATATGTGCTGACATGCATGAAGCCCAAATTTTAAGTGGGAGCGGGGGCCTGATTCATAGCGCGAATTATACATCACGTGTTACTTCAGCATGTTATATAATGAGCGATTTCGGGATGTCGTGCTCCATACCTGAGGGGAATCTTGGTAATTGTAGTTATAGCGGAACGGAATATGTGAATAGTGCGAATAACTGCTCTACTGTCGGTTCATCGTTTGGAGTAGTCGATGGGGTGAAGGGGTTTCCTTGTCTTCCCCACCACAGTGTCAGGAAAGTCAGGAACAATCCACAGATGAAATCACCACCTACTGCTACTCACAAGATAGTCAGACATAACACTACCAGTTGGAAGAAGAGCACCTATGCCTGGTGAAAGAAGACCTTATTCTATGACGAACAGAACACTGACCAAACGGAACGAGCATCGTCGAGCTATGGGCAAACTTAGGATGCAGTCTCTTCAAACAGTACGAGGGATGCTCTGTTGTAGGAAGATGTGTTGCACTGAACTGACAACGGAAGACGTCAGGTCGGTGCCAGAGGAGTTTTACTCACGTAGTTAAGTTGAACGGACAAAGTGGTGGTTGCAAACAATACATGACTTTACAGTTATGGAAGGTGGTGCTGAACGCATCAGGTCTGTAGCTTCCAGACGGAAGATGTGCGTGCAGGCGTACTGTAATATACTCAACACTTCTCGTAACACCTTCTATGTCTACAAACGAACGTACAATAGCGGTGTTGTCGTGAAGGAGCATGGACACTCAGGATTGTCTAAACCATCCGAAAAAATGGTTATTGCGTTGTGGAAAAAATTCATCGATGATCACACACGATAGTATGCCGAATGACATGGTCTGGAAACAAGGAGTGTGTTGTCCACGTCGTAGGATTTCTGCCGCCTTCACAAAACAAGCAATTTACGAATCATTGAGCTCTGATCTCTTGATGTGTCACTCCGAAGTTGTCTCGGAGTCGACTTTCTATGCTATGTGGAGTAAATATTTCTGGCATGTAAGTCTCACTATATCCAACACATTCACAAAGTGTGCAAAATGTATTTTCTTCAAACAGTGCATCACGAAGTTGAAATACGAAAGGAACCGTAAGAAATTCAAAGATAACATCCGAAAACATCAAGAGTTGCAAGTCAACCACAGCCCACAAACGGTTATCGGGTAGCTGGAAATTCAGGAATGAAAATTCTGAAGTGAGAGTTTTCGGCATTCTGAAAATCAGGTCCTGAAGTGGTGAAAGGTCCGAAGACCCTGAAAACCACCTAGTTAGGGAGGCTGCATTCTGAAGTGGTGAAGGGTGTCCTGAAGTGGTCAAGTGAGAGTTTTGGGCATACTGAAAATCTTGAATGGTTCTGAAGTGGTGAAAGGTCCGAAGTCCATGAAAACCACCCTTCACCACTTGAGGATGCAACCTGCCTAAACAGGTTTTCATGGTCTTCGGAGCTTTCACCACTTAAGGACCATTCAGGATTTTTATACCTGAATGGTCCTGAAGTGGTGAAAGGTCAGAAGACCCTGAAAACCGCCTATTTAGGCAAGCTGCATCCTGAAGTGGTGAAAGGTCAGAAGACCCTGAAAACCGCCTATTTAGGCAAGCTACATCCTGAAGTGGTGAAGGGTGTCTTGCAGTGGTGATGAAAAATAGGACTTTTGTTAACCTTATCTCCCATAGGCTATAGACTACAGCCGTTGCAAAATGGATTTCATCTTGCGGCCGTCCGAATGTCTGTGCGTTATTATAGATGACATAAATCAGAAGAAAACAACCATACCACATATAGGACAGGATAACTACTCTAAGGACTTCCACCATGAGAGGATGATGAAGACGATTCTCACTGCTGTTTTGGTCCATGGCCACGATCCGTCTATATATGTTTACACTTCTTTTCCTTACTACAGACACAACCCTAGCAGTACGGCGACGTGTTTGATGTAGACTCTGACAGAAATCCAATTTGGTGGGAAACCTCTACCGCATTTTCTTTCAATTCAAGTTAATAACCTGTGTAGCACACCGAACATGTTCGGAGCTTTTCCGAACGTCCGAACATGTTCGGGTATTCGGCCGAACGCCACCCGAACGTGTTCGGCCGAACATATTAAAAAAAAAAAAAAAAAAATCTTTTTGATTTTTAACAAGATTTTGGTTACGAATTTGACCATACCTCCAAGACAAAAGTGATTTGTATTATTATTTTACATAACATATATTTGCTTCAGATTTTTTGGAGAACTGTTTTTGTTTTTTATATATATTTTTATGTTCGCATTCAGAAAGTTTCGGCGCTCCTTCCCGTTCAGTCCCGAACATTCGGGTTCGGTCACCGAACCTGAACACTATGCTACAAGTTAATAATTGTTTTAAAGAGAACAAGAATAAATTCATCTGCGCGTTGGCAGCACTCCTCGTGAAATTCAAAATTTTCAAAGAAATAGAAATCGGCTTCATGATATTTAAAGACACACTTACACTGACGTCGATGCCACTTTTAGTGTTTTCTCCAAGAAACTAAAAGACAATGATTCGTAAATAATGGATGAGTTTTTTGATGTATTGGAACAACCTCATAAGAAATCTCTGGGGTGTATTTTCCTTGATAGGATAGCAAATTGGAGAGGTCTCATTTGCCCACATGTCTGCAAGCGCATGACAATAATTTTTAAGCCTCATTTGCTAAAATTTTACATGATCGGTGACAATCCCGTCATGTCATACAAAAAACATTGCACATATGCAATATGGTTGCCCGAGGATGGTCCTCTATACTGGTTCAAACAAACAGACGACGGCGGTTACGCCGGTCCACAATAACCTTTCAACCTTTTAACAGTCCAACCGGAATTCCTGGACGATTACAAGAACGGTTTGAAGGCTGTCAAAATATTTTTGAAAGTCTATGAAATAATATCTTCCGCGTGTTTCACGTGATCTTCCCAATACCAAAAATCTCTATCTATTCGAGCCACCTCCTCTGAGACAAGGAGGTGGCTCGAATAGATAGAGTTTTTCGGTATTAGGAAGATCACGTGAAAAACGTGGGAGACATTATCGACAATGGAGTGCCTTCGGCTTCCATTACCGACTTCTGGTCAAAGGTTGTTCATGTCGTTGACAACGGGAGTTCATGCTCCGATTCGTATACATCCGGATTACAGAAGGAACCTCTGTTTGGAGGTCTTTAAATTGACAAGCCTAAGACCAACTTTGATCATTTCGCGGACGTATATGTCGAAGGTTTTGTCATTATGCAACCATCGGATGAGGATATGCTTGAGGGGGTATCATTTTGGGTCGCCCAGGTTTTCAATGTTATCGACAAGAACGAACATTCTCTGTATGACAAACATTTCCACGTGAAGTACTGGGTTCCTATTGGAAAAGCGCCCACACTAAAAGAATTATATGCCAATGCATGGGAGAAAAAACGAAAAAAAACTGCAGGGCACAACGGACAGTATCAACATGTGACGACTGTTGCATTTTCATGGATGAGACAGACGAGGACGAATGCATGTGACCGGCCAAGAAATTTACCAGTGGTCTTGTTATTCCAGACAAAGTGAGGAGAAATGCAATTCCCGCCCTGAATAACGAGATCAGTACTCACACACAAAGAGTTTCCGGAGAAGGGAGTGGCCTGAAAGGTAACTCTTCACATGTGTGATGCTCGTCATCTGCTCAATGGGGAGCACAAATTGGACTACTGAAGAATGCACAACATTATTCACTCCATGAAACAAACTATCTTATGCAATATTGCTGGTGTGCAGAGACCAGGGTATGGTGATGATCGTCACTCAAGTAGGCGTGACGACAACTTCGAGCATTATCGCAGAAGGGGAGGCTTTCTCGTCTGTAATAGAGTCGTTAATCAAATGTCGGGCCTGATGATGCACATTTATTGTGGTCGTCACAAAATTTGTGGAGGTTGAGGGATGTTCGATTTCATGATAGGTCATGATGAGGCGGGACGCCGACAATGCTATGAAACTGCATTGGTTGGATACGATCGCAAGAAAAAAAAATTCTTTGCTCGAGGTGTGTGGCTCAAAAGTTGGTCACAATTTGTGACCTCCTTCGAACACGTGCCTCAGCCTCCTGTTCCCGACTTTGTGCTCGACAATTCAAAAGATCCTTCATTGTGGGTTCTCATTTCTAACTTCTCGAAGAGATTCCATGGGTAGTGTGGATTATTTTTATGGACAATTTGTGGTACATAATATTTTCGTATGCATGTGGACATACATATTGCGGCATGACTCAATATTGATGGGTAGTGTTACAATAGACTGTTCCAGAATTTGCTTCATCGCACATGTCCGGGTTGGGTGTTCTGTCGAATAGAAAGATTTTTTGCAAACGTTTGTAGATGTGTCATTTGACAGGAGAACAATTGCATGGGAGTTTTGTATATTAATAGGTCTTTTCGGTTAATAATGTCAAGTCGTTAAACATACGAGGCGGACCTGCAATCTTCAAGTTTGTTTTTGCAAGTCCAAGTGTACTTTCATCATCTGTAAAAAAAAAATAAAAAAAATCACATATATAAATGGAAGCAATTTTCCGCAAAACATTCCATAGGTTTTTTAGAAATATGACATAACTCCATGTGTGTTTCTTAAGATTTTTTTCCTGTTCACAATGGATATTATACTATTCATTCAGCGACTTCTCGTTTAATTGTTGCACTTTCAGGGAAGAGTGAAGCGCACACATGCTTTGCCAAATAAAGAATGTCATTATGAGATATCCTTCTTACGATATGGAATGGTTAACTTGCCAAACTATAATATGTTATGACCCTTAATGCATGTTCACTTCTTATCAAATTGCCAGCTTATATACATAACGGATTTTCTGCATCTGAATCCCCTCACGTTTGATTCGGATGTATCCTTCTATTCAATTAAACTTCAAAAACGAATGCAGGTTTAAAAGAGATTGAATGTGAATAGGATGTATCTATCGAATGATGTAACTTAAGTCGTAAACTTCCAAAACATCTTTCATGGATACATTCTTATTACACTAGCCTTTGAATCAAAATGCCATATTATTTTCGTACGCAATGTTCACCATCTGAATGAGTGTCTGTCTGACTTTGTTAATTGAATTTATACAGAACAAAATAAAATATATATATATATATCGTAAGGAAATATCTATCGAACGATGGGTTTTATGCATTATATATTAATTTATACCCGGGATTCCCTTTTGTCAGCCTCGTGTTCATCACTTGCCACGCGACTCATCAGAGGGGTCACCTGCAAACACAGTCTGTTTGGACATACGCTAGGGAGGTTTGTGCGGAGAGAGTGTAGATGAAAAATAGAAAGGCTAATAGAGCAAGAAATACAAGGAAAGTTGTAAAGCAAAAAGCAATAGCATCCCACGTATCTGCCCTTTGGTCCCTTGTTACTGTCGAGTGGGGAGGAGGCGCGTCCTGCGTCTCCTTCCCAAGCATCCGCCCATGCAGGGCGTGTCTGAAGCTCGTGACGTGCCAGAGAAGGTCGAGGCAATGGGTCGGAGCAGAGGAATGGACGTAGAGATTGAGATAGACAGGGTGAGGAGAAAAGCATTGAGTTTCAAGGAAGGGGGCATGACTACTGTACGGAAGAGGGCGACGTGTAGTGACGAGGCCAGCAGTTAGGCGTGTACCATATCCTCCACCAATGGCTGCTCCCTGATGTAGTCCGGGTCCACCGGGAAGTCCATCTCCGCTCACACGAAATGGAAGAGGACCGCCCAGCTAAGCACCACCTCACGCCCTCACACCACAATCCCACCGTTCACCATTGTCAGTTGTCTCCAACCGTCGTGTGTCAATATCGGTGATGATCCCGTCACTAAATGTTGCCCTCATAAGCACCAGAACCGCTAATCCTATCGTCACCAATAGTAGGTCTGACGCTCTGACGCATGCTAAACCTATGCCTATTCTCTGCTTAAGTACGGCTTGTTTTCGCAAGTGAGCCTCATGCGTTCATCAGGAAGGTCATGTGAGTGAGGGAGAGGTGTCCATTCCCCTGGAAGTGATACGCATCTGGTCTGTTTTTCGATGTTGGTGTCATTTGGATTTGAAGGGCGCCACATGATATCGTCGAAAGTTGTCGCCCGCGATGAGGTGAGCAGATGGCTTCGAAAATACGAGTACTTAAAGGGAAGGGAAAAAAAAAAAAAAAAAAAAAAAAAAAAAAAAAAGGGGAAGAAAGAGAAAAAATAAAAATAAAAATAAAAAAAATCGAGCAGCCGAGGAAACAGACCAAATGTAACCGCATGAAGCTAGGATTTCTGACCCAAGACTCCAGGTCGTAATCCTTGCCTCATTCGCCAGACCTTGTCCCTCCAGTTACGCAGAGCATTCACCACAAGGGTCGTTCCCGTGTGTTATCAATGAGTGGCATTTATCATGTTCAACTTGTTTTCTCTGTACAAGGGTCTGGAGGTAGGGGTGGGGTTGGTAGGCTGCCCACATTCCACTATGCAGTGCACCTCCTCGGATTACGCGACGTTTCTGGTACAGGCGGTCGAGGTAGGGCAGGTGGTTCATTCTGTATTCAATGACTCGTAAGGCCTATTGTCCGACGAGTAGAATGATATACATAGATGTTTTGTGCCTGTTGGCTGACAAATAATTAATATTCCCATATGTCTGACCAATCCCCATATTTCTCAGAAAGAAACAGTGATCGAAAGCACCCGAAATGATTCACGAAATCAACAATGTCCTTAACTGCAATTTTATTGAACATGAGGCGGGAAATAGGGGCGGGGTGGGTCGTCCGTCCACGTACCACCTATGGAGCACGCACATTTTTTTTAAAACAGAAAACAAAAAAAGTTGAAAACATAACGCATGATTCCCCTGATTTATACACACATCACATAAAGTTTCATTCCTCATATCCTCCTTTTTTTATGTCGCCTCATCATTTGTGCATGTGTGTACATGTGTGCACATGTGTGTGCATGTGTGTGTGCGCGTTTGTGCGCTCCGAGAGAGAGAGAGAGAGAGAGAGAGAGAGAGAGAGAGAGAGAGAGAGAGAGAGAGAAACAAATGAAGTGGTTGCCATGCACGTAGCCATAGAGGTGTGTTGAAAACATGCACCCCACCAGTAGGGGCATACAATTTTTTTTTTTGTGTTGGTACTCAACAACTATCCGGTAAGGGCATACTACAAATTTAGGACGGGTATCGGTAGGGGCATAACAAAAATATTTCTCACCCAGACGAGGCCGGGGTTTTATGGAAAATTTGAATGGTGGTCAGAGGGGCACTGCAGGGTAAGTCAGCCATCGGAGAGACGAAACGCAAAATAATGGAAATTACAGATAAACATATGTGCTGACAACCCCGACCGTAAGATGGGTGGCATTGACATTTTTAAAACGTCGTCGAACTCCTGACCCGTTGGCATACTGCCCCTAATTATATATTTAGCTTGTCATCGGTTCATCCTCTTCGGCAATCAACCTCTTAATAACCTCAGCCAAATGGACGGGCCCTCACACTAGTTCTAACCATGCCATAGGGCTCTAGACGCTTAGGCGTGCTAATGCCTAAGTTTTGTACGGGGGCTCGGCCAATTTATTTCAGCATACTCTTTCGACCTTTGTGGTCAGAAGGGTTATTATTATTAATCCTAATCATCCCAGCATGTCTTACGTTCAACGTGCACGCATACTAACTAAGTATACTTACTGATACGCCTTTGTCTCAATAGTGGAGGAACCGGTCTCAGAATGCCGTGCAAAAGCACAGACACTTTTTCAGTTTACTTCAGCTCTAAGATGACAGTCGAAACCATCGCTTTGTCGAATGCAAAACCACGGGCAAGTACCCTTGTAAAGGTATTAACCCCGACAATTTTCCCGGACCCCGTTAAGCGACGTCCACGTCACGAGCGATGTTGATTGCGTCATCTATCATGCAATACCCCTAGGATCATTTCCCATAATTAAATAATTCTCACAAACATAATTGACCGTTAACATTACTGAAAAGTTAACACATTCGATAGCAAATATTCACTTTTTTTTAAACAAAAGACATATTCCCTTTCTGAAATAAAATGCATTTTTGATAAGTGGATAGTCAAATCCAAGTTATCATATTGAGATTCAGGTCAAGGACATATGCTGCCACCTTGATGCTCTTTTTAGGTCGTCGAGATTCTAACTCGAGTCTCTCATAATGCAAGGAAAATGAACAGAAGCGAGATGACAATAATCAGATTGCACAATCACATTGAAAGTCAGATCGTATCACGGTGTTCAGAAAGTAGCATTTCACCAATATGACACCAATGGAGAATAGTGGCACTGAAACCCAATGTCAATGAGAGTTTGTTCTCACCACCACCAACATAGTATCCAGTCCCTATCTCCCTACTTGGCGCTTGACGCCCAGCCTACTCCCTACACAACTACTACTTGCCTACTAATTGACAATGCAACTGTTGATGTCAGCAGCCTCCAAAGTACTTGAAGATGTCGCCCATGCAGAACCATCGCCAAAACCAGGTATATACCCTCACATCATCATCATCATCACCCTTCTCTCTCTCCCCTGATTCTCTCCCACGTCTTCCCTTGTAGAACACCCGAAGACCACCCCTGCGCCTCACTGTACATCCAAGCCCGCCAGCTATGGAGGTTGGGCTATGGCGCTGCCCTCAGCAGCGCCCTGCTCCCTGTATGACCGCACGTGTTAGCACCTCACCTCTTAGTGCTAGCAGCAGCCCACGAGCTTCAGCTCT
Source organism: Chara braunii (assembly GCA_003427395.1). Lineage (NCBI taxonomy): Eukaryota > Viridiplantae > Streptophyta > Charophyceae > Charales > Characeae > Chara > Chara braunii. Next base: position 592,340 of record BFEA01000154.1, on the reverse strand, counting down.
TGCAGCGCTGCCGCCAGTATGCACGTGCCCGAATGCCTGGCCAAGCAACGAGCTTTTTCATATATGGAAAGACTTGGCCTGCCTTCGCAGCCTGGTTGGTCTGGGCCTGGGCCCATAAGCTTTCGGTAGGCCCCAGGATGTTGCGCCTCTGATGCAGCTACTGACCCTTATTCGGTTGGGTCTCCCAACTGTCTGTGTATGAGGCTGCAAATCTCGTCCAGGGCTTGTGCTTTCAGAAGAGCCTGGAAGGGCGTGGCATTTCCTTGCGTCTCGGCTTGTGTTTTCCTCAACCAACTGGCGCGACGAAACTGCCTGGACCCCAAATACGAATTCGACAGCTTAGGGTCTCTCGCGATTTGTTAGGCTCTCCTTCACTTAGGGTCGGCACATTTGCAGCAGGGGCCCCTTAGGCCTGCCGAGGATCCAGATCCTCGCATTCCCTCCTCCTTGTCTTCGATAGTCCTCTAAGAAGTCCTTATGTAACAGGCTGCTTCCCTTTCAGCTTTCTCTCATAACTTGAGATAATTTGGGGAGCAGTCTTCATTAATTCCTTTCTTGTGAACCACCGGTCTTCTTGAGGATCAATGTGATGTCTGAACCGCACTCGGTATTGCATCTGTGGCTTTGGCGGTCGTCCTCTTCTTGAAGGTTTGGGCACAGGCATAAGCTTCTGTTCGATGATATCGTCAATGTCTACGTGTCCATCCATGGTAGGGGGCAGCATTCATCTTCTGGAGGGAAATTGATCTGTGGCAGCGAAAGGTGCCAACTTGGATGCATGGAAAACAAGGTAAGTACGCAAGTGTGCAGGAATCCGAATCACGTATGAAGGTTAATCCGGTTGATCTCCTACAATGTCTAAGATCTCCCAGAGCCCAAAGTACTGTGGTATCCATATATGTGAAATCCCAAACTCCTGACCTGGTTCAGATGACTTTACCCAGACTCTATAACCTACCTGAAAGTTAGAGGACCGTCTATGTTTATTCTCATATGCTATTATAGCATCCTGAGACTTTTTGATATGTTCGACGGCCTGTTGCAGCATCTGTTCATAATTGACAGCAAACTCTATGCTGCCAGGTGCTATAGTCGGTTGCCTTTATAAAAGCAGAAAGTCAAGTGCAGTTTTGGGCTTCCATCCAAGGTGAAGCTGTTTGGGAGTCATACAAGTAGTACTGCGCACAGCATTGTTGTACAAGTTGGTGACAAGAGGTAACTTCTCGTCCCAATCATCCTGACTTGGCTTAATATAATGCCGAAGCAGGTGTTGTACTACCCGATTCATCTGTTCTGCCTGACCATTTGACTCAGGGTGATTCCCTGACGTCATTTGTAGTTTGGTTCCCATCTGTTCAGCTATCGTCTGCAACAGTTCGCTGGTAAACCTTACATCCCTATCACTTACGATTGACGTAGGTAGTCCAAAATCTCTAACCCAGTTATCCAGAAACAGTTTGATGACATAGTCAGTTTTAACAGTTTCTGGCATAGCGATAAATCTTGCATACTTAGAAAAGCGGTTCACTATCACGAAGATGTGTCTTTTCCCAAACCTACTGGTCACAAGGGTATCCATGATATCTAAGGACACACTCTGACCTTCAGGAATCGGCAAGGGTTTGATGAGCCCAAGCGAAGCCTACGTCCTAGGTTTGTCTCTTTGGCAAACCTGGCGGGTTTCAACGTACTTTTTTGCATTTTGCATCATAGAAGGCCACCAAATTCTTTGCACTAAATTAGCTGAAGTCTCTTTATAACCAAAATATCCAGTTGCATCGTGACACTCACCTAGAAATAAATTACACAAAGACTCTCTACTGGGAACACAAAGTCTTTTATTCCCTACCTTTTTCAAGCAACAACAAGCCATCTACCATCGTAAATTCGTCAGAAGTTACCTTATCCTTCTCTTTGAACTTACGGATGATCTCAGGCATAACTGCATCTTGCTGGTAGTTCTCCACCAAAGATCGAGTTAGATCATTAGATATGTTGAATTCAGCCATTAGCGCACCCAGGTAATCTGTCCGACGTGAAAGTGCATCAGCTATCTTGTTGTACTCTCCCTTGATTGGATCAACTTGATAGTCATACATGTTTATCACTTGAATCCATCGCTTAGTGCGTTAGAGAGTACCGATTGTGTTTTGATCCAGTGCAGGGTCTCATGGTCAGATCTCACATAGAAAAATTTGCCAAGCAGATAGTGTCTCCAGTGGACTAGCGCTCGGTAAAGGGCACAGAGCGCACGCTCGTAGGTAGACCTGACTAACTTCTAAGATGACATCTTTTAAATCATGTAGTCAATAGGTCTCAACCAAGGCCCCTCCTTTTGCGCAAGGACCGTGCCTATGCCATATTGGTTGGGGTCTGTGGTCACTACAAATGGCTTATCAGGATCCGAAAGTTTAAGAACCTCGTAGTGTGTTAAGGGCATACTTCAGTTTCCTAAAGGTCGCCTCACACTCTTTAGTCCACTCCCAAGGGGTATCCAGTCGAGTTAGACCTGTCACCTAGAAATAAACTACGCAAAGACTCACTACTGGGAACACAAATTCTTTTATTCCCTGCCTTTTCAAGAAACAACAAGCCATCTACCATCGTAAATTCGTCAGAAGTTACCTTATCCTTCTCTTTCAACTTACAGATGATCTCAGGCATAACTGCATCTTGCTGGTAGGCCTCCACCAAAGATCGAGTTAGATCATTAGATATGCCGAATTCAATCACTAGCGCACCCAGGTAATCTGCCCGACGTGAAAGTGCATCAGCTACCTCGTTGTACTCTCCCTTGATTGAATAAAGTTGATAGTCATACATGTCTATCACTTGAATTCATCGCTTAGTGCGTTAGAGAGTACCGGTTGTGTTTTGATCCAGTGCAGGGTCTCATGGTCAGATCTCACATAGAAAAATCTGCCAAGGAGATAGTATCTTCAGTGGACCAGCGCTTGGTAAAGGGCATAAAGCTTACGCTCGTAGGTAGACCTGGCTAGCTTATGAGACATCTTTTTGCTCATGTACTCGATAGGTCTCAACTTGGGCCCCTCCTTTTGCGCAAGGACCGCGCCTATGCCATATTGGTTGGCGTCTTCGGTCACTACAAATGGTTTATCAGGATCCGGAAGTTTAAGAACCTCGTAGTGTGTTAGGGCATACTTCAGTTTCCTGAAAGCCGCCTCACACTCTTTAGTCCATTCCCAAGGGGTATCCAGTCGAGTTAGACCTGTTAATGGGAAAGCTCTAGTACTCTTTTTACAAATGAATGATAGTAGCCTGTCATCCCCAGAAACGATCTGACCTCAGTAACAGTTTGAGGTCTGGACCAGTCACGTATGGTGGCTACCTTAGCATCATCCAGGCTCAATCCATCTGTTGAGATTTCATGACCCAAGTACAAGAACTTGGTGCGACCGAACTTGCATTTCTCCAAGTTCAACCTTGTACTGCTGTTGTCTTAGTAGACCTATCACTATTTTCAAGTGCTTAGCATGCTCCTCTACAGTCCTACTAAAGATAAGAATATCGTCGAGGTATACGACGATAAACTTGCCTAAGTAATCATGAAATATCTTGTTCATCGCATGCTGGAACGTACCAGGTGCATTGCATAGGCCGAAGGGCATCACCACAAACTCGTACAGACCGTACCTGGTCTGAAATGCGGTTTTGTGTTGGTCCTCAGGTCTAATGGCAATTTGATGGTATCCGGACTTCAGATCTATCTTGGTGAAGTACCGACATCCCTGCACCCTATCCAAGAGGTCGTCGATGCAGGGTAGGGGCTCCGCGTTCTTAACGGTGATGGCATTGAGGCCCCTGTAGTCAATGCACATCCTCAGGGTACCTCCCTTTGTTGGGACAAATAAAACTGGTCCACCGTAAGGGGAGGTACTAGGATGAATCAATCCCTTTTCTGTGAGCTCCTTGAGCTAGCGGCGGAGCTCATCCAACTCCGCAGGAGACATCCTATAGATTCGTCCTCTTGGTACCTTACTACCTAGGACAACCTCTATTGCATGGACCACCTTCCTTTCTACCACGCCTTTAGGCTCCTCAAAAATACATGAATATGTTGCGACAACTGACTCTATCTTCAGGGGTGTTTTAACGGTCTGCCCTTTCTTAGAGACAAAGACTAGATACATGCCCTCCTCGCGATTTTGCTTGTTACAGTAGTAGTTATAGAAAGAGGAAGCACACATGCAGCCGTAGTTCTCCACTAGACTGTTAGCCTTATACTTCTGCAGTCTAACGGTCCTACCATTTGGCAACTTGTGTATCAACACCTTCCTATCCCAATCAAACTGAGGTTGCGCGACCTCGAGGTAGTACATGCCTAGTAGCATATCGAAGGGCAGTTCGTCGCTGACGAGGAAAAAGATTTTATGTCTCACTTCTCCTCCTCCATAAGAAAAGGAACAAACTACATCCTTGACATAGTCTTTAACTACCATTTGGTGTTTGTTGGTCAGCGTAGAAGGAACAAACTACGTCCTTGGCATAATTCTACTAAGCCGCTGTACTTGGTCCCTAGTCTATCCACACAAGCACGACTAATGAAGTTTCATGTAGAACCTATGTCTGCGAAGGCGCCAACTTTACAGCCACCTACATCAACCTCTACCACGAAATGTTTACAGACACATCTCTCCAACAGAGCGTCGGTGAGTCTGAATGCGTCTGTGGGGCGATACGTGGGTCACTCGCCCTGACCAACGCTTGAAGTGGGGAAGGCAACGTTACCACTTCAGCGCGAGTAAGAGCAGCTAAAACTCCTACTGGCCCGATGTGTTTCCCTGCGAAGTGCTCACAAAAGAATTGTCAGGGTTCGAAGATAGTCCCACCACCGTTGGTAAGGCTACCCTCGTTAGGACTTTCTTGCCTCGGTATGTTCGGGACGTGTGGCTCACAGTTCATGCACGTACCCCTAGCAACTCGGTCCCTCCACACCTCATACTTTAAACCAAGTTTCACTCATGCGGGCGTTCCTTGGTCGCCTTGACCCGTAGACCGGCCTACCTTCTTCTTCCTGGTCCCCTTAGCCTTTTCTTTGATGGGTGCAACGACTGCCCCATCCGAAGTCTAGCTAGCCCCATCGTGCTCTATCTCCTCCCCAAGGTCTGGGAAATCGTCAATTTTTGTCGCCTGACCATCGTGGTCGACGAACATTAGTCGACCTTTCTTCTTCCAATCCCGGGGTAGTTTCTTCTTCCTACCATCTCCCTGACTCTGATGCGCAGAACCCAGTTTTGCCTCTATATATAAGGCTTTCTTGCTGAAGGAGGCGAAGTAGGCCTCATCTACCAGCTTTGTCCTAACCTCTGAAGGTAGACATCTAAGGTAATTGGCAAGGAGTATTTGCTGGTCATAACACATACCAGGTACCATGATCAGTCGTTCTACGATATCCGTGAGCTCTGTAACATTCTTGTACCTTTTGGCACATCTGTTGATTGCATATGTGGCCTTTTGGGCCCCTTGAGGGCCATGCCACCTATTGTACACGAACTGTACAAACTCTTCCAATGTCTGGGCCTGGGCCCAGGCATCGAAGTTCTGACCATAGCCCTGTTGCTGCACTAGGCCATTCAACCAGCGAATTGGTGACCCCTCTAGAAAGGAGGCAGCTACTATTGCTCCGGCCTGGTAAGTTTGTGCCTCATATACGTGGGCACCGTCCTCACCCACTCATCCTTCTTCTTGTCTCTAGAGAAGGGCTTAGGACTCAACAAGGGTATTTCGGACATCCACTGCATAGCCTGCATTGGCCCAGGAGATTGCTACAATGGCTGCATAGCCACCGAAACAGGTTGCTGCGCACTAGCCTACGTCTGGTTTGACAGTGGGACTATAGTAACCACTTTCATATATGGTACGGCTGAGACTCTGAGGACCGGACCACTACTCGCCACATAACCACCTGGAGGGGGCATACCAAACATAGGTGAGAATGAGGGCCCTACCGGCGACGGCGTCACGGATGGACCCGCAACCGAAGGAGGAGCTACAACAAACTGAGGCTGCCTCATCACTGGACGAGGAGCCTGTAATGCAACCAGAATTCGTTTTTGGCCTGCCACTAGTTCAGTCAACACTTCTTGTTGAACAACCTGGGTCTCCGCCACACACGGGAGCGAATTCTGCAGTGCTTGCATAGCGGGATCTAATGTGGACTCATCTAGTGCTTCCAGCTTGCCTAGTTCTTGCAATCTACTACCTAGTCTAGCTTTTCTCATTATTGCTCTTCTTCTTCTCTCTGCTGCTCCATCCAACGCCGCTGTAACTCATCCTGAAGTTGTTCAGCTTTGAGAATCTCATAATCCTCCGGCGTAAGTTGAGTCTGCTGGGTGACTTGCAAACCAGCACTCTGGCTAATGGAAGCCCGAGAACCACTCTGACTGACTCCTGACGAAGTGGACTTTGAAGAGGTATGCGAGAGAAAGTAGCCATGGTCGTACCAGTGCTAGTTGTAATCCTAGACCTGGCACTGGCCTCACCCACCCTCGCTCTTCTTGCCGCTGCTCTCTCCCTAGCCTTTCTCCGCAGTCTCCTCTCGTCTCCTGGACCTAACTCCAAGAAAGTCAAAGGTCGACTGAGAGCAATTTTACGAGTAGTCCTACGGTCGTCCACTAACAACTCCTCCTCCTTAGTGCTTGCATCACTCATGAGCTACAATGTGTGTGATCTAAACTAGAATCCACACTGAAACCTACCTCATCATGACACACAGGCGATTATGATACACAACTAACTTCGGTCGGCCTGCACAAAAACAATTAGGTGGTTAGGTATCACCTAGTGTCAGATCCTACATGGAATGTTAAATTTATTTTTAGATTACTCTACTACAGATTGCAATGCAGCAAAGAATATACTACTCTATCTGCAGCCGTCTGCCAGTTATTAGTCAAGTCCGTAGCAACTAAATAATCAAAAAATAAAAATAATGTTCCCTGCAGAGATGTATGCCGGATGATAGTTTATCTAATTAATGCCACAATGAACATTTACCGGAATCCAACCCTTTCCCTGTATCCCTCTTGAGAAGTCACTTTGTGTCGACGTTCCTAGGTATCTAGTTGAGCAGTGTCTAAAGGTGTGCAATCCGGCCCACCCCTGTGCCCCAAGTCAACGTCGAACCTACCAGCCCGTACACTTTATTTATCCTCGCATGCAACGAGCCTTACACCCGGTTTGATCAGGCTGATCAGGAGGCATTTAAGGAGGTCCCTCGTAACTCCTCAATAATTATTTAACGTCGCAGACAGTACGACGATCACAGCCAAAATCAACATTGAGTCTCCGCCAGAAATATTTAGAAACGGTCTGGTAAACGTCTGTTCAAAGGTCTAGCATGCCCTGCATCACCTCTATTGCGCAACAGCAGAACCAAGGACTTGCGGCAAAACATGCGTATACTAGTCCCAGTGGGTTGGCATGGTGACCGTGTCCAGAGTGCTTCGTCCAAGGCCCTTCAAAGGCAACGCCCGTCTCCCACCAGCTTGTTGCCCAAGAAGAATGTCGACTCTCAAGGTTGAGCACTCGCGACACCTCACATTGAGAGGACTCTCAAAACAAGACTCACTTCCTCACGGTAAGAAGCAATGAAGAGGATAGATAAGGAAGGAAGCAACATACCTCATAATCTTGCCCCCAACCACAAATTTCTCACCGGCAACCTGATGTGTATCTATGATAACCGGTCTTTGCCTCGACACAACCAAGAGCAGAATGCAGTTCCACCTCGGCTTAAATGTCAAATCAGCGAGCTCTCGTCATTCAGCATACACCCCTAATGTCACCACATAACTTCCTGGCGCGCCCACACGACCCTGGGCCGCCTTACGTCCAATCGCCTAAGCCTTATCACTGCCCCACACCTCATGCGAAGCACCAAACAACTATTGCGAAGAACCAATAAGCGCAGTTTGAACCAACTTTGATACCAAATTGCAAGGAAAATGAACATCAACGAGATGACAATAATTAGGTTGCACAATCACATTGAAAGTCAAATCGTATCACAGTGTTCAGAAAATAGCATTGCACCAATATGGCACCAATGGATAATAGTAGCACTGAAAGCCAATGTTAATGAGAGCTTGCTTTCGCCACCACCAACATATGTATCCAGTCCCTATCTCCCTATTTGGCGCTCGGCGCCCAGCCTACTTCCTACACAGCTACTACTAGCCTACTGATTGACAATGCAACTGTTGATGTCAACAGCCTCCGCAGTACTTAAAGATGTCGCTCATGCAGAACCATCGCCAATACCAAGTATGTTCCCTCACATCATCATCATCATCATCATCCTTCTCTCTCTCCCCTGATTCTCTCCCACGTCTTCCCTTGTAGAACACACGAATACCACCCCTGCGCCTCACTGTACATCCAAGCCCGCCAGTTACAGAGGTTGGGCTGAGGGCAGCGCCCTACTCCCTACATGGGGCAGCGCCCTACTCCCTACATGACCGCACATGCTAGCACCTCGCCTCTCAGCGCTCGCAACAGCCCATGAGCTTTCAGCTCCAGCAGCCCTGCCATCGGCATGCGAGTGTCTGGCCAGGCAGTGAGCTTTTTCCTACATGGAAAGAGTAGGTCTGCCTTCGTTGCCTTGCTGGCCTGGGCCTGGGCCCAGAAGCTTCCGGTAGGCCCTAGGATGTTGCGCCTCTGTTGTAGTTACTGGGCCTCATTCGGTTGGGTCTCCCAACTGTCTATTCATGAGGCTGCGAATCTGGTCCAGGACCTGTGTTTTCGGAAGAGCCTAGAAGGTCGTGGAATTTCCTTGCTTCTCGGCCTGTGTTTTCCTCAATGAACTAGCGCAACGAAACTGTCTGGACCCCAAATGCGAATTCGACCGCTTAGGGCTTCTTGGGATTTGTTAGGCCCGCCTTCACTTAGGCCAGGCACATTTGTAGCAGGGGTCCCTTAGATCTGCCAAGGACCCAGATCCTCGCAATAAAATCATCCTGAACAATAAAAGATCGTAGAGGTGAGGATACTTTATCCGTACTACCAACTTGAAGTAATCATCAAGATGCAAATAACTTTATTTTACCGACCCCTAAACATTTCCCGAATTTCTTAGTATCCGCCGATTTGATTTCGTGTATGAGTCCTCCTCTTTGCACGTAGACCCTAACCAAAATATAAAAATACAGAACATACTGTGTCCCTTGATGCCCAGTGCAAGAGAATTAGTGACCTTCATCTTGGCTCACCACAACCCTGCTGATTAGGCTGGGTCTGAGGCCCACTTTATTGTTATTTAACGATGATTTTTCCCTCCTTGGTCGCGCAATGATGAACAATCTATTGTATCTTGGGTTCTATCCAGTTACTATTTTTAACTTTTGAACCCTCCGATTACCACATGAGATAAATCATTGACTAAGGTTGCAATCCCTCTTATTTCAACACTAGGCCAGAACCGGAAGGTCTTGCTACCTAGTTACAATTGGTCAACAACCCACACTATGACTTACGTCCGAACGATGTCAATTTTTCACTATAGGTTCAATGATTTAGTCCCTCAGACTGATCTCCAAAAGTGGATGAACGAGGATTTTTTCAAAGTTCATAAACCATTAAAAAAAATAATTTTCTCATCGTCAGGTGGTCACTCAGGGGTCGCGCCCTCACCGTTTCGATCACAGCTTGTTCAGACATATGTCTTAGGGATCTCTCAAAATAAGTAAGAGAGTATGAAAACTCAAAGAATATATGCAATCATTGACTTCCACAACATTATCGATGCAAAATATATATTTCATAACATCAACAATTTCGTATGAGAATATTTTAGGATCTCATAAGTTTATCTCAAACCAACCCAAATGGAGAGTGAACCTTGTCTTCTCAAGATAAAACACAATTTAAATGTATTTCAAATAAGACACATCTCAAACGTTTTTTCAGTGTCAACAATGTCATAATTTGAAAACAAAACCTAATTTATATCACTGGCAAATTACCACTTTAGGGTCGTGTCTTGGATAATTGAAGTAAAACAATATCAATTATGTATCATGTGAAAGTATGTAAAATGTCAAGTCGAAGTTCTAATCAGACTTTACTAAGGAAGGACCATACCTCCTCTGAGATAGTTATCAAAATTGTAAATCTAACCATATTATTCAGATCAATATCACCATTAAGAAACATGTCATAAATAATTTGTTATTATATGATGGGGTTTCCCTCTGTTTTCATAGAAGGTTACAATAAAAATATGAATAACATACTCCTGAGTCTTGCCATGTAAAGAAAGTATAAAATCTACAATAGTAAATAGTAGTATAGGGAAAGAATCAAGTCTGCACAAGCGGTAGACTATGAAATTAATAACATATTATAAATATTCAATCACATTAATGTTAAATAAGCAACAACTCATAGTATTCAACATAGATAATTATTACAGTAAGAATTAATCATGAGAACCACAACACGTTATAAAGTTAATTGTGGCAATGACATAACCTATACTCCTTTACGCTTAACAAAAATATATAATGTCGAGGAGTTGTGTAATCCCTGCAATTGGATAACATCTCAATTTTTGAGCCCTGCTCTAGGACTAAACCTAACTAAATTTCCCTTCGATTCCCAGGTGTTTGTACTTCGTCTGATCTCATGAAGTCGAGTTAGACGACCCTAGTTACACCTATCTAAGAGCCGATTGACAAGGTCGTTCTTCGACAAAGTTTTGTGGGTCTACCTAATACGATACAAATTTAAGTTACTAATCCAAATTTGTCCATATTAAGTACTAGCCACCTTACCCACTATCAGAATTTAAAGAACATCTTCCTCCCTTTCAATGATATAATCATCTTTCCTCAAAAAGACAAGTGACAACACCCCACTATGGACCGGGAACAAAGTTCCGACGTGAGTCTCACTACCACCTACACAATTTAGTTGCAACTTCCTTAAGCCATTTAGGCAAAAATATCAATCAACATCGCAGTCCCTTATAAGATAAACCCTGCATGTTGACCTCCTTTGAGAGAGTTTCCACTTCATTCACCTTTGGTCTCACGTCATTCACCTTCGGTCTCACGTCGAACGTGCATTTCATGCAGAACACTTTTTGTTAAGGATAGCAATTGAAAAAAAAAAAATTCATGCATACATAAACATAGATTAAGCAATCCATGATAATATAGAACAATGTCAAAATTTCACCGAACAAAGAACAACGAGTAAATGTATAATTTCACCATCATATATATTAATTAAGTCAACACTCAATCACTCGCAATTATTTACGTACATTCACATGCAGTCACAAAATAAATGTTAAACCACCACTCTCTTCGCCACCAAGAAATACAGAACAATATCAAAATTTCACCGAACAAACAATAACGCATACATGTATAATTTCACCAACATATATATTAATTATGTCTACACCCAATCACTCGCAATCGTTTACGTGCATTCATATACAGTCACAAAATAAATGTTAAACCATCACTCTCTCCGCCATTAAGAAATAGCCCTCCCAGTGAGTTCGGGCGGGTTTTGAGGGAGGGTTGCGACCGGCGACCGAGACCGCGGGCCTAGTCCTGCAATTTCACGTGGCTACTTTGCAGATTTTTCTCGCTCATAAGAATTTACAAAAACTTATGACAATTTGAAGATCGATGGACCATGTCGTGATCTTTCCAGAAAAAAATATCAAAAAAATAAAATAAAAATATTTTGACTGTTCAACAATCGCCGCTTCGATCGGGTGCATGCTGCAATTCTGTTATTATCCCATTTGTGGGTCAACGGAAAAATTACTCCAACTTTACCGATTTTTCGTACTCCGAAGAATGCGTCAAAGTTTTTGAGAATTGAAGGTCCATATATTTACTCGTAATCTTTGCAAGAAAAAAAAAAAAAAAAAAAAAAAATCTTAAACCATTAAATAAATCGCGGGAACAATTCAACACATTTTCAAAATTTGCCTCAATGTGGATTTTTCAAATTGTGTCACCTGTAGCCCTAATCTACACGTGCTACCGATCCCCCGAATTTCTTGTCGTCGGAGGGCACGGATTTAAGTGCATCGTAGTCATAATTTATAACACTACAACCGTACGAGTTAAGTGACTCTCAAGTGGACAATTATCATAATCAGGCTATAAACCTCGTAAAACACAATAATTTAAGTGGGTAAGTCATTTTCCACAAGCGATTATCGGGTAGCTGAAAATTCAAAAATGAAAATTTTGAAGTGAGAATTGTGGACAGTCTGAAAATTCCGAATGGTCCTGAAGTGGTGAAAGGTCCGAAGACCCTGAAAACCACCTGTTTAGGCAAACTGCATCCTGAAGTGGTGAAGGATATCCTGAAGTGGTCAAGTGAGAGTTTTTGGCAGTCTGAACATCCTGAATGGTCCTGAAGTGGTGAAAGGTCCGAACACCATGAAAACCACCTTTCACCACTTGAGGATGCGGTCTGCCTAAACAGGTGGTTTTCAGGGTCTTCGGAGTTTTCACCACTTCAAGACCATTCAGGATTTTCATTCCTTGATGCTCTTGAAGTGGTGAAAAATCCACAGACCCTGAAAATCATCTGTTTAGGCAGGCTGCATCATGAAGTGGTGAAGGGTGTCATGAAGTGGTGATGAAAAATACGACTGTTGTTAACCTTCTCTCTCGTTTTCATATATGCCATATGAAAGTTAAACGGTCGTGAAATATCTAAGCTTATAGTACGAACGTACATAGTGTCGTTCCAATAATCGATAGCTTTCAATAATCGGCTTATTAATTAAACTGGATTTTCATTGACTCTTTATAGTTAGATATTTCCATAACCTCGTAATCAGACTCTATGTCACCGAATCTCAAACGTATGCATAACTTTCAAATAAACAAAATCGATAACTCTCAACAATCAGTTTATTAATTAGACAGGATTTTAATTGACTCTTTATAGTTAGATTTTTTCATAACCCCATAACCGTATACGTAACTTTCAAATACATAACCTAGCAATCATACTCTATACTATATATCTCTAGGAGTTAGACAGTAGTGAAAAAAAAAAAACAGTGAATAAATTTTTTATTTTATAATTTAAGGGATTAGATAATAAGCGAATATCTCTAGCAATCAGTCATTATATCATCTGACCCGGCAAGAGCAGTGCTCTAGCTATATCATCATGAGATTGTTAAAAATTATGCGAATTAGACGGAATAGTCACAATCTGCTAAAGATGTAGAAGGTGTAACATATATTTTGACTTACCTAGCTACTTGTCACACCCACTATTATAATCACAATTTGTCATTACCCAACCTAAGACTACAATTTCAATAATATCCTATGTCTACCATTTAAAAGTCCTTACGAAAAGTTAAAATCCTTCTTCACTCGAGTCGATGCCCACTTGGTTGAAGTCCCCAAACATTTATTTTTCATTAACTATCGTAAATATTTAAACATACCTTCAAAATCGCAAAAATGTACGACTCAAGACGATAACCATATCGTTCATACTTCTAAGGTAAACTCTTTATGTGTAATGCTTAATAATAACAACCATCTTTCAAAGTATCGTGGTAGATAGTATCCCAACTTCCTTAGACAGCGATAAAATGGCTAACTAATATCACGTAAGACTTTCGCTAATTCATAGCGCTGAAAATTTAACCACTTTCATAAATTATCATAACCTAAATAAATATAGTGTATATTATGAATGATAGTTATTCAAGTGAGAAATCTTATAAAGTCCTAGAGCAATGAGGCCATCGAATGACTCAGCTTATTCATGAAGATTCACTTGTAGCTTCAAGAGTTTAATAATTTTCATTAGTGACCTTGCTAATTAAAATATATATTCTATCATTCATAAAATTAAATTATTTATTACATCTGCATCAGCTTAAGCCGACAGAGAACTCTCAAGTGAAAAATATATCTATCACATGCTACATCGCATGTATTTTAGGAGACAATTAATTGTAAGGTGGAATCGAAAGATAACCTTCGTATTACATGACTTTTTAGGGGTTGTAGATATTATTTCAAGTGAGCAATTGCAATATTCATACATTATGTCATAAACCCCTGCAACTGTAATACCACATTCAGACTTCTAATGACACTGTTAACTTTGACTTTCTTAATAATTAATCATCATATTGACTAGAATAATGGAAGTATGTTATAATCTGCACTTCACTTATTTACTTATCATATATGTTATAAACTACGCTTCACTTTTTTACTTATCATCTCTGCAAATGTAACGATAAGTCGATGATCATTCGACCTAAGATTATCATTTCATCAATAATTTAAGTTTTGCCCTATGAAGAGGAATACTAACCGCAGAAATTCATCTTTACTACACTATAATATTTCCTGACCAGTTATCTACGTGTCAACTTAATAGTAATAGCAGCCTCTAACTAAGCAATCAAACATACAATCTAAGTGGCTAGTTCAATTCGATGTGCAATACTTTAAACATTTTTGACATGCACTTCAAATATCGTATATAGTACTGACAACCCTTCAACCTAAAAGTTGTAGGAGGTATTACCCCGACTTTCCCTAATAAGGATCATGTCTAACATAATAAAAAATAATTATGACATCGAGGCATTATCATTCATCTACAAAGTTCATATCCCTAAAGTCGATGCACATAGCATAAGGCGCAATGCAAAATACATCTGAAAATATCCGGTGTCATGTAACAAACAAGTTATCACACAAGAAAATTTTACTCCTTACCATATTTAAACATCAAATACAGAATCTCAAAAGTTAAGTATCAAAGGGAGAGAAAAATGATGACGATAAAATTTATTTTTGATGTAATTATAAAACTTTTTTTTTTAACCTACTGAGAATCTCATAAGCAGACTTCATAGCAATATAAACCTTAACGCAATAACTTTCATACTTAAATTGTACGAGGTATATCTCTAGAAAGTAAAACTTATTCATGCCGATACCCTTATGATATAATTTTTGAAAACTTAATCTCTCTTAGGAGTTAACTTCTTCATTAGACTCCACATTCTATGAAATCTGAAGTGGACTTAATGCATAATTACAATATATGACATGTGATCTCAATGATGCAGTAAACTCTAACATGTATAGCTTTGGCAAGATAACTCGAAGAAACTAGCAATTATACTCCAATCCATATACGTATAATCGTTTTTTTTTAATAACATTTAATCCCTTCTGGTGTAACCTTAAAATCATATTTTCGTCAAATCATGAATGTATATCTTGTCTTATTTACCTACTCACTAGCATCTGCTATTATTATTACAATTTACTCTACCTTAAATTATAACTCCCAACAATATCATTAAGTTTATCATTTTCAAAGTCTTTGCTATAGGTTGACGTCCTTTCTCACTTAAATAGGTGCCTCACTAATTTGCAGTCGTCAAACACCTTGATTTGAAGTTTTAAAAAATCTCATAAAGTTACTTAAACATATATTCATAACAACTAAACTGACAGGCATAAATTATATTTATAGCATTCAGACACCTATACCAATTTTTCCAGTATCGAAACCCTTTGTACCCAACTCATTTTAGAAGACACTTCCTTAACCACTTTCAGAAGCAAAAGTGGCGGTTTCTAATAATTATAGTACCATGACGTCTCTCAACTGTGTGGAAATAAACGTAAATAGTTAAGAGTCGTTAAAAGTATAGTATTGTACAACTAATTGGTTATCATGTAAATTGATGTAACCTAAAATCAAAATTTGTACCCAACAATAGTTAAACGAAGTATAAACTTTCAATGACTAAGCAACAAACAAATAATCATGGAGTATAACAGACTCACCATGCACCTATTTATATTACTGAACTTGAAGGGAGGACAACAACTTTCACTGCCTCCTTTTTGCCTCGAGGAAAATATGTTCCTATTATACAGGAGGTGAACTTCCTAAGGCAAAATTGAGATAATATGAGGTAACCATGACATGGATAATGATATTATAGCTAAGATACCGAACGAAAGGAATTACCCATTTTTTTCTCTATGGTATCAAGAACTGTTGCTAAGCTTAAATGGCGTAATCAATCTTAGATTTTTGTCAGTGGTTTTGATCAGAGGTTCATGCCTTGTTAGGACATGCACCCAGATTCTTGTTATTTCATAACGAGCAACGCATGTACGTTCAGGTTTATCGCATAACCCAATTTGGCATAAGAAGAAAAGTGCACGATATACAAACAAGGATTTGATGGTGCAGTTTGAGAAACGATGGGCGGATCAAAAGCACATGATAGCGGCGAAAGTGCAGGGCGGGGCGGTTGAGAAAGGACGATAGCAATCGAGGATGAGGCAAGACGGAGGAGGAAGGAGAAAAATAAGTCGTAGAAAAAGTTTAAAAAGATGGCTCAAAACGTGAGGGAGGCGCGTCATAATGCTGCTAGTAATTACAAGAGTAATAGACCATCCTACCAAAAGATGGCGTGCGCTCACGCTAGTCATTCTAACGATGACGTAACCTCATTCCCTTTTGTTCTCTTCCTTCTCTTCTTCCTCCTCCATCTTTTTTTTTCCCCTTTTGAAATCAACGAGCATCTCAAGACTCTTTCCTTATCGTTCTCCTCTTCTCCGTCCGGTACTTGATCTGCGTGCCTTAAGGGGCATAACTAAAAATAATGAATATGCAAATGTACTAGCGGATGCAATATCCTTGGCAAAAATAAAAATTATGGCAGACAAATTTATGTAAGTAACTTCGTTATGCAACATGCGCGCAGTGTTAGAACAGAAACAACGTAAAAGCGATAGTGCAACACGAGTGGTTGTATGAGAGAGCATGATTACGAGTTCTGCGAATTAGTCAACATTTTTCCTTTTAAAACTCATGGACTCCTCTAGTCGGGATATCGTACATAAATTTTATAAAAATCGTAACGGATCTACACATTGCGTCATCTGAAGCGGATGCGTCACAGTGCTGCACTTTTTCCAGTCAGACCAGTTTTTGCAATAAAAAAACCGACAAACTATCACGCAAATTTTTTGCTTTTTTTTGCACTACATAAATAAATTAAATAATGTAAATCCATTTCTATTGTATGCGTTCGGCTTCGAGCGAGACGCTTCAACTACGGTCCACGCCAGTCCCCGCTGTTATGAATCTTTTATTATGATTTGAAACAAATAATAAATCTTTAGAAATTTTAAGTATGTCATGTGCGTATCAAGTTTGTCAATTCAAACATTTGAGAACTGTGATAAGATCAACAAACAACATAATCTCAAGCAATATCAATGCAAACGAATCATGACTGATTGACTCTAGGCAAATACAATATGAATGAGGGAAGGTGAGGACTCATATAATCTCAAAAAGTACAGATGAAAAGACATGATCATCCCTCGTCAAGAGTCCTCACTCTTCTTCTCAAGTCTCATCCTCAATTTTTCATTTGACTATGCATCTCTTGTGCCTTGAGCCACAACTATGTACCTTTTGAGATTGTGGCCTAGAAATGTAAAACCACCTAAATCCCCACAAACTCCAAATACATCAATCAAAGGCCAAACATTCGAAAATCAAGCATCACACAAAACTCCTTCCACAAAATAGGAAGATATGGCCTGAAGAAAATCCCTCGTTTGAGATGTCGAAACTCAGATGGTTCAGTTACTGCCTCGTAATCAATCTCTTCTCGTGAGACATACCTTTTGACTAGGTCAATCAATTCACCCCAGTAAGAGTCATCAATGAGGTAAAAAACAACTGGCAGTCTGGGGTAATCAGAATATAGCTTAAGACCAAAGCTATGAATCAGCTTTACACCCTCTTGAAACACCCTTACTCTCTCCTCGACATATGGAGTTGTTGTAACCTAGACTGGGTCAAAGTGTTCATGAGTCTCCTTGCCTTTCTTTATACAGATCCTCCAATCCTGAATAATACCTTCTGCAAACTCAGTGACGACAACATTTTTTTTTTTTTTTTTTTTTTTCGGGACAAAAAGCTCCAATCTATTTGTTGGGAGCAACACGTGTTGGAAACCGGGTCCATCGTCCCATATAAGATTGACAAATCTTCTTGCTTGAAATCGATTATACAGACATACTGGTCCTTAAAGACGTCCTTTTGAGCAATCCAATTGAGGTTGGTCAAGACTAACTCAATGACCTTCAATGACTGAATTGTACTCATGTGCATAGATGGGTACTGAATCTGATTTGAATGCTCATAATGAAAGCACTGACTAACTGATGCTGATCTGAGAACGGATTGATTAAAAACTCGTGATAATTAGTTCTGATTTTTGTTCTCTGGTTTGGATGTATGGGTTATCTCATTCTGAACCCTCCAAGAAGAATCGAACTGAGATCATAAGGGAGTATCCTCAGCCCCCCCCCGAACTTTGTCGGAGGTTTTCTATCTGCACTTACTGTTTTTTGTAGATGCTGCTGAAATTGGCTTCTCAAAGGATTTTTAAAGAGCATTCAAGATTAAGTATGACTCTGGTTGAGCATTCATTACCTCTCTTGCTCTTTGAACGGTCTCAAGGAATTATTTCAACCGCATAAAGTATAGATTTCAAACGCACAAAGTATATACCGTTCTAAACGAGATCTAAGGAGTCCACATTAAATAAATAAAATCAGAATCACATTATCATTATAAAAAAAATAAAAAATGAATGCACCTCAGTGGTTGTTACGAAAACGTAGCCTTTTAGTTCACGTCTGCTGTCTTTTCACGGTGGTCCCATAACCGCATACCGAACGATGTCTTCCTCCCTTCAAAGAGGACCATCGAGGTACCACTAGTGGGTACCTGTCTCCGATGGCAGGGAGGGGGCTCATGATCTTCCACGGAGGTCACAAACTTCCTACCAATGCGGCCGCATGTACTTCCATTTTGGTGACTTACAGTGCTATGCTTAGCAGATCATGCCCGTGGTAAACGAGTCGCGAAGGGCCGGGCCAATCTAGTTCGCCCACTTGTAATTACAATTTGAAAAATGAACTGTTCATTCTCCTGCAAAGTAACAGAAGGAAAATTATAAGTTTGAAAAGACTACATAAGAAAAAAAAATAAAATAAAAAAAATTCCCTACAGCAGCGACTATTAAGGACCGTCGGATCTCACATTTCTAAAATAGTGCTCAGGATTTAAACGAAGGTATGAAATGCAACGTTTCATTTCTATCTTTCTCTTCCTTTATTTTCTTTTCTTTACATTTTCTCTTTTGAACTTTTTGCAATCATCGTACCTGTGCAGGACTCGACACGAAATTGAAAAGACTGCACCAGTCTTTTCACTCTCTTCTCCTTGGGCGAGCCCGATGGTTACCACAACCACAGGCCGGTAATGCTCTGCTGTACAACAAGGCGTCGAACCTGCGTGGGCCAAAAAAAAGTCTTATAGCGCCCCCCTACCCTTTTGCTGTGGGAGCGCCAACTTAATCAGTCTAAAAAGGAAGTACCTCTGGCACACTACCGAGGATCGCGAACGGGGTGCGTCTGGTACACCTCGCCCTGCGACAACAGTCAGCCTTCATATTAAATAAAAGTAACACATGAACCACTGAGATACGTCAACAAAAATATATGGGACGGTCGGTTACCCAGTTTGTTTTAATCACCCTAATTTATTGGAAGTCATTGTGATACTAACAAATTACAAATACGTTTTGAAAAAAAATGGTTATATTGAGCACAGGTTCCAACACTTCCTAAAACCTGTCACTAAAATCCTGAATAGAGTGTTCTGAGGGATAATCATATATAAGTCGTGAAAGTCTTTCGAAAATAGGCAAACTATATACGTTTACCTCGATCCTTTTCATACTTTTGGCAAAAATAAAATTAGTAATAAGGAGAAAACATGGTATAAAAAATGATAGATATATAAGTAACAAATACAAGTACGTGCTGATAATGAATATATCTCATGCTCACTAATTATCCCTTACTAAATCGTAAAGAGCAACATGGTACTTATCTTTCTTCGACGTCTCGCCTTGGCCTAAAACATACCCTGTTTCCGAGTCCGTTCTCTACTGATTTTAAAAACGTTTGTAACATCAACCTTTAACAATCTTTGAGGCCTCTCACGTTCACGAAACGTACTCCTAACACACGTGCATCAAGGTATGTATTGCAAAAACTCAGGAAGTTCAGTGGCTTTGACAAGTACCATAGTCCTTGCTCGAGTAAATAGTGAGCATAGCGACACAAATAAATGCATTAAATGTACATAGCGTGATCATAAATTCTATGATACCACGATTTGCAAAATTGTAACAGCAGTTATCATAGTAAAGACCAAGATGGGTATGCACTCTAAATCGCTTCTATACTTACTAAGTCGGACTTCTAATTAACCTTAAGCATAAACACCCCTTAAGTTTGCAACCACATCTACTTATCTCTCCTAACCGAATATATAAATTCGCCCTCCTTTTGCTTTGATATGATCACGACATATAAACATCCCCTTACGCAATAAGAAACGGATTCGCCCTAAAAATACAAAAAATCCATGACGAATATTGGTTATCAATTAGTGTTTATGTTTCAACCATTGACTTTTTAAGCCAATTTCCTGACAAAGTTTTTGTAGGCGGTAAAAATACATGATAGCTGCTAACTTTGGCAATTCTCAAGGACACTTAGCCTAACTAAACATACTCCTACAATGAGCGTATCGAGGTTTGAACAGAAACTCTACGACGAAAGGGGTCCGTCGTTGCCTTGTCATGTCAGGGCCTGACTTTAGGTACCTGGAAATCTGAGCGGAACCAACGAGTACATAAGCAATGACGAGTAAACATTTTGTCTCTCTCCAGGACCGACGGTGCAGTCGGCATTTCCGGAATGCCGATGGTGCAGTGGAGGCGGGTTGGTGGTGAGATTGGTTTGTAGGGATTGTAAGAAGGAAGAAACCCCCTGAGGACGATCGTCGGAAGGTGATCGAAGCTGGTCGGGGATGCACTTTTCTGGATTGATTGAATGGATTTACCCTTTCTATCATAGCTTTTCGCGTCGTGACGTATTCTCTTTGCCTCGTGACGTACAATGTCAATACATGATGGGCATGTTTGACGTTTTTGTGAATGTAGTGTATCCCACTGACTATACTCAAAACCTGCTTAAGCCCGTGTGAACCCACCTGGATGCTGTGCCGGGAAAGTGCGAGCACGTTTGTGAACTAAGTCCATGTTGGGTTGCCTTTCTGCGAAGGAGTGAAGCGAGGACCACTTAGGCTACTGGGAGGAGTCCACAAGTATGCCACAACGAAACGATTGAAACGATGATTACCGACGAGGAAACTATCGTGATGAGCGCGATTGGAGGTATCACGCCCCAAGTCGGGACCGTGACGATGAACCTGAAGACCGAAGGGACAGGAGGCGTGAAGACCACAGACGGAGTGGGCGAGGCCGCGACGGACGTAGTAACGAACGACATGGGGACCCGCCACGACCACCACCACCGGTCGTATGCTTTGGCTGTAAAGTCGTAGGCCATTACCGTAGCGACTGCTGGAGGCTATGGACCCCTGAGACACGAAGACAAATGGAGGCGGATGGGTATCGATACCCTCCTGAATTCCAGCATCGTGGGCGATCAGGCTCACCACAATCCAACCATGGCACCTTTACCAAGCGGTCTCCGTCCGAAGAACCAAAGGCGAGGAACCAGACCGAGGATCTTGAGAAGACCGTTGAAGCAATGAAGGCTTTCGTCGACATCGAGATGGCCCGTCGGGCCGAGATTATGATGGATTTCCGTAAACAACCGCCGTAAACAACTGCCGAGTATCGATTTGTAAAGTTGAGGTAGTGAGATTGTGATGGACTTCCGTAAACAACTGCCGAGTATCGATTGTAAAGTTGAGGTAGTGTACAAATTGCTGGTAATTTGGTTAGCTTTTAAAGGGTTGATACGTTGCCTGGAGAAGTGTGTCCCAACATGGCTGGATATGTATCACAGGTATGGCTTAGATTACCTAGAATTTGCCACTTGCGTATACATCATTACATCGCCTGTGTGTAAGTCGCAATACGTAGGACAAACTTCAAAAGAGCCGATTGTACAATGGAGGGAACACCGCTCGGTATTCACGAAGAGACGCAAGTCTACGCATCTTTATCGTTGGTGGGAATCTTTCGGGGATGAGACCTACACACTGATACCAGTGGACGTTTGCGCTGTTGGGGACTTAAAGTCACTTGAAGCTTTGTACATCGAGCGATGGTCGCCCTTCCTAAATACTGTGGGGAAGACCAGCAAGGGTAAGCGGAGGAGTCGAATGGGAAGGAAGGAGAGAGAACATGGTAATACGCTTGCCGACGCGAAAACTGACACCGTCACTAATAGAGGGGCATTACACCCGATCCGCATCTGTGTGGAAGGGGGTGAGCCAAGGATTAGAGTCTTTGACCTCTCAGCCGATCTGGAAGCAAGGGATCAACAAAACTTCTAATTGGTGTCGAGTGGAGGCGTGATTTGGTGTTGTACTTGGCGTAGACTGAAGAAAGCTTTCGGGAACACTCGTTTGAAGATTGAGGGCGTACTAAAAAACTTCCGGGAATGCAGGGAAGTACTCGAAGCAGGGGGAACTTTCAAAGTATGTTACCTCCGGAGATGGCATCGCAAGGGAAGCAAGTTCAAGCCAACCTTGATCTCACTCTTGAAGAACCCTCGTATGTTGAAAGACATCAGGAAGTGGAATTTGGATGACTTGGACGGACTCTTCAGCGCCACGAAAGACTTCGAACGATCGTCAACACAAGCATACTTACGCAGACTGCTGAGTAGAGTGATCCGCGAGGAATTCGGTTTTAATTTGTCCGCTCCGCTAGTTATTCGCCTTTTGTTTGATGATAGGATCCAGTTGTGTGAAGTTCGAAAGTTAGTTAACGACAAGTTGAGTAAGTATGAACTCCCCCACTGTATCATCCGTAGAGCACACTCTTCAGTCCGCATCGTCTGGGTAAAAAATCCAAGTGTTGCGAACATTTTGCACAATCAGCGCGAGTTTTCTCGCGCTGATGTGTCAGCCTGTGCTTGTGCAGGTTTTCCTTACCCACAGGTAAGAGGTCACGTGCGCTGCCGACTACAGGAGGTGGGAGGAATCCCTGACTTGGCCTTGAATGCTCATAATGTACCTTTAGCTCGACAGGAAGATCGAATGAGCAGACTGAGTTCCGAAATTGGGGAAGGTTTTAGCCTTTGGGGTAAACGGGAAAGGGCAGTCGATATCCTGCTCTTTACCCGAAGCAACAAGATGTATGCAGCTGACAGTAACGAAGGAACGCGGCTACCTGGACAAGGGAGTCGTACTCGACCTCAAAACAAGGTTGATGGTCTTGTACTTATTCCTTTGGACAGGAACCCAGGTGAAACATTGTTAATTTGTCCAGCCCTGTATTATCAGGGAATGTTTGAGTTGTTCATACGGAATGAAGGATATATCCCAATTGCAGGGACCGAATCTGACGCTATGACCGTGACTAGGGAATGTTTGAAGAAGGAGGGACTGCTTGCCTTTGGGAAGTGGGACGAAAAAGGGCACGTAGAGAAGGCTTATGCTTTACCAAAGCATAAGGACTTGGATCGGTATAGACCAATATGCCCAACCTTCTCTGAGCCTACAACAAGAACTTGTAAAGGAGTAGCAAAGGGACTGAATCACCTCCTTTTTTCGTTACCACATGACCAACACTTCAATCTAAAGCAGTGTCATCATTGGCGGGTCGTTTAGACTCATTCAACAGCAAGTGCGCCCGGCTAGGTAATGGAGTGATACTGACAGCGCGGTCCTACGACATTAAGGATATGTACAGCAAGTTACCGCATGACGGGATTTTGTCAGTTGTCCATTGGATTATCAAGTGGCACAAAGAGAAGGGGAGGCATTTCGTGCGTGTGAATACATGCGGACGGGGGTCGACGTTTGGTTTGACTACTGGACAGGATCACTGGCGATTACTGGATCTTGATGATGTATTCAAGTTCGTGCAAATCGAACTGAAACATACATATACCTTCACTCTCAATGTCTTGTTGCAGCAACGAATTGGTATCCCGATGGGCAAGAGTACAAGCCCACCTCTTGCGTGCAAACTCTGTGCCCATGCGGAACACAATTTCCTTTGTAGTCTAGGGGCTAATAGGCAGAGGGTTTTAGGCGTTCGTCTGATTGATGATGTGAGCTTGATCATTGCGAGTAAGACATCAACCGGACAAGACATCAACCGGGCAGGAACTTGACAAGGCCTAGGAACGTTTTGAGGAGTGTTACCCTTCTAACCTTTCCCTCAAGCGGACCGACAATGGGACAGGTAAGTGGGATTTCCTCGGATGCGAAGTGAAGATTGACTCGACAATGAAAGGGGTGCTAAATATGCAGCTAACGAAGAACGAGGAAACGATTTGGAGCTCCGAGATTCTCGAGCTCAAGAACAGGCAATTGTATCGGTCGTGGGGCAGTAAAACCCAGAAAAGTGTTGTGATTGCAGGGCACCTGCACCAGATTGACAGGAACACGTTGGGACGCTGGGAGATTCCCCGAAGGGTGAGCTGCCTTCGCCGTGAGCTCCGAATTAAAGATTTTCCAAATCTCTTGTTCTTATGGGTTCTGAAACGTTTTGCTCGTGGGAAACCACAACCCTGGGAGTATGTCTGCCAGTTCATGTCTGATTCGGTTTCTGCTTAGGATTAGTTGGGTTGGGTTGGTCCCACATTGTGGTTTTGTGATAAACCAGTTTGGAGCATTGGAGGTAGGACCACAGTTTTCGCCGAACAGTGCGTTGTACCGGTTTGGATAGTTCATTGTACCAGTGGACAGGGTTTTTGGAGGCTGGACCACAGTGCGTGTCAGAAGTACCAAGTTGGAGAGTCCATTGTACCAGTGGACAGGGTTATTTGAGGCAGGACCACGTTGTTCTTTCCAACTTCGTTTACCCCCTACTTTCCTGTGGCAGCTGCGTCTCATACCCCTCCACTTATAGGTCGTAGGTCGGTAGCTCCAACCAGGGAACTACTGATGTAGCTATTACAGCTGTTCTTGTGTGTGTGTGTAGCAAGAAGTACGAAGACCGACCGAATCTTGTTTTGTTGCTTTTTTGAGGCCCCTGCGGGTTAGGACCCACCTAATCAGTTGGAAGGGGCCCGTCGTTGCCTTGCCGTGTCAGGGCCTGACTTTAGGTACCTGGAAATCTGAGCGGAACCAACGAGTACATAAGCAATGACGAGTAAACATTTTCTCTCTCTACGGGACCGACAGTGCAGTCGGCAGCGGGTTGGTGGTGAGATTGGTTTGTGGGGATTGTCAGAAGGAAGAAACACCCTGAGAACGACCGTTGGGAGGCGATCGAAACCGGTCGGGGATCCACTTTTCTGGATTGATTGAATGGATTTACTCTTTCTATCATTTGCTCTTTGCGTCATGACGTATAGTGTCAATACATGATATGCATGTCTGACTTTTTTTGAATGAAGTGTATCTCACTGTCTATACTCGAGACCTACAATCCCAGTCGTTTTCAAGATCCTCATTGATCTCGAGAAGGCATATGACCGAGTCCGCTGGATGTTTGGATTGGCGGCATCTTCTATGGCTGGATCTGCACCTTGCTGGAGTGCGATCTGATGGTATTGGGATCATCCGGGCAAGAATGTCCCCTATCCCCTGCCACATATGTTATTTGCAACAAAGCCCCCACGATTTGCTGCGATGGAATGAGAGATTGATGGGGCTGAGAATGGGACCGGATGAATGAAATCATCAGCCTTATTCCCCCCAAGCTGCAACAGTTGGGAGTGTTAAAGGAGGACCTCGCGATCTCTTTGGGCGAGAGTCAACTGGGGCAAGTCCACGGCAATAGTGCCCAAGGGCTTAACCCCCCCGATGGCCGGGACATTCCCACACTAGGCGACGACGATGAGCTCACTTTCCCTGGGGTATGCATCACTCCACCGGAAGGGGGTGTGTGCTCAGATGACGACGCAGACGGCTAAGACGGTGGCTCGAATGGCGGCCTGGGGTGACCGGGGCAACATGGGAGTGTTTGGGAAGGCGTTGGTCCTATAAACAACTCAGTATTCGCCACTATGTGGTATGCAGGTGCGATTCACGTGCCGAATAGAGGGGTGGCTTCCCAGCTACGCAAAGCGACCCACACCTTCCTCTGGTCAGGGCAGGTGGGGAAGCACAGCTGGATATGCAGAGTGGCACGACAAAAAGTCAACTGAGGCACGTGGGTGGGTTGGGCATTATTGATCCTATGTTGCAAATGACAGTGCTGCAGCTGCGCAATCTCATGCGGGTGTTGTTGAGGATGGTGGGGGAATCATCAGGGATTATCACTCGGCAGTGCCTGGCGTACTCACTGCGGGTGCTGATGGATGTGGTGGATCTTTGTTTCACAAGCACGGACACGAGTCAGCTGACGCGGTTTTCAATCAACTGCTATTTGGTAATAGATTTATATGCAATAGGGAGGGAGACCCATTCCCCTGGCAGGGTAAGGTAGGGCCCTTCGATCAGCAATGGGCGGAACAGGGAGTTTTCAAGATAGGGCACCTGTGGGATGTGGAAAGGAACGACTGGACGACGGATGAGGACATGGTGAGGTGCCTACCAAGTCAATTCCACCGCCAGACCAGACTTGCTAAGTTGTGGGAGGCGATCCCGCTACAACGGGTAGAGTTGTTAAAGGATGTAGGGTTCGAGGCGGGAGAGTGGGTGAGGCGTAACGGGGAAGCCCGCCCCCGGCTGGTGCATAGGGTGGAAGGAGTGCGTACATGAGGGAGTCTGGAGGCTACTGAATGGGAAGCGACCTCTGGGGTTGGGCCAGCCCCTGGTGGGATCCAGAGAGGATGGCCTCCCCCGTAGATGTCAGCTGGAGGCTGCTGACGTTGAATCAGGTCTGCAAAGAGGACAAATGGGGCGATGACGTGTACCTCCCCTTCTGCCTGGCTTTGACCAGACGACAGCTGGTTGTGGACCCCCAGGATTTGTCCCTCCCCCCTCAGAACTTCAATAACAAAAGTATTCCTCTGCAGCAACTCACCACGAAGAAGATCTACCGGGCAATCCTCCCCAAGGTGAATGCTGCTGTTGAAATGAGAGATATATGGTCCAAGCGTGATTGGATCCTGCCCGCATTGATCCTCAGATGGATTTCCTGAAGATGGAAGGAGCAGTGCGCAATCCTGAAGTCCCTCCCCGACCAGATGCAGGCCGGATTGTTGTGGCAGACCTACCATTTAGCACTCTCTACAGCGCAGTGGCTTCACTGACTGACAACTAGCAGCCACCACAAGGAGGGCCTCTACTCGGCACCAGGGTGTGGCCAAATTGAGTCTCTTCCACACCTCTTCCTACACAACACAGTCATAGCGGGCTTCTGGCGATGGTGGGAATCGGTGATGAAGGGGCCCTTCGCGAGGATGGTTACTGAGGAAGACAACACGACCGTCCTGTTGGGCACATTGAGGGCGGTGGAAAGAACGGATAAGCAGAGGCTCTACGCACCAGAAGTTCTTGTCAGGGGAGCACTGGAGCAGTGCTCTGGGGAATATGGACAATGCGTAATGAACGTGTCCTCCCAAGGCAAGAGCGTTACACTGGTGCGGCTGAGACGCCGAATTATGGAGAATTTGAGAATGGCCCTGATAGTAGACTGGCAAAAAAAACAGCGCAAACCGGGCGGAGAGGCCACATAGTTCTGGAAAACTTGGGGGGAGTACTCCCATTTGGATGAGCAGTCGGGCAATCTGTGCTTTCGGTTCATTGCTGCAGAAGTTTCCTCCCGATGTGGAAGAATAGTGGGTGGGGTGTTCTGGGTGGGCATCCGGACTGTGGTGCTTGGATAGGCTTAGGAAGGTTGTGTGCAATAGTTAGCATGAGGAGTGGGGGGGATTATCTTGGGGTCGTGTGCAATAGTTAGTATGAATAATACGGGTATTAGTTGAGGTAGTGTGCTATTGTAGGTAGGATGGGAACACAGGATGGGCTGAGTTGGCTTGGACGGGACTTGGGGGATAGGGATGGGGTAGAGACTCGAAAAATTGAAAACTTTCAAAAACCTGAAGTGCTGCACTTATGGGGGAAGCGGGGGAGGGGGTTGTACTACTAGATCAGGGTTGATTGCTGGCAATAAGGGGTTGGATGGTGCTTATGGACGTTAGAGTAGGGGCTTGTGACCGTAATATGCTCGAAGACAGGGGAGCTGGCGTTCGGGTCCGGCCGAACTGCAGAACCCGAACGGCAGAACGTTCGGCCCCCTTTGGACACGTGATACGCCAAACCCAAACACCAAGGAAAAAAAAAACCCACCTAGGCTGAACTCCGGGCTGCCCGGCGGCCGGCTCGTCGCCCGGGCGGGGGGCCGGGCCGCCTGGCCGGTCGTTCCGCCCGGTTGGCCACCGGGCGACACCAGCGCATCATCAACGTTTTTTTTTTTTTTTTTTTT
>BFEA01000154.1:542307-553891 GCA_003427395.1 Chara braunii | reverse complement strand
TGCCCACTCGCCCTGCTTGCCTATATGCCAGTGTTGCGTGTGGGCGGCCTCCCTTCAGCCTGCGACTGGGCCCCAGTGCCTGAACCCAGGCCCGATGCAGTTGGGGCCCCGATGATGCAGTTGTGCCTCTTTTGTCAAGGCCTGCGGCCAGATTCAGATAGTGGGCCGATTTCCCTTTGGCATTTTCAGCCTCTATACCCAGCATGCATTGTCGGCCTCACGTTCGAGTCCCCAGGGCCTAACTAACTCAGAGGCCCTGGGCTTTCAGCATTTGCTGAGATCCGAGACTCGGTGCACTCCAACCAACTGGCGTGCTGCAACTGTATGGACCCCACTTCGTGAAATGTTTGCACAGAGGGCTCTTATTGATTTGCTGGCCCACCTTCACTTAGGGCGGGCACGAGGCTTGCTGGGGCCTTAGCCCAGAACATGTACATCATGGCAAGGCCCCTTCTTGAGGGCTCAATCCTCACAAAAGGGGCTAAAGGGGTTTAAAAGGGGATGCCTTAGTGTGATTTGGTTATTTTCTTTTTTATCTTCAGTTCTGTGAGGAATTCTGATGTGACCCTCAGCCAAAAGTTGTTTGTATTGCATTTCTACACAACATTTTTTTTCCAGATCTTTTTTTTTTTTTTTTTTTTTTTTTGGGGGGGCGCTGGGGCTGCCGGGGCCCATGCCTGGGGGTCATGCCCGGCCGGTCACCCGGTCGCCAAACCGGGCGTGACGTCCGGACGCAGGTGCCCGGGATATCTGCCTGGCCTGGTAGGGCAAAAGGTCCCAGGCCAGTCTGGTAGCCTAGAATCTTTTTTTTGATACTTCGGATCACCAGCTACTTAATTGATTGGCTGACTGATTGATCATTGATTGATGATCGGAATCATTGGATAAAAAAAAAAAAAAAAGACTGCATACGCTAGTGTGTGTGGGACTCTCTCTCTCTCTCTCTCTCACACACACACACACACACACTCTCTCTCTCTCTCTCTTCTCCCCATCTCTCTGTTACCCCCTTCTCTCTCTCTCTCAAAGTCTCCCCCTCTCTCCCTTCCTCCCCCCCCCTTCTCTTTCTGTGTCTCCGTCTCTCTCTCTCTCTCTCTCACACACACACACACACACACACACTCTCTCTCTCTCTCTCTCTCTCTCTCTCTCTCCCACACAGACACACACATTAAAAAGTTTCAAGGAAAAACAAAAGAAAAAGGCAAAAGGAAAAAAAAATAGTGAGTGAGCAGGCACACTTTCGACGCCACCATCTTTGGAGATTTTTCTTTTTTTTTGGGATCAAATGCCCTGAAAATTTAAATGTGTAATGACTCGCCAAAACACACTGAGAACACTGCTGATTTCTGGGATTTGCCACCGGAATGTATGCCTTGATGAGATTCCCGCATTCTGCTGTGATTTCTAAGTCTGCGCTGCCTGCTGGTCTGCACGCCTGTCTGAGTGCGTGTCGGCCTGAGTGTGTGTGTGACCCGCAGGGGTACTTGGTGGTTGAGAGGCCCCGCAGGGCTGGTACTTACCTGTGGCCGTGACTTTGAGGGTTGCAGTGGGGAAAAACACTCAAGTAACAGGGGTAAGCCCGCAACACTTGAGAGCAGCGTGAAAAACACTCAAAAGTAGCAGGTACACTGGCGCCACTCAAGTAGTGGTAGAAGTGTCGGGTACTGGAGGCTGAGCAGAAGAAGTTGGCATTTTTAGAGGCCCAGTAGCGGTAGGCCAGAGGTAGGCCGGCACCAGTGCAAGAAGCCTGAGGCTCCTCCTCATTTGCGGTGTGCAAGGATTGGCAACATACTGCTGGAGCCAAGCGCTGGACTTCGACCGCTGTCTGGAGGAGGAGAGCAGCTGGGCGCTCAGCCTGGCTAGGCGAGCAGCCCAGCCTGAGGAGGAGGGAGAAGGGGGCGAAGAAGGAGAGTGGCGAGATACCTACCTGGCTATGGTGGACACCATCTTCATCACTTTGATAGGCGCTGCATCTGGAGGGCCCCAGTTGAGGTAGTACCGCACCATGCAAGTTCGAGGCAGAGTCAGGCATGGCGGCCTGATCAGCAGCAACAAGCTGCTTTGGGTTGTCCTTTGGACAAGAGGGCAGAACCCTTAGTAGTCTGCCATAGCCTAGGCACGTGAAAGGAGGAAGAAGGGGGAAGCCGTGGCTATGGTGGACCTGTTGTTGTGTCAGCAGTAAGAGGGAACTTCGGATATTGATTCTGGTTCACCCACTCGTTGTTATTGAATTGGAAGAAGAATAAGATTGGCGAAGTCAAGGAGGAGGAAGGTGGAGAGAGAAGGGGGATTTGTCATTGGTCTTGCTGGCGTACGTCTTCTTCTTCTTTTCTTTCGCAATTGGGTAGCATTGTCTTTCCTTGTGAATTTGCACTTTGGAAATGACAAGGATCGTAACAATTGGTATCGGAGCGGACTTACTTGCTGGCGAGAGGTGTTAGTCACCCTATCCCTACTTCCGAATGAGGTTAGGGCTAACCTAATCTCGGATTACGGTTGGAGGCCAGGGTTAAGAGGGGCAGTGAGGTATGTGGATGCTGCCCCCACCTGGTTAGGTCATGTAGGGTCAACATCAGACCTAACCAGGTTGCTTGAGTGATTGAATGGGGTGGCGGTACACAAAGGAGGCTTATTGGAGTAAGCGAGAGGGAGTAGAGACTGAGAGGTACTCACACCTGGAATCTGGACTTCAAGAAGACATTGAGTGACTTATGGGCTTCCCCTCAAGAGGGAGACTGAACGGGAGGCTACCATATTTGCATCAAAGAGCTGCAAGTTGCTACTTTGGTCTTCAACATCGACGGAGCATCTGGTGTTGCAACATGGATGTGGGAAGGCCCTCTTAGTCATGCTAGGACACTTCGTGTAGTGGTAGCTAGGGGTCAGGAGGACCTATGAGAGAGGGGGGTGAGTCATTATTCATCTTTGGAGGCTGGGCCTCACAGGTAAGTGCCGTGTGACTTGGGTATGCCCATGGGTGGTTGCTTGGTGCTTCCTCTTCTTTGCGGTGTTGGCTGTGTGTGTGAGCATGTGGATTGCTTTCTCACCTGATGGATGGATGATGTATCTTGTTCTGAATGACATCTCTTTCTACAGTGCATTGTCTTTCCACTTCTGAACGGTTGTAGGTTCAGGTTCTTGCTGAAAGTTATCTTTTCCTTTTCAGTACGGTAGAGGCAGTTTGGGACTGTCTTGGGACACCTTTCTGATTGGTCCTGGTCCATGACCTATTTGGGACCCTTCGGGACTCAATGAGACCAGGCCCAATTGGACAGGACCCTTCGGCCCCAAATCTGTTGCTGTCAGTGCATTTCTTTGCTGTGCTGAAATTGGGGGACACACGGCTAGTAGGGACATTCCTTTCATGGGGATATTGACTGGTCTTACTGCATGTTCTCACACACTGCCCCGCATCTCACTCAGCGATGGTCTGCACCTCTCGAGATCTCCATTGCTTCAGTTAGTTTTCTTTGTCTGACTCATTCATGGTACACGTTCCATGTCAGGTTAGACAAGAGGGGATCTCCAGCTAATCTGACGGGACCCATTTGTTTAGTGAGACCTCTCTTTGAATTGTTGTATTTATTTATTTAATTCTGCTGCATGGATGCCATTCTCTAAGTCCAAATGAATTGCCGCTCCGGCTAGGAGTTCTACCTTCTGCTCTTGTGATTTATTTATTTTTCTTTTTATCTGAATTATCTATGTCCAGTATCGAGACACATGCACAGAAAGCGGGAAGGGAGAGAAGGGAGAGAGAAGGTAGTGTGAGGCGGGGTAAGAGGAGCGTTCGTCCAAACGTGAGCAAAGAGCGGACCCGTCTTGAGAGATCTACTTACACCCCATCCTCTGGCATGGCAGACATCTCATTTGCCCAATGGCAGGTCATGCTGGACGCAGTGAACGAGAACGAGAAACGGTTCTTTCAGAAACTTTATGAGGATATGTTGCGTAGAGAAAGGGAGGCAGAGGCAGCGGCTAGATTGGCAAGCATTGCTGATCAAATAGCTCTTTTCACTATTCCGGAAACCGGAGACACTCGGTTTGGAAAAAAGTTAGCTGCTGCTGTAACAGCCTTGATCCAACTACGGACTCTTAGAGAATTTTGAGTCGCGTGTGACAACTCTAGAACAACGAAATCAAGAGCTGCAGGCTGAGATTGCAGGCCTCAAACAGGCCCAACTGACCATCCCTCGTCCTCCTCATCCTGCTGCAGTCCCAATTCTCCCCTTAACACAGTCCTCGAGCAAAGGTCTAGTGGAACTGTGATTTGCGCAGGAACCAGTGCCAGATGTTCAAGCGGCAGCACCGACAGTTTTGCACTGGTCCCAGTCCAAAATGCAGGATCATCAGCCCAAAACGCCACAGTTCTTGCTGGCGTCCAATACAACGGTCCCATGGTGGACGAGAGCAGCCACGCTGCCATCCAAGTATGACAGGAAGGAGGATATCTCGTTTTGGATCAGCTCCATGCGCTCATACTTCGAGGTACTGTGTATGCTGCAGGAAGACCGAAGTATGATCATGGGCACGAATATTGAACCCGCCGTATGGAGTTTGATTGAACTCCAAGCTGTTAGTGCAGGTTAAGAAAGGATTGACCAGACTGAGTGGCTGAAAGTGACTCGTGCACACACTCTTGAGGACCTCCTCATCGCACAATACGAAGATAAGTACGCCACACTCAAGGCAAGGCTGAAACTTCTATGCAGGCCTTGGAACAACATTTGATTACTCTGTTCACTATTCCACAATGTAGTTATGGGAGTGGCCCCTGAAGACTATGTCTCCTGGCTAGGACTCAAGGAGAATTCGACCTGGTGTGAGCTCTTGACGGGGATCTAGTCAACCTAGAAGCCAAAGACCTCGCCAGGCGTGCAAAGACATCAGCTGCAGGAAAAGCTTCATGACGCAAGCGGTACAGAAGCAGCCACCAGCTTGCCCTGCATGGACATCGGGAGCCCGACTCTGAAGTGGGTTGTTCTACATCAGCCCTTCAGTCTGATATGAATGACGAAGAAAAGTATAACGCCTTTAGAAAGACTGCTTCACGCAAGGGGCCTAACCGCAGTGCAGGTAAGGGAACCATAGCACACCTCCCTAAGAATGCAAAAATTTATGAGAAGCTGGAGGATGCTTCCACCAAGCCTTGGGAAGCCTTCCGCATCAGTAAAAGAGAATGGGAAAGAAGATCCAAACTGCGTGTGTGCTTGGATGGTGAAAAGCCTGGGCACGTTGTGCAAGATTGTTACCGTCTGCAGGGAAACAGACAAAAGCGCGAAAAGGTCATCAGCACTCTCTACAACAAGGGAAGCTGAACAGTCAGCTGCAGGCCCCTCCAAGGAGCCTGAATCTGATCAACAGCCTGCTCTTGAAGCCCGTACCAATGCTGAATCCAAGGCTGCTGCAGTTCAAGTACTTTACACTGAGCTATAATGAAGCCTGCAGATTCTCAGTGGACTGTACATTGGGCCGAGGGTGAAGCTCGGGGCTTGCCTCGGTGGGGTCGCGTCTTAGGTTAGATTCGTCAGTTTGTTTGGCTGAGGGCTAACCGAGAGACCTACCTGTAAGGAAAATTCATGAGGGACATATCTGCAAATTCGGGAAAATACAGGCCCGTACTAACTGAATTTCCTACAGCAACCCTAACTGCGAATAGAAGACCCGGGCTACCCTTAGGACAGCTAGGCCCTATAGGCCTAAGCTGATAGATGGTCCTATAGCCTATAGCCGGGTTGGGAGAGGCCCTAGAGGCCGAAACAGAATCGGTACCGGTCAATCAGTCAGTCCGGTCTAGGTCGAGTCTAGGCTAATTTAGACTATAGATAGGATCGGCACATCAGTTTAGGGCTTTTGGTAGTTGGTACTGAGTGCATCGCTGCTGCGCTACGCGTGAACCAGGAGTGGTGACGGCTCAATGTGGAAGGAGACAGGCATAGCCAGACCTCCGGAGCGTTGGCCATAGCTGGGACCTGCGCTGTAGTTTGCCAACACGTAGCGGCTGTTAGAGGCGAGAGAAGTTGGTGCCCTGCTGGACCCTCCTCCGGAGTGGGGTTCCAGGGTGGTGGCGCTGCAGCCATAGCTGCAGCTTCTCCCTCAGAGGTCATCTTGTCAGGGTTTCGTGGCGCTGCTGTAGACTTCCATCCGGGAAGTCATCTGACACTTCGTCATCATCAACTACTGTGGTGTTGGTCTTCTTCTTCATCCTCTGAGTGGCGCTTGGCCTCAGAGGCCTGTTTAGGGTGGTGCTTCACTTTGGAGGCTGTATCTGGGTGGCGCTTGATGTTTCAGGAGCTCAGGGGTGTCACGAGTGGTTACTCAGGGTTGGGGAGCTCAGGGTTGTACTGTAATATTGAGGTTATCCTGACAATTCGAGACTCTAAGTTTAATAAACAGTGTGATACTGGGTTTGGACTATCATCGTTTCATTGTTTCCTGGATATGATCTACTCGACTTTTCTTTATGACTGGTTATGAGGATTGAGTGGAGTGAATTGCACTTTCGCTGTACCCTGTCAGATCGCATGGTCAGGTCTTCCGCTGTGTTCATCTCTCCCTGCGCGGTGTGATACTCCTATCCTCTCCCCTTCCTTCTGTGTATGTATGGGCATACCTGGAAGTCTATGTGAGTGAGTGTTGGTCTTCAGACAACAAACAACTATAATCATAACAGTTGGTATCAAAGCTATTGGATCCAGACACTGGAGCGATTGATGAGTTGGAGCAACCATCATCATCAGGTGAGATACTGGAGTTGAGTCTCATGGCGATTCATCATCTTCAGGGTTGTTGTCAGTAAGGGTGGTGGTAGTGAGTGTGTGACGAGAAGAATTGGACAGAGGGTGACTCGCTCCTGACTAGGGTTGTGCAAGAGTGATTGGCGATTGGTTCTCAGGGGCCTGAGAGGCTCTGGGAGGTTATTTTTAGCCCGACGATTCATCTGGAGGCTGGCGATTGGCAAGGAAGTGATCCCAGGAGGTTGCGATTTTGGAATTGGGTCAGAATCCCCAACTTCCAAGCAGCGCAGTACAGGTTGATGTGGCGCTGCACTGAGTTTGTCGATTATTGGCACCTGGGAGTCCGAATTCATTGAATCTGTCAGTTAGGGGTGAAGCGCGTCAGGGTAGACTACTAGATCACCAAGTTTCAGGCAGTTTGATACGTGGGAACACTGGGTACCGTCAGGAGATGAAACTGGCGAGATGAGATTGACTAGTCAACCAAAGTCAGAGTTTCATGCATCTTCTTCAAAAGGACCCTGAAGTAAGTGTGTTCCTTACTCTACTCTCTGTGGCAATTCTAGGTCTATTTTTAGATTAGTGAAATTTGGTCTGTCTGTCAATTTACAATTGAAAATCGAAATTCAGATGTGGGACAACCATATCCAACTTCCCCTACCTATCTTCTTTGACTTCTACTAACCCTGTTTGGCCTCCTTTCTGACTCAGATTTCATCTGTGACTGCTTTACAGTATTGCGATTCATACTGTGTAGTGAATTGGTGAATTCAGGGTCCTGTTTTCAGTGATAATGCAAATTTGAATTCTGCACTGACATAGCTAAAGCTTGGCTATACTAGGGTCAGTCATAACTTTGATTCTGTCCGTCAGAATTCAATTATGTCAGTCCCTGGTAAATCGCAATTCAGTACTCGGTCTGTGTCTGAAATCGCATATCCAGATTTGATGTTTTGAGTCAGTTACAGTGAAAATTGTACTTCGCCATACCCAGGGTATGGCATACAGGGTCATACAGTGGTGAAGTCTGCAAGGTAGGTCTAAAAATAGGGTTACCTGTAAACCGCTGCATCTTGGTTATCAGTGGACACTTGTCGAACCCTAATTAGTCACTTTGTCTAACTACTAATCAACACTAATCAGTCCAAGACTGCATCCTGTCAGTCATTGATGCAAGATTTGCAATCATTGCGTGCAATTGTTGGTTCAAGGCAGTGATGGGAAAATCGTGAAAGGGATTTTTATTGAGTGTACTCACTGACCCTGACCCTCAAGCGGTCTGCTGAGACTGAGCACTCGCTCAAACTAACCAGCCTTCTCTCTCCAGGCAGGTGGCAACAACTGAGTGAGTACTGTAGAGAAAACTCAATTACTGCTACTTCCTGTTTGTCTCTAGTTATTTGTTTATTTTATTCGATCTGAATTGTGGGAAAAGCAAAATGGCAGATGCTGAGAAGGGAGATGCTTCTGAGGCAAAGCCTCAGATTCCGTCTGACCCTTTAGAGGCTGAACTGCGGGCCCAGCAGGAGAAACTCCGGCAGCAGGTCCAGGACAAGTGGTACTTCTAGCCAGTACAATTAGCTCAGAAGGAGGCCAGGAGAAAGCTACTGATTGCAGATGTGGAGAAGATCAGGACAAGTGGTACTTCTAGCCAGTACAATAAGGACATGGTTGAGTTCATCCTCTTGCAGGATGATATTCACCGTTCTTATTTTACTAACTGGGACGACCGAATTACCAGTCTGGAGAGCAGTCATTCAACTTTTTCCAAAAAGTTGGATGACATCTCTGCCAAACTGGACCAGATCTTTACTCATTTAAAGATCCCTACCACCCTGACCTTGCCTCCATCCCCTGGGCCTTCTCAAGCAGGCCCTCGGCAACTCCCACAATCCAGACCCAAATCCCCATCTTCTACACCCAAGTCAACAGCCGCTTCACAACCCTCAGTTTCATTTGATCAGCAGCAGCCCAAGCTGACCCCTCCACCCATGTTCTCTGGTGAGGACCCTAAGGTGGATGTTGCAGATTGGGTCACTACACAAAGAACCTAGCTGAGTGGGTTCAAATGTGACGAGGATGTGAAAGTGTCAGCCATCCTTGCTCGTCTCGAGAGGACTGCACTGAAATGGTGCACCTCTACCTCCAACAAGCAAGGTATGGAGATGTCTGATTCGGGGCAGAGGTTGGGAGTGGCTGGATTTCTGCAGGCAATGCAGGACCGGTTTGCAGGCAAGGACCAGACCAGAAAAGCAGCAGACAAAATTTTGCGTCTGGGCCAGAAAAAGTTCGATGGCTCCTTGTCCAAACTGTATTCCACCTTTGAGAGTCTGACATCGACTCCTGGGTTGGGGATGAGTGAGCAGGATCTGCTCATTCATTTCCTCAGGGCAGCGTCGGAGCAATTCCAGCTTGCCTTATTCTCTCAGGGCCACAAGGATTGGCGGTCATTTGGCAGAGCAGCCTTGGACTTGGAGTCCAAACTCCATGTTCAGGAAGCACCTTCTGAAGGAAGGAAGGGACCCTCCTCAAAGGGGCAAAGGAGGAGGAAGGGTGCCTTGTTTGCTGCTGCAGCTTCCAGTTCAGATGATGATGCAGCATCCCAGGGTGGGACCTCTCCATCTGGGACTGCTTCCTCATCTACTGCAGATCTTGTTCTTACCCTGGCTGATGCCTTGATGAGTCTGACCAAAGGTAAATCTCGGACTCGTAAAGCACCAACCAGCAGTAAGGGGAAAGGTAAGGGACGTGCGTCTTCCCCTAGTGCCCAGAGAGTGCCATTACCACGTGACGTCCGTTGGCCAGCTGACCCCCTTGATCCTTCCACCTTCCACTGGCATGAGCTCAGGATCCAGGAGGGAGTATGGAGGAAGAGGAAGGACAAGGGTGTTTGCCTGAGATGTGAGAGGGAGTACAATCTGAAGGATTGTCCCCATATGCCTCGCAGGCCTTCAGGCTCGAACTAGAGAGAGAGAGATGGAGTTTGCGGCTCCTTCCACCAGTGTTGATTCCTCTTCTACGGAAGTTGAATCTTCACCCTCTCTAGCTCGTTTACTTGGGAGTTGCAGCATCAGGGTCCTTCACATGTGAGGACACTGATTTGTAGCAGATCTAGGGATGGCACAAGTATGGGTCGCAACCCCTTTTCCTTGTGACTGGACTTCTCCGAGGAGATGTTTTCTACTTCCCTGGACAAGCGTATTTGTGTTGCGCTGTCAAAACTTGCTGATGCAAATTTTGGCGATACTCAACGTCCTGACTAGTGTTAGCTGCTGATTTGGCAAGTTTCCCTCGTCTTGACGCTGAGTGGTGTGAGCCATTGCTCCAGGCTTTCAGCATCCTGCCCCTGACTCCTTGTCTGTTACACAAGTTGAGTCCTAGCATGACTGTCACTGACAGCCTGGGTGTTTAGGTCTTATGCTCCGCCATGTTGAGGTTGCTTGTTTACTTGCAATCTCTTATTGCAGTCCAGTTTAGAATGGTAGTTGTAGTTGAGAGCTATGGGCTCCCCTATACCACTCTACTGATCGACTGCACTTGGTTCCATGTCTACTAGGGGTAAATACCTGGACCGACGACTATAGCTCAAAGTCTAGGTAGCTCAGCTTTTCAGCATGGTCGATTGCATTATAGTCGGATGCCAAGTCTTATTGTGGTCCTTTGACGCAATCGAGATCAGCTGACACTCTGGGTTCTCCTTCTCCTGACATCACTGTTTATAGTGCTGGTTATGAGTATAGGAGACTGGGTTGCAACAATAGAGCGTCGCCTATGGAACCTCAACTTTTCAGAAACGGTCGATTGCGTAACAGTCAAGGATCAGGTCCTACCGTGGTTTCTTGATGCAGTCGAGACCAGCTGACACTTTGAGGTTACCTCCTCCTAACCTTGCTATATGCTGCAGCGATCAGGGGCATAGGTTACCCTGTGAGTCGCTCGGGTCCTCCTCTTCAGGCAAGAGCTCTATTTCAACAGCCACTTCGTCTGCTGGTTCATTACCTGGAAATGAAGTATGGGCGCGGAGGTCCGCTCTCCCGGGGGATGTAAGTTTGTAATGACGCCTGCAGATTCTCAGTGGACTGTACATTGGGCCGAGGGCGAAGCTCGGGGCTTGCCTCGGTCGGGTCTTAGGTTAGATTCGTAAGTTCGTTTGGTTGAGGGTTAACCGAGAGACCTACCTGTAAGGAAAATTCGTGAGGGACATATCTGCAAATTCGGGAAAATACAGGCCCGGACTAACTGAATTTCCTACAGCTACCCTAACTGCGAATAGCAGACCCGAGCGACCCCCAGGACAGCCAGGCCCTATAGGCCTAAGCTGATAAACGGTCCTATAGCCTATAGCCGGGTTGGGAGAGGCCCTAGAGGCCGAAACAGAATCGGTACTGGTCAATCAGTCAGTCCGGTCTAGGTCGAGTCTAGGCTAGTTTAGACTATAGATAGGATTGGCACATCAGTTCAGGGCTTTTGGTAGTTGGTACAGAGTACATCGCTGCTGCGCTACGCGTGAACCGGGAGTGGTGACGACTCCGCGTAGAAGCAGACAGGCATAGCCAGCTATGTGTCCGAAATTGGATTCAACGGGGATTTCCCGTTGAAAGGTTCAACGGCCGTTGAAACCCCGTTACAATGGCTGTTGAAACCGCGTTAGAACGTGGTACAACGCGGCCCGCAAACATTTTTTTGGCAGCCAAAAAAAATAAAAATAAAAAAAAATGGGGGTGTAGATTTTTTTGCGCTCTACATCCCCATATTTTTAGTTTGATTTTTTTTAGCATTTAAAATATTTTTAAAAAATCAAAAACCTAACCAGACTCAAAACACATTGAATGTTTTTTTTGTTT
>BFEA01000154.1:510194-528686 GCA_003427395.1 Chara braunii | reverse complement strand
AAACGACAGGGGCCTGTAAGCCCTTATTTCTAGGCTTTTAGGCTGGGAATGCGGGACGGGCCCTGCAGGCCCGTGTGGCTACGCAGTATGCCACACCCCCCCCTCCTTGAAAGACCGAGCTTACCTGCAATGGCAAAGCTGTCTGTCTGAGGGAGGGACCACAGTCCGGGTCGGAGGGGCAGGTCGTGAAGGTCCTTGAGCTAACCTTTATCGCTCGTAGTGAGCGTAGATCAGCGGTGCGGATGCTTTCAAATCTGTTCCTGAAATCCACCGAGTGTCGTCGGGATCGCATGCTTTGAATGTAACTTTGTACTGTCGAGGCTTGCTGCCGTACTTGCGATCCGTGATGACGCGGTCAACTTCCTGATGACCATCCATAGAAGGAGGGTCCTGCGATCGTCGGCCCGGGAAGTCATCGCTCTTAGCTGGTGTGTATCTTGCCAGCTTCGAGGCGTGAAAGACTGGATGGACCATCAGATGCGGGGGGATGTTGATCACAAATGAAGGGCCATCAAGCTCATCGCCCGCGGCTGATGTTACGGGCCATGATCCAAACCACTTGGGAAGCAGTTTGTGTGAAACATCCTGTTCTAGTGCAAACTCTTCTGCGGAGACCCAAACCAGATCACCGACGCGGATGGGACATGGCACGCGACGCCTGTTGGCTTGCTGCTGCATGAGGACTTGAGCCTTTTGCATGTTCGCGCGGGCTTGACCCAGCAATTCCCTATACTTCCGGACGGAAGCGGGAGAGCAAGCAACGTCGATGTCGGCTGGTCGTGGGAGGAGAAGGTCGGCGAAGATACGGCCTTTCCGTCCACCGTGGTGCAACTCGAATGGAGTCACGCCGATCGCCGGGTGCACCGAAGTGTTGTAGGCGAACTCGATGTCGGGGAGCCAGTCAACCCAATCTTTCTGGTCCGGACGGATGAGCGTACGAAGCATCATTTGAGCGGTTTGATGTGCCCGCTCCGTTTGCCCGTCCGTCTATGGATGCCGAGCCAAACTTGGTTTCATCTTCATGCCGGACTCCTGCATGAGAGCAGTCCAAAATGTCGACATGAAGCGAGTGTCGCAGTCGCTGACTATGTCTTCCGGTACACCGTGGCCGCAAATCCAACCGGTGTGCAAGAGGCGTGCCAGCTCGGGAGCCGTGGAGTAGTACTTGCAAGGGAGAAAACGCGCATACTTACTCAAACGATCCACAACCGTGAGGATGTCGTCGTGCCCGAGGCGATCGCGGGGAAATGGTCCCGTGACATCCATGGCAATGGAGAGGCTGGGTTCCCGTGGGATAGGCATCGGGCGCAACTCACCGTAGGGGTTGCGATTGCGGGGCTTACTTCGTCGGCAAACTTCGCAAGAGTCGCAATACCGAGTGACATCGGTAATGAGGTCGGGCCATCGGAATCGTTGTCGAAGCCGTGCAATAGTTTGGTTGACTCCGAACTGGCCGGCGAGTCGCGAGTCATGGTACTCCCCGAGAAGGCGAGTCCGAAGACAACGGTCTCGTGGGACACACAATAAGTCCTTGCCTCTCGAGTGGAGGAGCAAGTACCCGTCGACAATGCGATAGAGGCTGGCTGGCGGGTGATCCGAAGATAGCTGCGCATACAACGTGGCGAAGTCCGGATGAAGTGTCGACCGTCGAATGCGAAGGCATGATCTGTCATAGCGCAAAGATCAGGTCTTCGTGAGAGTGCATCTGCTGCGCGATTGGAGAGGCCGGGGAGATGTTTCAGTGTGAAGTCAAGTTGGTCGATGAAGTACATCCATCGTCCGATCGTGCTGCTCTCCGTACCCTGCGTCTTGTAGTAAGTTAGTGGGTTGTTGTCCGTAACCCATGCGAACCTACGACGCCCAAGGAGGAAGTGCCGCCATCGCTTGAGAGCCATCACGAACGCGAGCAGCTCCTTCCTTGCATCATCAAGCGAATTGATGGGAGGCACTTTGTGGCTGAAATACTCCACAGGGTGCCAGTCGTCGCCGTCGCGTTGTTCCAAGACTGCCCCAATGCCATAGCCGGAAGCGTCGGTTGTCACTCTCGTAGGCAGGGTGGGGTCATAGATGCTAAGGACGGGTGCCATGAGCATGGCCGTCTTGAGTGCTTGGAATGACCAGCGTGCGTCGTCATCGAATACGAATGGCACCTTTGACGATTGTAATCTCGTCATAGGTGCGGCAATCCGTGAGTATCCGATGATGAATCGCTGATAGTAACCCACCAACCCCATGAATGAGCGAACGTCCGTGGTGTTGGTGGGCTCGGGCCATACGCGGATTGCCTCGATCTTGTCCGCAAGCGGACGGATGTCTTGCGGCGACACATAATGTCCCAAGTACTCCAGCTCCTGCCGCGCGAATTCGCATTTGTCGCGGTTGGCTTTGTACTTGGCTTGTCGTAGCCGCTCCAAACCGGTGCGCAGGTGTTCCACATGCTCGTCCAAACGCCGGCTGTACACCAAGATGTCGTCGAGGTAGATAAGTACGAATCAATCCAGCATGTGTTGGAACTCCATTGTCATAGCCGCTTGGAAAGTGGCTGGGGCATTCGTGAGGCCAAATGGCATAACCAGCCATTCGAAATGCCCATATCGCGTCTTAAACGCGGTCTTGTAGCGGTCCTCCTGCTGAATCTCGAGTTGGTGATATCCCGACTTGAGGTCGAGCTTGGAGAAGAACTTGCCCCGCCCAGCCGTTCGAGAACGTCGTCGATGCGTGGAAGAGGTCCGACGTTTCTGATCGTTTGCACGTTGAGCTTGCGATAATCGATGCACAACTGCAAATCCTTGTTCTTCTTCCGGACGAAGAGAACAGGAGCACCGTATGGTGATGAGCTAGGCTGAATCCAGCCTTTCTCCAGAAGGTCGTCAAGTTGTGCCCGTAGCACACTCAACTCTTCCTCGCTCATTCGGTAGATGCAACCGTGCGGAGGTACGGCCCCGTCCTCGAGGATGATCTCATGGCGGATGGGCCGATCCGGTACTACTTTGTGCGGGCTTTCGAACACGTCGCCGTAGGCGTTGAGAAGCTCGGTGATGCGTGGGTCCGAAGATGTCGTCATGGGGCGGGAGGGCGTGGAGAAAACACACCCCCATCTCCTCGATGTCGTCTCTGATGATGGAAGCTCGCATGCTTGCGGCGGACACCACGTGGCAGCTGATCGAAGGGTGAGGCGGAGCTCACGTGCATGGGACTA
This sequence comes from Chara braunii, assembly GCA_003427395.1. NCBI lineage: Eukaryota > Viridiplantae > Streptophyta > Charophyceae > Charales > Characeae > Chara > Chara braunii. The sequence goes on along the minus strand of BFEA01000154.1, from coordinate 525,487 downwards.
GTACTCCGTTCCGATCATGGACGTGAACGGTGCGGCGGTAGAAGTTCACCGGGTGATCCTCGCTTCGCAGCCATGACATGCCCAAGATCATGTCGAATTTGGTGTCCAAAATATCGAAGGACACCGCCTCGCTTGCATGCGGGGCAAAGTACACCGGGACGTCATCTATGCACCGGTCTATTGACTTGTGCTTGTGACCGTCTGCCAACGTGACTTGCGTAGGCTGGGACTTCCTCCGAACGCGTGGGCCAAGGCCGCCGCGTACCATAAAGTCCTGGCTCATGTAGTTGCCAGATGCTCCGCAATCGATCAAAGCGCTGCAGGTCGCCTCTCCGATCTGAATGCGTACATATAACAATGATGCGTCGATGTCGTCGTACCGTTGCGTCTTGAACTCGCGGTCGATCCTCGCAATGTAGGCGTGAAGGTCGACATCCTCTACTCTGGCGTCCATCAACGGAGTTGGTACTGCAGTGTGCAAGTAATCCCGCAATTGTACCATGAGCACGTTGCAATGCGGTTTCGGCAATCGACCGAACCGGGGAAGGGGCATCCATTGGAAGTCCGCAAATGTCAATGGGTCGAGCTCTTCAAGTCTTGACCATGACATTGAATCCCCGGCGGTAGATGACGACAAAGCTGCCGAATCGGTTGCCGATGGTGGTGATGAAACCGTGCATGCGGTAGATTGTTGCACGTGGAGTGGTTGGTCCAACGGTGGGACCAAGTGGACAGCATAATCCTCGTAAGTGAACCGAGGCCTTGCGACATGCGCATCCTCCCCAGATGTGTAGGAGGTTGTTAGCAAGGCAGCCGAATCTGGCGGAGTGAGAGGTGGCGTCGCCTCACCTCCTGCGCAACTCAGTTTCCTGAGTTAATACGAGGCCGAACATCCTCCTTGCCTTGATCAGGGCATTGGGAGGTCTTGTGCTTGGTGCTGTTGCACCAATAGCAGCAGCCGTAGCGGCCGCGACACTTGTATTCCGCCTCGGTCAAGTGAAACTTGACCCATGGTGCTCACTGTCCGTTTCCGGCCGGCGATGCGGTTTTCGCCTTCCCGTTTCCTCAGGACTTGTTGTTGCTTCGTGGCTGGACAGCAGCCACCTGATCTCCCTCACGTGACGCTTGGGTGGCTGCCGGGTCTTCCACAATGTTGTCCGATTGGGCTGCAGCGACATGCTGCAGTCGAGGAAGAGTTCTCACCTTCTCCACATAGGTTGGCTGCCATGTTGACTTCTCATGTGCAGCTGCCCTGTTGGTCTTGATGATCTCCCTCGCCTTGTCAATGATTTCAGCGAAGGTTGCATATTGGTCACGATCAACAAGTGCAAGGCTCAATGCGGCACATGACCTGTTGTAGAACTCGCAGCGCAGATGCGAAAATGGCAAGTCAAGATCGGGCGTTGCTGCGATCTTCTGCCATTCCATGAGCCAGTCACGTGTTGCTGTGTTGCCTTGCGTCATGCCAAAGAGACGGTTGATGGCGAGTGCAGGTGTGTCGTCCACGATGAACCGCTTCTTCCACAGCCGTGTTAGCTCTTCCCATGAAATCTTATCCTTCAGATCTGCGACGTCGACGCCGTGGACGGTTGCCAGGTGGCTTAACCAGATCTGGCATCCGCCCTTTGAGTTGAGAAACAGGGCGCAAATGTATGCGTGCTTGGCGACGAACAGAATCCGAAGTTGCGTTGTAAAGCCCTCCCACCAGAGGACAAGGTCTTGATGCGTGTAGTCATCGAATTTCTCAATTTGGAATGTCGGCATCTTATAATGTGTTGTGCTGTTGCCATCCTTGTTAGGCAGCTGCAGTTGCTGGACCTCGGTCTTCAAGGTGTCCAACTGTTTGCTGATGGTGGTTGGCGCGGCGAAGGTGCTGATGTCGCCGAGCATTGCGACGACGTGGTCGACGCATTGCTCCAGTTGACGGGCAGAGGGTGCACTGTTGGACTCGCCAGCCTCCGGTCTTGGTGCAACTTGCTCCAAGACCTGCATACGGGAATCAAGTGCCCGTGCTGCATCCTCTTGCTAAGCCTTATGGTTCCGCATGGCCCGCTGCATATTCACCAGCTCCGACTGCAGGTGGTTACAAGTGTAGACCAACCGAGTCACGAGTTTGGCCATGAATTCCCTGTGTTGCTCCTCTGGTGTCGCGTCGTCGTGCTCCTCGAATGGTTCAAAGTGCCAAAACTTGAGCCTTTCGATGTTGGTGGCTTCATGCCGCTGTAGCAGATCCTTGGCTTCCTTGCGGCGTGCCTGGGTATCTGCGTCTGCTTCGGCCTGAAGCCGCTCCTTCTCAGCTGTTGCTGCCGCTTCAGCCTGTAGGCGCATAGCCTCGGCTGCCAGCTGGCGCTGTTCCTCAGCCGCGATTAGTGCGAAAAGAGTTTCGAACCGTTGTCGGTACTCGGCAATGGACTCATTTGCCAGTTGGCCTGGCATGCCCAGAACTGAGCCCGTCACGGCGGCGGGGCACTGCTGATGTGGCACTGTGGCACTGCTGATGTGGCACTGCTGACGTGGCACTGCTGACGTGGCACTATTGCTGACGTGACACTGCTGACGTGGCACTGTACCGATCCGAAAATGCATGCAAAGGGGTGGGTGGGAGGGAAAACGCAGGTAGGGAACCAACCCAACAATACTTTCCTCCCGGCCCTAATCAACAGATAATAAAATAAATAAAAAACTACTTCCTTTTTTTTTTTTTTTGTATATCTATTGATTTGCTATGAGTGAGACATGTCAGAAGAGTACTCTGAGCGAGATCTAGGCTAGGTTGCGCAAAGTTTCGGCTTTCACAAAAATGCGATCTTGAAAAAAAAAAAATTTGCGAAATAGAGTAGAGATGCAATTTTCAGAAAAGAACTAAATCCAGTTTCTGAGATATGGCAACCTCCTAATATGCCTAACGAAATGCTGGTAGGCTTCTAAAGATTTCGGTTTTCAAAAACAAATTGTGAGGTACATAGAAGAGGAAGAAGAAGAACTCTCTCTCTCTCTCTCTAAGTCCGGTACTAACCTGTGAAGTTGGCGCCTTGATGCAGGTACCTCGAAGATGGAGCTGGAGCGATGGCGGCACAGGTAAGTCTCACTCGCCTCCGCCAGTCATCTCTCCCAACTCTACAACTACCACCTACTAGCGCCCAGCGCTGAAGACTACTGCTATGGCTACTAGCGCCCAGCGCTGAAGACTACTGCTAGCGCTAAGCTACTCCTGCAACGCTCCTCCTGAGTGCTGTGGCCGAATCCTGAAGACTACTCCTGCCTACTATCCAACTACCTACCCAAGAAGTGCATGGGAACTCCCTATGTACTACTCGGCCTGCCTCCTGACTGCAGGGCGAGGCAGTCCAGGAGGCTGCTCTTGCCTATGCCGAAGGGAGTCAGGGGCTGCCGCTGCAGCTCCTGCTTGAGGCTGTCGTGGGAACAGGTTAAAGATAGCCTGTTTCGAAAACCCTGGTTTTGTGCCCGAGTGTTAGGACAGGTCGATCTCATGAGGGCCTGAAAGTGGCCCTCCGTTTCAGGCTGAAAAGCCTCAAGGCAGAAAAGCCCTGTTTTAGGCTGAAACGACATAGGGCCTGCAGGCCCTCGTTTTTCAATCTTTCAGGCTGAAACGACAGGGGCCTGTAAGCCCTTATTTCTAGGCTTTTAGGCTGGGAATGCGNAAACGACAGGGGCCTGTAAGCCCTTATTTCTAGGCTTTTAGGCTGGGAATGCGGGACGGGCCCTGCAGGCCCGTGTGGCTACGCAGTATGCCACAGAAAGGGAGGAATTACCGGTTGCTTGGAGGCCACACGGCCTGGAAGTTAAACGCCCAAGAGACAAGTTGGCGGCTATATCTCCAGGAGGAGCAAAGAGCTCTGCATTTGCTGCGTGGAAGTTTCAGCGACACGTTGCTGGGGAAGAAGTGTTGGCTATGGTGGAGGAGCTCGGACAGGAGGAGGAAGAAGGGGACAGGGGCACTTACCTGGCTATGGTGGACGCCATCTTCATCACCTTCGTGGGTGCTGCATTTGGAAGGCCCCCATTGGGGCAGAGCCGTGCCAAGAAGCTTCGAGGCAGAGTCAGGCATGGCTGCCTGAGAAGAAGAGACCATAGATGCTTTGCGTTGTCTTTTGAACGTCAGGGCAAGGTCCTTAGTAATCCGCCATAGCCTCGGCCTGGAGGAAGAGGGAGGCGGCCATGGTTATGTTGGACCTCAAGTTGTGCTAGCAGTAGAAGAGGGATCTGAACATTGATGCTGGTTCTGCCATTCATCACTCAAGTCCGTCGATTTAGGTTCCTTCCCGTCACCTATTTCGGTGAACCACTTGAGATCCGATCCATTTTCGGCACTTGGAATCTAGACCAGTGAGCGATTACGCTTTCTTCAAAGGATGGGTGCTTCCAAGCCCACCTCCTGGTTGTAATTGCTCAATCGCTTCCTTTTCCACTAAGTAATTGCTTTAGGACCTTAGCGTACGATCTTGGCTGTTTCTGCCCCCATGGCCTTGCTGGTTTTGACCAACAGCAGGGAGAGGGCCGAAGGCCAGCATGCATTCGCGTGCTTCCCGTCACCTATTTCGGGGAACCACTTGAGCTCCGATCCATTTTCAGCACGATGAAACTAGACCAGTGAGCGATTACGCTTTCTTCAAAGGATGGGTGCTTCCAAGCCCACCTCCTGGTTGTACTTGCTCATTTGCTTCCTTTTCCACTAAGAGATTGCTTTAGGACCTTAGCGTACGATCTGGGTTGTTTCTGCCCCCATGGCCTTGCTGGTTTTGACCAACAGCAGGGAGAGGGCCGAAGGCCAGTATGCATTCGCATGCTTCCTCAAGTGCACAAGGGTATGCTTCCCCCAAAATGACTGCTCTTCAAGCCGCCTCATCTCGAATAAGCGCCATGGGGCTTGCATCACAGCTCCAGGCACGAATTGCAGCAAGACATGCTGCTCCTGCACACGGGCCCCATTTACAGGGCCCAACGGTTGCTGAGGGGCCCCTAGGCCGCACGCCATCCAGCGTGCACCGTGGAGGCCCACGACGAACTTTCTAGGCCACAGGTACAGCCTGAGGCAGCATTTATTCATTTATTTATTTATTTGAATATGCTGCCCTACTTTGTCGGTTCAGATGCCGTTTCGAACTTGCAGTCCCCAAGGCACGACCTTGGGACTGGGTACACCAGAGGCAGGGCCTAAAAGAGGCCAGGCGCACTTTGGCGCCTTGCTGTGCAATGAACTCAAGTCATGAATACGATTGTCAACAATGCTCCAGTATGTCAAGTCGCTGATAATTTCCAGTAATCAAAGTAATATCCAAAAAGGAGGTGAGGTAATCATACACAGACAAAGAGGAAGGAGAGAGATGAGACAAAGGAGAGGATAATAAATGCCCACTCCTTCTCCGGGCTCCTTCCTTGACCGCCACCTCACAATAACCAGTAATCTGAACACATATCGAAGTCCTGTTACATTGTGCCACGTGGCACCCAATCAACCTCTCATCAGCGCTGGAGTAGCATCGACGTGAAGATCCTAGGTACGTATCCACAACCTTCACACAATCCCGATCTCCACCTGAACTGACGATGAAACTGCCTTGATATCTCCCTGAAGTGATGATGGAATAGAACAACAATGCCGGTCCTGTAGACCCAGCAATGTCACATGTGGCAGCAGCCACGTCAGTAGCAACATGTGGCAGCAGCCACGTCAGGAAGCCTTGAAGACAGTAGCCAGCCAGTCAGCGCACCAGCCAGCAGCGTGTTGCTGCTATCTCGCCAATGCCAGCGTAATGCCAACGTCCACCAGCGTCGCAGCGACCAGTCAGCGACGTGCCGTCAACGCGTAGAGCAGCGTCAACGCGAGACAGAAGGAATGAATCTCAAAGCCAGGAAGTCAACTCTTATGTAGTGTTGACACGGGGTCTGGACCCCGGATGCTGTATCCCTCGGCCGTCCAGATCTCAATCTGAACGAGGGCTCAGATCGGTCTGAAACCGAATTCCCTCCGGCCTGGATGTTGTCTGGGTACCTGCGCCAAACAAGTGTGTATCCATCCCGGGGCCCGGGTGAGACTCTACAGTTGACTTTGACTCTTGAATTTCCTATGTGCAGTGTTCGGTCACACAGCCACACTCGACAGACTCAGGCTTGGGCGTGTCTTGGTCACACAGCCCAGCGCAGACCTTCTCAGGTCTGCGTGGCCTGGGGCTGAGTTCTGAGGCTACTTCTGAACAGGGTTATTACATTCATGCCGGCCCATTTTCGCGTTCCACCGCAGAAACATTTAAGACCTTAACCCTCGTTCATAAGCAGCAACAATATCAGGAGCAGTCTCAAGTAGTTCTCGTTTACTAAACCATCTGTCCTCAGATGGTGCTTGAGTTTTAAAACGTACCTTGAACTGCTTCTGAGGTCGTCCACGTCCTCCCGTAGAAAAGTAACCATGTTTTATGATTCGGTCAACCTCGTATCCGCCATCCATGTCTAGTGGAATCATAGAGGGTCTGTGAGGAAACTCATTTCCTTCCATGTAAGGCAACAATTTGGACGCATGAGAGACAAGGTATGTTTTGAGATAAGGGGGAATATCAATTCGATAGGACGGCCCCTCTGCATCTCCAATTACCTTGAGAACTTCCCAGGGTCCAAAATAGACAGGCAGGAGTTTCTAAGACACATCTTCTTCTAGTGAGAACTCTTTAGACTTGACCCAAACTAAATCACCTACTTTGAATGTCGATGGTTGGCGATGCTTATTAGCTTGGTCTATCATTTGTTCTTGAGCTTTCTTTAGGTTCTCTTTCACTTTCTTAACGTCTTTTTGAAACAATACTGCATATTCACGAGTCCCTGGCGGTAACCTGAGAAATTGGTCCCGTGTTAATATATTAATGGGACGCCTCGGTTTCCACCCCTTGTGTAGTGCATTAGGTGTACGTCCAGTTGCAGTATGAACACTGCTATTATATGCACTGGCTATTTTGGGTAAGTTCTCGTCCCAATCGATCTGATCGGGTCTTACGTACATACGCAAGAGTTGTTGGCACAAGCGGTTCATCTGCTCACTTTGCCCATTCGTTTCAAGTTGTCGCCCTAACGACATGGTCAAACGAGTACCGTATGCCTCCATCAGCTTTTGCCATGGCATACTTGTGAATCTCGCATCTCCATCAGACACAATAGATAAGGGAAACCCATATTCAATCACCCATCGCATCTGAAATTTCTGAATCACAAGTCCAGTCCATGCTTCACCAGGTAAGGGAACAAACATAGCATACTTAGGGAAACGGTCAACAATAACCATCACTTGACTATTGCCATTGCGGCTCTTTGTGAGACTCATGAAGTCCATTGAGATAGACTCACCTGGTTCACTTGGAATCGGCAATGGTCTCAGTAGACCAAGAGGGTTCTCGTGTGAAGGTTTGTTTCTCTGGCACACCAGACAGGTGCGAACATAGGTAAGTACATCTTCCTTCAGTCCCTTCCACTCGAAGCGTTCTCTGATCTCAGCGTAAGTTTTCTTGAACCCAAAGTGCCCCTCAAAGCCGTGACATTCTCCAATCACCAGACTTTTAATTTCTTCTTTGTGAGGGATACATAGTCTTTGTTCAGTTTGGTCAATCAAGAAAAGCAAACCATCGACTATTTTGTAGTTGGGAAGTAGAGATGGGTCTTTGGCAATAGTGTCAAGGATAGGCTTCCAGATAGGATCACTAGCATACCCTTGGCGAATCTTTTCCTTCAAATCACTCCCCACATCTAAATAAGAGACAATAGTTCCGAAGAAGTCACTTCGCCTGGACAATGCATCTGCAATCACGTTAGACTTTCCTTTGATTGTTTTTAGTTCAAAGTCAAAGGTATCAAGGAAAGCAGACCATCGTACCAGTTTGTCAGAGAGCTTAGGCTGTGTCTTTATCCACTGCAAGGTAGAGTGGTCTGAGTACAAAGTGAAGTGCCTCCCTAACAACTAGTGCTTCCAGGTTTTCAGTGCACAGACTAAGGCATACAATTCTCTTTCATATGTGGAGTTGGCAACTTTTTCATTGGGCAATCGGGCAGACATAAATTCGACAAGTCAGTAACCTTTGCCATCGTCCTGTTGACGGACTGCGCCAATTCCATACTGACTTGCGTCAGTTGTAACAGTAAAAGGAAAAGATGGGTCAGCAATTTTTAGAACATGATAGTGGGTCAATGCGTACTTTAGTTTCTTGAACGCAGACTCACGGTCCTTATCCCACAACCATATAGTTCCTTTCTTTGGCAATTTCCTCATTGGTGTCATCCACTCGTTTACAAAAGATTTTAATTTCACAATTACGAAGTCACTGGTTACTCAAAATCATGGCTATACTGTTGAGTTTACCTGTTTTACACTTGCTATATCATTTTCAATATTCAACAGTCAATTGTTTGACTATAGTAGTAGGAAGTCTAGTTTTTACTCTTATATGTGGTATTCATTCGATCGGTGAGAAGTTTCTAACAAACTTCCAATAGTAACTTGCCAAACCAAGAAAAGAGCGTAATTCGGTGATAGACTTAGGTTGTGGCCAATCTCTAATTGCTGATATTTTCTTTTCTTCAGGCCTAAGACCATCTTCGTTCGCTATATGCCCTAGGTATAGGACTTCTAACTTAGCGAACTCAGATTTCTTCAGGTTCAGTTTGAAGTTACCTTCTCGCAACTTCCCCAATACAAAACGTAGGTGTTTCTCATAATTTCCAATGTTTTACTATACACTAGAATATCATCAAGATACACAATGACGAACTGGTCCAACCATTAACGGAATAATTCATTCATGGACCTTTGGAAGGTCGCTGGGGCATTCGTCAGTCCGAAAGGCATTACCACGAACTCGTAGTGACCATACCTCGTTCGGAAAGCAGTCTTGTGTTGATCTGCGAGATCCATATCGATCTGGTGGTATCCAAACTTTAGATCAATCTTGCTAAAGTACTTGCAACCCTGCAACTGGTTCAACAAGTCGTCAATACGCGGTAGGAGTTCGACATTTTTGACAGTGACAGAGTTCAACCCTCTATAATCAGTGCAAAAACGTAACTCACCTTCCTTTTTAGGCATAAACAAGACAGAAGCGCCATGAGGAGAAGAGCTAGGGCGAATCCATCCTTTCTAAGTCAAGTCCTGGAGTTGTTTCCTCAGTTCCTCAAGTTCCCTAGGAGACATTCTATAGATAGGGCCCTTGGGAGTCTTACTGCCAGGAATGATCTCAATAGTGTGCTTTATAGCACGCTCAGTGGTTCCTGTCGGTTCCATTGACAAATCTTTATACTCGTTTAGGAGTTTTTCAATCGATGGAGGATAGGAAGTAGAGAACTCACCAACTTGTTTCACTAGGACCATCATTACTTCCTGTTCCAATTTCTTCTTTGCAACCATCGAACGGAAGGCTGGGTAACTCGTGCAACATAAAGACAGACTAGAGTCAGAGCCAAACTTATGATACGATTTGATGGTTTTCAATTCATTTTGTGCGTCTCGCAGTTGCACAACCTTGTCCTTGAACTTGATATCTGCGTTGGCTTCCTCATGCCAATCCATCCCCAGAATCATGTCAAGCGGCAAGTTCTTCTCAACAAGAAAAGAAATTTCATGCATTATCTTCTTTCTGTCCCTCGTACGGAATCGACACTTCACACAATCGATATATTGTGAGACAGTGATCGCGCTTTTGTCTGCTAGGATAGACGTGATAGGTCGAGACAAATTCTTTATCTTCATTCCAAGATGCAATTTGCGGATTGCTTTCTCGGATATGTAGGACCGTGTAGATCCTGAGTCTAATAGTGCACCCGTGCGTGCGTATGCGATTTCTACGACCGCGAGTAATAATTCACCCTTAGACTTTGATTTCTTAGCCCATGAGCTTAGTAATGCCAGCAACTCGTTACCAAGCTCGTGAAGGGAGTCGTCCAGAGAGACAGAACATAAGACAGGTTCAGGGTGTTCTGGACGATGGGTTGGAGAAGAACCATCCTCTGCCATGTGAGTCGAAGGGTTGAAAGGGTTAGTAGGCGCCTTACCTCTCATCATCTCAACCCTTCAACTCAGTAGGAGCAGATGCTACTCCTACTGGCGGCTCGGTTTTGGGTTCCGGATTAATGGGCACCATGCAATCACATGCCCCGCAGTCCCACATTTTAGGCACTGCGCATTGTCCATCCGTTCTTGCCAAGTCTTTTGGTCTACGTCCATCTTCTCCCAGGGCTTTCCGGCCGCAATACCAGGATGCTCCGGGAACGAGCGCGGTCTCCTCCTTTTTCCTGGCGGTCGTGGTCCTCCCTTATTGACCACGGCAGCATTGACGTCCCCCTTTCCGGACTCATTGCTGCTCGTCACACCCTCGGCCTCCAATGGCCACCTCTCCACAGTTTCGTCATCAAAGACGACGAGGGTGTGATCATGACGCTTTTGGCGCCAGAGTACTCGCTTGCCTGCACCTGCACCACCACCATACTTCACAACAGATGCATACGTGTTTTTAACCTGAGATGTCATTTGTTCTCTTTGGAGAGCCAAATCACGAAACCGCCTATAATTATATTTGCCAGATTTAGAATCTGCCACGGGCTGTCCCAAGGTGGGCTCGGGCAGAGCACGAGAGTATATGTACAAAACTTGGTTGTCTTGCAGATTCAATCCTGGAACCTGCAGCAACCGGTCAACCTCCCGCGACAGGGCTTCCACCGAGGTGCAATGTTTCTGACCAATGGTTGTGAGCTGGTCGAAGGCCTTATCGGCTGTGGTCTTGTCCAAGAAGCGTTCCTTTATCTTTCCAAGGAACTGCTTCAGCGTCATTGTCCTAGCCCAGTCCCCAATGTCATAGAACCCGGCTGCATTGGCTTCGGCCAAAATCATTCCTTAGCCTCCCCCCCTAAGCAAGAAGTAGAGAAGGCCACCTGGGATTCGGGCTCAACAGGGGCCGTACCATAATGTGAATCTCAGCAATCCACAATAGCAAATTTTTGTCCTTCTTATTGCAAAACGTGAAAGGCAGTTTCATTTTAACTTTGCCCTTCTTCTTTGGTTTCTCCGGTTGTGCAGGGCCTTCTTTCTTTCCGTTTGGAAAACCCGGCGGACTCGACGGTTCCCCTTTCTTTTGTTCGGGTTTCTTTCCTTCCGGTGTCTGTGTTTCTATCTTGAGAGGCTTTATCGCATCTCCCATCAGTTTCTTGGGTTTCTCTTCCTTCTCTTGCTCAACCACTTTGTTCTTTCCTTTCACCAGATTCGTGACAGTCTGTAGGCCTGCAGTAAGCTCATCAAGTCGCATGCCAAACTGATCAAGTTTCACTTCAAGGTGAGCGAGATAATTCACAAGTTGATTAAGAGAAACGGTCTGTTCTTCCCCTTCAGTTACTACCACATTTTGTCTGATCTCATCTAATTTTTGTTCTTGCTGTCTATTTCTTTCTTTTTCTCTTCTGAGTTCCTCTTTTCGGTTCTTCTCTCTCTCAAGTGCTTCTTCAAGCTGACGGATATTCTCATCCATGGTTTCCTCAATCACAGACACTTCTTTCTTTCCGCTTCCATTAGCAATCTCATTAAACTGGCCCATGACGTACTTATCAAGTGTCTGACGACACCTGATAAATACCTCCTGAACTTGGATGACATCAGTGCTCGTCTCAGCTGCCTCGAGAGCAGCATGTGCTGCTTCCAAGTCAAACTGACTCCGGACGTGGGCTTCTGCCTCAGCACCAGCATCATGAAGTTCAAAAATCAGGTTGCCCAAGCGGGCGGTTAATACTTTCTTCCGCTCGGTTATCTGTTGCCTGGTTTGGGGATCAGGTAGCTCCCCAACAGTCTGAGACTCAGAGGATTGAGACATTGTGATGTGCGTTCGATGCACAATAAACAATTAAATAACAGTAATAAATTCCACAGCCGCACGATTCTACAACAACAAGGTTTATTTGTAACTGAAGGAGAAAATTCAATTATTTAATTTACTACGAATGCTGTTCTTTCTTGATCTGTGTGATGATGTCCTACACACATTCTACAGGTACCACTTCAGGCCGTGTGATCAGATGCAACACAAAAGTGAGTACGCACAACACCACAAGCAACACAAGGTAAGTATGCCAACACCAAACAACAACAATTGGGTCAACAATCTTCTTCTTCCTTGCGTCAATCTTAATGCGTTATAGGACACCGCTCGACAACTGGCACTACAGCTGTTCGATCAACCATTCAATCAGCCGTACCGTCGTCGTCGTCGGAATGCAGTCTCTCACTTAGGCAGCTTTCTGCCTGCCACGTGTCATCCTTCGCATACCAACATAGCAAACTTGCCACGTCAGCGAAGTCCAATCAACAGATGCTGGGATGCCACGTCAGCGATGTATTCCCTGTCCTTCCCACGTGCCTCATCCACGTGTCGTCTTGTAGTACCGTCGTCAAGCCAGCCAATCGGAACAATGCCATGTCAGCCCAAGGAGTAATGCCACGTCAGCAGGTTATCACCACATCAAAAGACAAGTGCGGTAATCCTCTCCTGCCACGTCAGCAATAAGCACCTCCAAGAGCCACGTCAGCTCCTGCTCAGGATCTGGTCGCATGTCAGTGATAAACGCAACGATACTTGCTACGTCAGCAACCAGATCCTGGGACGTGGCCAGGTGGCGCTAGGTAAGTATGAGGAAGTGCTCAATCACGATTATAATCGTGCGACAGTCTAGACAGGGCACTTACCTCCTTTGAAGACCGGCACACGTGACAAGATGATGATGAGGAGGTTGTGCTGTTGATGACGACAAAGACTGCTGGTGAGAAGATTATTCAGGATACCGATCCCGACACACGTGCTACCGTGGCAGTTGGGATACCAGCCGGGATCGCGACAGTATCTTCGTCGTCGTTATCGTCGTCGTAGACAGGAGTACTGCTCCGATACCAAATTGCAATGAACCCAAGTCATGAATACAATTGTCAACAATGCTAGTCCAGAATGTCAAGTCACTGATAATTTCCAGTAATGAAAGTAGTATCTAGAAAGAAGGAGGTGAGGTAATCATACACAGACGAAGAGGAAGGAGGGAGATGACACAAAGGAGAGGATAATAAAATGCCCACTCCTCCGGGCTCCTTCCTTGACCGCCACCTCACAATAACCAGTAATCTGAACACATATCGAAGTCCTGTTACAATGCGCCACGTGGCACCCAATCAACCTCTCATCAGCGCTGGAGTAGCATCGACGTGAAGATCCCAGGTACGTATCCACAACCTCCACACAGTCCCGATCTGCTCCTGAACTGACGATGAAACTGCCTTGATATCTCCCTGAAGTGATGATGGAATAGAACAGCAATGCCAGTCCTGTAGACCCGGCAATGTCACATGTGGCAGCAGCCACGTCAGTAGCAACACGTGGCAATGCCACGTCAGTAAGCCTTGAAGACAGTAGCCAGCCAGTCAGCGCACCAGCCAGCAGCGTGTTGCTGCTATCTCGCCAATGCCAGCGTAATGCCAGCGTCCACCAGCGTCGCAGCGACCAGTCAGCGACGTGCCGTCAACGCGTAGAGCAGCGTCAACGCGAGACAGAAAGAATGAATCTAAAAGCCAGGAAGTCAACTCTTATGTAGTGTTGACACGGGGTCTGGACCCCGGATGCTGTATCCCTCGGCCGTCCAGATCTCAATGTGAATGAGGGCTCACATCGATCTGAAACCGAATTCCCTCCGGCCTGGATGCTGTCTGGGTACCTGCGCACAACAAGTGAGTATATCCAACCTGGGGCCTGGGTGCGGTACCTTGGACTCTACAGTTGACTTTGACTCTTGAATTTCCTATGTGCAGCGTTCGGTCACACAGCCACACTCGACAGACTCAGGCTTGGGCGTGTCTTGGTCACACAGCCCAGCACAGACCTTCTCAGGTCTGCGAGGCCTTGGGCTGAGTTCTGGGCCCCAGGCTACTTCTGAACAGGGTTATTACAGCTGCATCAGCAGCACAGTCTGGACGCCCGGTGGGGGCCCAGATTGGCTGGGCCATTTTAGGCAAGCACCAGGTAGACCCAGCCTTGCCCAGCGCTACATATAGCTGGGCAGCGGCTGGGCACTGGACAGTTCAAGTAGCTCACTTCTTGGGTGCTACGCTGCTGGACCAGCACCGCAACGGAGGCGCTGCGCTGCGTTAGGATTAGCAGAGTAGGCAGGAGATAGGGCGGATGCCATACCAGCAGCGTTCGAGCATGTACCTGGGCACCATAGCTGGACTTGGCTTCACCGACCTGCAACACAGCGTACGCCTGCGACGTCAGTACTTGGCAGCAGTTACCTGCAGGTGAGACAGTGAGGAGGCCGATATCATCTTCTTCCTCTTTCGTCTGCTCTCTCCCTCCACCTCTTCTTCTCCCTTCCTTCTTCTTCTTCTTCTTTCAAAGAGAGAGAGAGAGAGAGAGAGAGGTCAGGCAGAAGTTTCACGGGCATACGCCCAGGATCTGATTCGACATTTTTTTGCGGCAGACATTGGTTGGACATTGGCAGCAGTTACCTGCAGGTGAGACAGTGAGGAGGCCGATCTCGGTCTTCTCCCTCGCCTCCATCTTCGTCTCTCCTCCCCCCATCTCTCGTCCGTGCTATCTCCCCCCATGTATGTGTGCAAGGAGGAACCTTTCTTCTATGTATGCGGTCCCTCCTCTCTCTCACACGTGTGGTGTATGATAGGGTGTTGCATCAGTATTTGACAAGTCAGATCATATCTTGAGTCTTCCGTTGCGCTACATTGTGCTATTCCATATGTATCTGGATGTACATCGCTTGTTGATGCTTGGCTGACGCGGCATTGTCCTTACGAGTCCATTTCATCACTTTGCGGATCCTTGGCTCCCCCTACATCGCCCGATTGGACACTCTTCAGTTGGTATCCGAGCTGCGCTTGTGAATCTGGACTCCCAGATTATAGATCGATCAATCAACCCGATCAGCCGATCGATTGATTGATTGATTGATTGGTTAATTAGGGCTGATTGATTGATTGATTGATTGATTGATTGACTGATTGACTGATTGATTGATTGATTGATTCGTTCCTGATTCAACTCTGCCTAGTTGTCATTTCAATTTTTTTCCAGAAATCAGAACCTGTGAGGATTGAGCCCTCAAGAAGGGGCCTTGCCATGATGTACATGTTCTGGGCTAAGGCCCCAACAAGCCTAGTGCCCGCCCTAAGTGAAGGCGGGCCAGCAAATCAACAAGAGCCCTCTGTGCAAACATTTCCCGAAGTGGGGTCCATACAGTTGCAGCACACCAGTTGGTTGGAGTGC
>BFEA01000154.1:451360-491383 GCA_003427395.1 Chara braunii | reverse complement strand
CTCTCTCACTCTCTCTCTCTCTCTCTCTCTCTCTCTCTCTCTCTCTCTCCCCCCCTCCCCCTCCCGAACGCACGTCGAAGTTTTTCCCCCTTAAAGACGGAGCGTCGAAGCTTCCTGCGCACGAATTTCTGCAGCCGACACGTCGAAGCTCTCTCTTTCTCTCTCTCTCTCTCTCTCTCTCTCTCTCTCTCTCTCTCTCTCCAGTCGACACGGCGAAGCACGTCGAAGCTCTCTCTCTCTCTCTCTCTCTCTCTCTCCAGCCGACACGTTGAAGCACGTCGAAGCTCTCTCTCTCTCTCTCTCTCTCTCTCTCTCTCTCTCTCTCTCTCTCTCTCTCTCTCTCTCTCTCTCCCCATTAGCGACAGAGCGCGCGACTCTGTCTCTCTCTCTCTCTCCCCCCCCTCCAACACACATCGAAGCACGTTGAAGCTCGAACGGTTTTCGAACGGCTGCAGCCGACTACTTTCGAACGATTTTCGAACGGCGGCGCGCGCAATTTTATTCATCCGGATACTTTCGAACGGCGGCGCACGCAATTTTGTCCGGCCTCGCATTCACTCCCTGCCTTAGCGTCCATGTAGCGTGGGGCCGCCTTTGGTCCCTGCCTAAAAAACCTGTTTCACCCGGGCCCGCCTGCAACCTAAAAAACATTTTTCACCCGGGCCCACCTGCAGTACCCGCCCCCTTTCCCAACACTGGTGTTTCGGCCTGGCGTGGGACCGTCACGTGAGGACCACTTAAAGAAGGTAAGGGAAATGAATAAATAAATGCTGAACTCAAACGGAACTGCTTGGTCCAGAACGTGTGCCGCGCCCTGGAAAATGGGCGTGGCCCGCCAGGTCGCCCATCTGAAATGGGTGGCCGGGTGGCCACCACGAACTGCCGGGCCTCCGAAAGGGATCCCGTGTAGAGGCCTTAGCATGCTACAATAGGGATGCCCTCGTTGGGGGATGGCGGGTGGAAACCATACGGAGATACCCTTTCCTGGTGGAACTCCCCCCAGCCTCAAAACCCACTCAGTCATTGATCAACATCATTAACAGCGGAATGATGAAGATTCTGCACGAAAGACACATCGCTAATCAGCTTCCGCTCCTTATGGAGTCCTTTTTCAATGAATGGGCTGATCTAGCTGGGACATACGAGCGGAAGAGGCAGGATTTCGATAAGACCTTAAGATCTTATGTCGCCAAGGATGGAGCAAGGAAAAGAAACATGGAACTTGAGCTCGCTCCCTGAGCGGGTAGCTGAACTCCAGACTTCGGTCATGGAGATTTGGAAGGAAGCACCACCACCCGCTCTACCTAATGACTCACCTCCTGGTAGCATCAATGATAACTTCAATGATCAGGAGGAGAAACTTGAACTCAAAAGGTTCATCAATGCACTTGTCCCCATCAGAAAAAGGAAGAGATCGCCGGTAGGAGGTAACACTGAGAAAAATAATTTCCTATCCATCGCCTCACGGCATTGGGTGGAGGTCATGGCCAAAGCTCATGACTCAAGGGTCCGGGCTTTTGGACTCTTTCAACCACACAGCACCTATCAACACGAATGGGTACAGGTTTCTCCGCGACGTACCCGAAAGTGAGATTCATGAATGCAGGAAGATGCCTTGAAAGGTGTCCTGCAAAGGCAAGGTGTGGGAAAGACAGCCTTCAACGATGACAGCACTCTACCTACTATGAACCAGTTTGACCCAACCAGGTGCTCACTTCCAGCCCCTGATGTAATGCAGAAGGGACTCCCTGCTGAGATCACATGCAAACAGCACAGCCTCAGGAAAATCTGGAATGCGGGGGCGGCCCTATCTCAAATGTGGTTGAGGGCACGGATAACCCATGTGACATTGGGCCCTTGTGGGTTGATCACACCATCTGGTTTCTCCTCACGCACCCGGAAATGGTCCGATCGGATGGGAAATCCGTCAAGGATCATACTGGATTCCTGCGTCACCTGCTCAGGGGAGCTTGGAAGCCGATCAAGTTGTGCCTCGCGTTCGTGGTCATGCGAGATATCATGATGGTCGTTGTTCTTGCAGTAGAGAAGGATCGCACATCACAGCTGGCCCCGTTTTTGGCAAATTATTCTTTGCCAAGAAACCATTTGCGCTCCTCACGGGTAGCGCCTTGCTCCCCTCACGAGCTACCTACTTGCCTCAGGCTCCAGAGGTTTCGCCCACAACAAGAACAAATCACCCGGAAAGAGGCAGTAGTCATTCCGTCCCCCACACAGAGGGCCCTCACGGCAGCAGCCTTTTTCCAGAAGAAGCTGTTGATGTTGCATTGTCGTCCCCAACGACCGGAGCCATGGCCACCCAACAGCAGGAAGTTCAGCCACAGAAGAATGAGGACATCACCACTCTTGGGCATGGAAATACACAGGTCGACATGGTGATTAACAGCTAACCTGTGTCTGTATGTCTGCGCATTGTCACAGTGAGGTCGATGTTCGATCTCCTAAGCAAGGGTAAGATGAACAACTGGTTGTTATGGCGCCTTACACCATTTTTCCAGTTATTCACAGATGGTCACTCTACCACGCTCGTACCACACGGCAGGGCGAGGAAGTTCAGCTTACTGACACCCCCCCCCAGGAGTGGCGAGTATGACCCCATTCAACTCTCTTTGAACAGCAGTAATAACCCAAACGTAGTTCGGATCTCTAACTCTAAGCTGGACATCTCGGTGAATGGCCAACATGATGGGGAACTATATGGTTGTGGGGGTCAGATAGTTGATACTATCCTCTGCAAAGCATGGATGAGAGGTGACACCTCGTCATGGCTGAGAAGTGGACAGATTCTTGTGGAAAAAAACTCAAGCATGAAAAGTGGACAGACTCTTAAGGCTGCTTGTGTGCTTTTTCGTTCGATAACTATTACAAACCAAGGCTGGGTCAGCAACCGGCCGGATCACCTGCCCCAGTGCAACCGGGGCCGGACCAGTCCAGCGGGGGTTTCGGATTGTGGCATCCGACTGTGCTCACTGAGATCTGTCAGATTCTGCATTAAAACTTGCAAAGTCAGGATGTTTCTTTCGGTTGGGGGGGTTGGATAGGGGGGGGTTATGGCTCTGACTCAACAGGGAGGGAAGCAGAGGAGGAGGAGGAGGACGACGAAGAGAAGAAGAGGAGGAGGAAAAGGAAACGAAGAAGAAGAAGAAGAAGAAGAGTCTGACACCGAAGATAAAAAAAAAACTCGCTATGGCTATGGCTCAAGAAGGAGGAGGAGGAGGAGGAGGAGGAGGAGAAGGAAAAGCAGGAGAAGAAGGAGAAGGAGGAGAAGGAGGAGGAGGAGAAGGAGGAGGAGAAGGAGAAGGAAAAGGAAAATGAGGAGAAGAAGGAGAAGGAGAAGAAGAAGAAGAAGAAGAAGAAGAAGGGAGGAGGAGGAGGAGGAGAAGAGAAGAAGAAGAAGAAGAAGAGGAGGAGAAGAGAAGACGAAGAAGCAGAAGAGGAGGAGGAGGAGGAAGAGGAGGAGAGGGTGGTGTAAAAGAAAACCACGAAGAAGAAAACGAGAGAAGAAGAAGAAGAAGAAGAAGAAGAAGAAGAAGAAGAAGAAGAAGAAGAAGGTCAAGAAAAGAAGAAGGGAGGAGGAGGAGGAGGAGGAGGAGGAGGAGGAGGAGGAGGAGAAGAAGAAGAAGAGGAGGAGGAGAAGAGAAGACGAAGAAGCAGAAGAGGAGGAGGAGGAGGAAGAGGAGGAGGAGAGGGTGGTGTAAAAGAAAACCACGAAGAAGAAAACGAGAGAAGAAGAAGAAGAAGAAGAAGAAGAAGAAGAAGAAGAAGAAGAACGTCAAGAAAAGAAAAAGGAAAGAAAAAAGAAACTATAACTGCCGGACCTACATTCGCGGCTATGGGGGGCGTTTGCAATGAAGCAGGGTGGCGGCGCGAAGCAGCTGCAGTGCTATGCCGATGGCGGGCTGGAGACAAGGCGCTGGCGCTGGTTATGTTGTCGCAGCACACACATGCTGAGTGGCATGTTGTCGCAGCACACACATGCTGAGTGGCATGTTGTCGCAGCACACACATGCTGAGTGGCGCAACGTCAACGTCGCGTGCTGCTGCACAGACTGGGGCAGGCTGGACGAAGGCATCCAAAAACAGGGCCACGAGATGTTTTGAAAACACGACCGCGTTTTCAAATTCGAAAACGGGGCCCTACCGGACCCTAGTCTCTTCAGAAAACGCTCGGCTGATCTCCACCGTCGATCTGCATCGATCGGCGGCAGGGATTGGCCGTTCGTTTTCTTAAGAAAACGGGGTCCAGTAGGTCCCAGTTGTCTTCCGAAGTGGTGGCGGCGGCCTCCCAAAGGCTGGGCGGGGATGGGGACGCCCAAAAATCCCCAGTTACCTCCCCCCCAAACGCAGTGCGCCCGATTGAACCGGGGCCCTGTCGGGCTGGTGAACCACCCGGTCCAACCGGCAGGCTCTCGGCCGGTCGAAGGTCCCTCGGTCCATCCCGGGACCAGCACTGTTGCAAACAGAACTGTGAGGAGGTGATACATGCTCAGTCGAGCAATGCTATGGGGAGCCAAGGATCCGCCAAGTGATGAAACGAACTCGAGTGGACAATGCAATGTCAGCAAGGCATCCACAAGCAATGTACATCCAGATACATACAAATGTTGAGACCCCGGAAATTTTCTGAGTCGAAATGGGGGATCCCTGGCCCTGGGCGCCAGTTAGTTGCAGGCGAATACAGTGGATGTGTGACCAGGATCTGGGATCCCGTGTGTGCGATGTGGCCCAAGGCCTTTCCACCAATGAGCATGAAGGAAACAGTGGCAGCCATGTTGGACAGTTGAGCCCCTCAACCAAATGGGCCCAGGGCACATTCCAAAACGGCCCTGGGCGCAGATACTGGACGAGGCCCTGAAGCTACCGGGTACCAGTGGCGTGCGTCCAAGCCAGAATCACTTTCCCTAAAGGAAAGTGCTGAGGCCCAGTGAAGACATTCTGGCCTGGAGCCTCATTCGTGAGCGCATCTGCGATGCTGGCTGGCTTGAAGCGCACAGAAGGCTGGCCGCTCTGGAGGAGAATGCTGGAAAGCTGCTTGGTGCAGCTTAAGCTACGCAGCGGCCATAGCCGAGCTGCTGCTCGCACATCGTCAAAGGGGGATTGAGGGAAGGTCCTTGGGCTGGGGCACAGTGTGGGTGAAAGGTGATTGGGCGGTGAAGAGGGACGTACCTGGTGATGGTGGTGAAGCTGAAGTCCATTAGTCATTTGGCAGCTGTACTTCGTGAAGACCTGTTCACGTCATAGTTGAATACGCTACTGCTTAGGTGCTCTCTGATGGTAGTGTGGGTGCCAGGCGCCATGTTAGAATGGCGACATTGGATACAATGGTGGTGGAGGCGAGTTAAGGGCTAAATTGTCATTTGAGTTCATTGCTTTGCTCTTATTTGGTGTGCACTTGGTGCATTCTGCATTCTGTTCGAGCACACGGTGTTCTGGCTTTCCATGAGATGATGCAATTTGGTTTCTTTACTTCGCATGGCTCATTTTCCTTGCATACCTGTCGTTTGCTGATCATTTGCTTTGGTCGAATCTGCGGCGGTCGTTCATAGTTCTTTCCTCGGTATACGAGGACTTCATTGCGATTGACGATGTCGAGCAGTATGCCGCCGCTGAGCCGAGCGAGCTGCTCTGCTACCGCACGCATCATGTGCTTCGGCGTGGTGGAAAACTCGACTTTGACGACTTCATGCCGCTTCCAGTGCAGGTGCATGTTCTCAATCGTTCCGCCGAAAATACCCCTCCGACCCACTGGGAGATAGGACTTTTGCCTCAGACCCTTTTTCCTTAGTGCCTTTCTATCTTCTTCGCTTAAGATCACCGGGTCCTTCTCAATTGATGCAGCGCACTTCTTCAAGCCTTCAACATAATCGTCCTCCATCTTTTTCAACTTCGCCAGTGCAGCATCTCGTTTTTTCTCTGCCTACATTTTTTCAACAACAAATGGTGACACGGCGACAACAAACACAACATCAGGACTAAGAAAAAATTCTAAAACAGAAAAAGGCTACTAAAACTAAGTTTCACCTTTGCGGACTAAAAGTGCGAGGATTGAGCCCTCGCAAGGCCCTTCTTGGGGTCACAGACGTTCTGGGCATACGCCCCCAGCAGGCTTCATGCCCGCCCTAAGTGAAGGCAGGCCTGCATATTTGCGTGAGGCCTATTTTTGCCATTCTTCGTATGTGCGGTATCAGACAGTTACAGCACGCCAGTTGGTTATAGAGAATGCGAGCCACCCAGTTACAGCACGCCAGTTGGTTACAGAGAATGTGAGCCACCCCTGGCTCCTTCCAGAAGCAGCAGCTGCGTCATACAGTTGCCAATGGGATTGCGCCGAACGCTTGGAGCCTCGTGGGCCACCTGGACGTACCTACCTGCACGGACCCCAGGCCAGTATCTGAAACTCAGCCTGGGCGCAGACACTGGGGCCCGACTGGAAGCCACTAGAAACCCGCCCAGCCAGGCCCAAGGCACAGCCAAGCAGGGCTCACTTTCCATAAAGCAAAGTGAACATTCCAGCCAGGAACATTCTGGCCTGTGCAGGCAATGTGGCCACGCTGCAGGGTGCGCACGGGCGCTGCGGTGGCAGCGCGCGAACGTCGGCCATAGCCGGGCTGCTGGGCGCATGCTTGGTGATGGCGATGATGGTCTTCGGGTGATGAGGGACACACTGTGGGGTAGACAAGGGTTTATGACGAGAGGTGTGAGACACGTACCTGGTGTATGCTAGCAGTCTGCATTGGCATTGACCTCACGTACTGTTGCATACTAGTGAGTACTTCAACAAGTATGAGCAGACCCAAAGATCAACCAATATAGGGTGAGCATGTGTGCAGCGGAAGTCTGATAAATGGACTGACTCACATAGACTGAACTCATACAGATATCACTCATCACACAAGCAATCGTGAGATGATGGGGTCTGAGCCAATCATAGACGATGCTCAGGCCCCGTACAACCATACACAGATGAAAGGTGGGAGGAGAGACGAAGGAGGTGGGAGATGTAGGCAGCGCCAGATGTCACCGAGATAGAATCCAGTAGGTCACCGATATGGTAGTCCAAAATGTCATCGAACAATAAGTCACCAATGTCAGAGGTACAGAGTCCTAATGTAAGTGGTGTCCAATCTGTGATGCCGCCGAGTATCAATCCCAACGATCTTCAAGTCTCGAATCCGGTAAGTATCACAGCCTCTTACCACCGAAGTCCAACACTGATCTCTGTCCAACTTGTATCAAGTCTCCAATCTGAAGAAGGAGAAGAAGAAGTCTGAAGAGGAAGAAGAAGAAGTCTGAAGGAGAGGAAGAAGAAGTCTGAAGAAGAAGGAGAAGAAGAGGAGAAGAAGAGAAGAAGAAGAGGAGATCGCAGAGGAGGAGGGAGAGATGGTGAGGTAGGGAGGAGGAGAATCCTCACTGCCCTGTCCTGGCTGTAAACCATACCTGCAGGATGCAAGGTGGTACCTTGAAGCCTTCTGCAGTCCAAGCCTGTGGAAGCTATGGCGCCACAGGTAAGTTCCCCAATCGCTCTCTATCCCTGAACTGCAGTCTAGCGCTAATCTGCGCTACTGCTGTAGCGCTGCGCTCTAAACAGAATAGCGCAGCGTTCCTCCGAGTGCTGCTGCTCCAGAATGCCCGAACAGGCGGCCTCCCAGTACCTAAGTACCAGTGTGGAAAGGCCGGCCTCTATGCTACGAGGCCGAGCCGTGATATGAATCGTCAAAAGTGACGATTCAGATCAGACCGGCGGGCGGCAGCCTCAAGAGCACTGCCAGGCCCAACGGTAACGTCGTTTGGGCCTGCCCGTCTGGTCTGGTCCGAAATGTGGCCTAAAGGCCAACCGGTGGGCCTGCAAATGGCGCTTCCGGTTTAAAGGTCCGGCCTTGGGCCTGGACAGGCCTCCGAACCCCTATCTGTCGGGCCTAACCGGGCCCGTGTGACACGGTGTGTAACACACTCCCCCCCTTAAAAGACCGAGCTACCTGCGAGGGCGAAGTTGTCTGTCCGATACCGGGGTGGGTCAGGTGGGACGAGCTTTGTCCTTGGCAAGTCTTCGCGTCTCGTAGTTGGAGAAGATGAGAGGTGCAGATGAAGTCTGCGCGGGAGATCCAACGAGTGTCCTCCGGGTCACATTGCTTGAAAGTGACTTGGTATTGCATTGGCTTGTTGCCAAACTTGCGGTGCCTGATGACACGGTCAACTTCCTGATGGCCGTCCATAGAGGGTGGATCCTGTGATCGTCTGCCTGGGAACTCGTCTACGGATGGTGGCATGTAGATGGCCAGCTTCGACGCATGGAAGGCCGGATGCACACGGAGGTGCGGTGGAATGGCAATCACAAAGGAAGGACCTGCAGGGTCGTTGCCTGCTGCAGAAACTACCTTCCATGGTCCAAACCATTTCGGGAGACGTCCTGCTCGAGCGTGAATTCCTCGGCGAGGACCCAAACAAGGTCTCCCTCGCGGAAAGAACATGGGAGTCGACGTCGGCTGGCTTGCTGCTGCATGCGGATTTGAGCCTTTTGCATGTTCGCGCAGGCTTTGATCAGCAAGTCCCGATACTTCCGGACGGAAGCACGAGAGCAAGCGACATCTATGTCGGCGGCCCGTGGTAGAAGAAGACCGGCGAAGACTCGGGCCTTCTCTCCACCGTGATGTAACTCAAATGGAGTGAGGCAGATCGCCAGATGCACCGAAGTGTTATAGGCGAACTCTATGTCGGGAAGCCGGTCAACCCAGTCTTTCTGGTCGGGACGGATGAGTGTACGCAACATCATTTGAGCGGGGTTTGATGCGCTCGTTCCGACTGTCCATCCGTCTGCGGGTGCCGTGCGGAACTCGGCTTCATAGTCGAACCAGACTCCGTCATGAGGGAAGTCCAAAAGGTAGACATGAAGCGAGTGTCTCTATCGCTCACAATATCTTCCGAAACACCATGGGCGGTAATCCAGCCGGTGTGCACGAGTCGAGCGAGCTCGGGGGCTGTAGCGCCATACTTGCATGGAAGAAAACGAGCGTACTTGCTCAAACGGTCAACGACCGTGAGAATGCCGTCATGGCCGAGGCGATCGCGGGGGAACAGGCCTGTAACATCCATAGCAATGAAGAGGCGTGGTGCCCGAGGAATCGGCATCGGTTTCAGTTCGCCATAAGGGACCGTAGATCGACCTTTGTTACGATGGCGAACTGCGCATGACTCAATGTATCTCGTGACGTCGTGAAGGACATCGGGCCAGTGAAAACGCTGGCGGAGGCGAGCCAATGTGCGGGTCACGCCAAGGTGTGCCGAAAGTCGTGCGTTGTGGAATCCGCCGAGAAGACGAGTCCGTAAGATGCGATCTTGGGGCACCACTAACAAACGGTCGGAGATACGATAATGACCAGCCGGCGGGTGATCCGATGATAGGTCCGCATAAAGAGTAGAGTATGTCGGATCAGACTTGTAGCCGTTGACAAAATGTTGCTGCAGATCGTCGTCGAGGTCGAACGTCGTGGTCACAAGGGCACAAAGATCGGGCTGTCGTGAGAGGGCGTCCGCTGCTCGATTGGCAGGACCGGGAATGTGGCACGACTCAAAGTCGAACGGGTCGATGTAATACATCCATCGACCGATCGTGCTAGTGACCGTGTCCTGCGTTTTGTAGAAGGTTTACGGATTGTTGTCCGTGTTCCATCTAAAATGCAGACGACCGAGAAGAAAGTGGCGCCACCGTTTGAGAACGGTGACGAACGCGAGTAGCTCTTTCTTCCTAGCGTCGTCGAGAGTGTTGATGGGAGGCACTTTTTGGGAGAAGTACTCGACCGGGTGCCAACCATCCGTGTGGCATTATTCCAATACCGCACCAATACTGTACCCGGAAGCATCCGTAGTCACTTGGGTGGGTAGGGTGGGATCATAGATACGGAGGGCCGGTGTGTCTTGCATCGCCACCTTCAACGTATTGAACGCGCCACGAGCTGCGTCGTCGAACTCGAATGGTACCTTGGGGGACTGAAGTCTCGACAAAGGAGCTGCCACTTTGGAGTAAGACTCGACGAAGCGCTGATAGTATCCAACCAACCCCATGAAAGAGCGTACGTCTGTCCTGCAACGGGGTTCCGACCAATCCACGATGGCTTGGATCTTGTCCGCTAAGGGACGAATGCCTTTCGGCGTCACATAATGGCCCAAGTACTCAAGCTCTTGCTTGGCGAATTCGCACTTGTCGCGGTTTGCTTTGTACTTGACTGCTCGCAAACGATCCAACACCACACGGAGGTGTACGAGGTGCTCGTCAAGCGTCCTGCTATAGACCAAGATATCATCGAGGTAGATGAGGACGGAACGATCGAGCAAGTCTCGGAACTCCGTTGTCATGGCTTCTTGGAAAGTTGTCGGTGCATTGGTGAGTCCAAATGGCATCACGACCCACTCAAAATGCCGACACCTCGTTTTGAAGGCGGTCTTGTACCGATCTTGAGCGTGGATTTCAATCTGGTGGTAACCCGACTTCAAGTCCAACTTCGAGAAGTGCGTCGCGCCGCCCAAACGCTCGAGGAGATCATCGATCCGAGGGAGAGGGCCGCGTTCTTAACGGTTTGTGCGTTAAGTTTTCGATAGTCAATGCACAACTGTAGGTCCTTGTTCTTCTTCCGGACGAAGAGAACCAGTGCACCATATGGCGAACAACTAGGGCCAGAAGGTCATCGAGTTGTGCGCGAAGCACCTCGAGTTCTTCTTCGCTCATGCGGTAAATGCATCCACGCGGAGGGACGGCACCAGCCTTGAGAGTGATCCCGTGACGTATGGGCCGATCCGGAACCGTTCCGATGGGAGCCTCGAAGACTTCTCCATACTCGTCCAAGAGGTGAGTAATGTGTGGGTCCGGCGGTGACGTGGCTGGTCCGTCC
The DNA here is from genome assembly GCA_003427395.1 of Chara braunii. Classification (NCBI taxonomy): domain Eukaryota; kingdom Viridiplantae; phylum Streptophyta; class Charophyceae; order Charales; family Characeae; genus Chara; species Chara braunii. Next base: position 480,482 of record BFEA01000154.1, on the reverse strand, counting down.
GGCGAGGGGAGAGCATGTAAAAACACAAGACCCATCTCCTCTATGTCGTTCCGAGCTATAGTGTCGCAAATTCTCGCAACGGAAACCACGTGACAAGCAATTGAAGTACGCAGGTCGCGACCGTACATGGGACTAACACTCCGTTCCGATCACAGACGTGAACAGTTCGATCCTGAAAGTTCACCGGATGATCGGCGCTACGCAACCAAGACATGCCTAAAATCATGTCAAACTAGGTGTCGAGGATGTCAAAAGACACCGGCTCGCACGCAAGGGGCGCAAAGTATATCGGGACGCCGTCAATGCATCGGTCAATCAACTTTTGCGTGCGGCCGTCCCCGAGTCCCTCGAGCGCGCGGGCCAAGGCCTGCGCGGGCCATAAAGGCTTGACTCATGAAATTGCGAGATGCTTCGCAATCAATCAAGGCATTGCAAGTTGCCTTTCCGCTTGGAATGTGGATATAGAGCAAAGGCGCGTCGGTCTCCGCGTACCTTTGGGTGGCATACTCGCGGTCAATCCTCACAAGATAGGAGCGGAGATCGACAACCGCTACTCCGCCGTCCGTCAATGGAGCTGGTATTGCAGCGCGCAAATAGGAGTGTAGATTTGCCATCAATGCGTTACAATGCGGCCTTGGCAAGGTTCCGGTTGAGGGTAGAGGCATCCAAGCGAAGTCCTCTCTCGTGAGCGGGTCAGCTCCTCGAGTCTTGACCACGCCGTTGAGTCCTCGAAAATCATTGGCGAACTGACCGGTTCACTTGCCGACGGTGTACGGGCTGCGCATACGCTATCTAAGTGCACGTGGCTAGGCAGGTCTAATGGTGGTACCAGCTGGGCGACACAATCCTCGTACGTAGCACGAGAATCAGCGACTAACGCATGCTCCCCGGTAGTGATATCGGTCGCTAGCAAGGCAACCGGTTCCGGCGGAGTGAGGAGAGGCGTCGCCCCTCTCCTTACGTAACTCAGTTTCCCGAGTTAGCTGGACGGGGTACGCGTGCCTTGCCCTTGTCCGAGCATTGTGCGGTAGTGAGGCTTACACTATTGCACCATAGGCAATATCCGTACCATTGACACAGGTCAAATACTTCCTTGGTTATGTTGTATGTCGTCCATGGTTGCTGCCCAGTTCTCGTCGATGTCGTCGCTTGTGTCGCCTTGTTCTTCTGAACTCTCTTGGGACGCTTCGGCGGAAGCGCTGCGACAACTCCTCCATCACTCGAGGATGTTGCTGCAGCGTGGAGATCGATTGATTCATCAGAAATCACGACATTGTAATGTGTCGGTCGTTGGTAGCCCTGCTTTGCCACGTAGTGCGGTTGGGACTGCCGTTCGTTAGAGGCCTTGTCATCCGTTTGGATGACCAGGTTCGCACGATCCAGAATAGCCTGGAATGAGGCATAGTCGTACTCGTTGCTGAATGCTGACCGCAGTCCTGCGCACGATCGCGAAAAGAATTTGGATCGTTGGTTTGGAAAGCTCAAGTAGAAGCCTGGAGTAGTTACTATCTTCTGCCACTTGATCGTCCAGTCTCGAGTTGGCATGTTTCCTTGTGAGTTGGGGTTGACCTCGTTCATGGCCGCCTTTACAACGTTGCGGACCATGAATCGGGTGAACCACAGTTGCTCAAACTCCTTCCACGGAATGTGCGTGTGGAGTTGGGGGATGATGCATTTCCGATTGGCCGCGAGATGGTTCATCCATGCCTGTGCTCCTCCAATCAGTTGGAGGTAGAGCGCTTTCATCATGTCTTCGGCCGGTACAGTGTGGCATGATGCTTCAGTGAGGAAACCTTGCCACCATGTCAACGGGTCCGTCTTGTTGTAGTCGTCAAACTTGCTGATGTTGAAGCGCGACATCTTGTATGCCTTTTTAGCGGCGTCCGAGCCTAACTGTAGTTTGGTGATGTCCGTCTTGATGGCAGCCACCGAGCTGCTGATCGTGGCCGGACTAGTGAAATCACCTAGTTCGCTGATAATAGTGACAACATGGTCGATGCGCTCTCCGAGCTGCTTCCCCATGTCTGTGGTGCAGCCTGGCGCTGATGGGGCCTGGGCCTCGATGCTGTTGACGCATGTGAGAGTGGAGTTCAGCAGTTGATGCTGTTGCTGCTGCTGTGTTGCTGCGCCACGGACGACAATTGTTAAAGTGGCCGTGTCTTGTTGCTGCTTCTGTCTGTGTTGTCGGTCCGTGAGCATGTGTACCTGCAGCATTGTGTTATTCCACATCACTCCCCTCATCATGCCCAGCATCAAATTAGCCAGGTTACTCCTTTCTACCTCCGCTGGTGTCGGATCCGCCTGCGTGTCCGTAGGCACAAAGATCATGCCTTGTAACATCGTCTGCTGATTCTCATTTTGAATCACGGACTCAGTGTTGGCGGCATTTCGTCTGTCTCGAGTCGCTGCGTCAGCCTCAGCAGTCCGCTGAGCTTGGGCTGCCGCCTTATTGGGCAGCCGCCGACGTTCCGCCTCTGTTGTGCTCCTGCTGTGCCTTAGCGGTGGCGACGGCATCCATAAATTCCTGTAGCCGCTGAAGGGAATCTGACAACGGCTCGTGGTCCCTTTGGACCGGACATGTGGGAAGAGCCCCGGTGGTAACCGGTACTGCAATTGCTGTACTCGATGCCGCTAGAGTCGTTCGCCTGCTGAGTCGCTGTTGCTGATACTTGGTTCGTGGAGGTAACACAGAATGGTTGCGAACTGCGAGCCTGGCACTGCGCCGTGGCAGTGCCCCGGTGTCCTGTTCCATCGACATCAGCCTGAGCTGATGTGGTACTTGACAAGTCCCGGTGATCACATATTACGGGGAGGGTAGGGAGGGTGGGAACAGGGGTAGAACAGATCAAGCAATTCACATACAATCCCCTGTCCCAATGTGGACTAGACACCTAATCAAAAAGAAAAAGCTGAACTTTTCCCCAAAAACAACTTTAAAATTCGAAATAAGAAATAATAACGCATTAATAATCAATCAAATTAATAACAACGAATTAATAATCTCTTAATAATAATTAATAAAATTAATCAATAATTGCAATAATGATAAATAACGAATTTTAAGTTGTGGAAAGATTAGGTATCCATTGAGATCACCTATGGTCCGGGAGTTCATCGCTTGTTAGTGAACTACCCGGAAGTCGCAGTTCTGAGGTAACAATTCCAAACAGGCTGCTTCTGAAAATTTTTCGGATAGTCAGAAAGAGAACACTTGAAATTCCAGAAAAACGTGAAATTAGGGAATTTCAACCTAACAAGTCCGATTTTTCAAAAGGCCGAAAGTCCGTATTCGAAAATTCACAGTTAGGAAAAGAAAAAAAATTGGATTCCAACCCCAATTTTCCGCGATTTCGTGGAATTTCCGGTTTTATGGTTTCAAAACATGCGAATGTCCCAAAATTGCACGAAAAAGCCAAAATTTTATCGCAACCCTAATTCCAATACCGAAATAAAACAGAATGCTGATTAAAACAAAATACCGGATTAAAACAGAATGTTGAATTAAAACAGAATACCGAATTGGAATCAGAAAACCGAATTAAAACAGTATATCGAATTAAGCAGAATATCAATTAAACGGACTGCCGAATTAAACAGACTACCGGATTAAAACAGAATCCCGGATTGAAAATCGTAATACCGAATTGAAACGGAATGCTAATTAAAACAGAATACCGGAAAAAAAAAAATTGCAACTTGAATCTCGATAGTAATGCAGAACTGATTTGGAAAATCGAATAAGCAATCTATTCCCTAATCAGAATTACCTTGTGAGCAGATCCATTGATTGGTGTGCTCCGATACCAAAACTGTTGCATACTAGTGAGTACTTCAACAAGTATGAGTAGACCCAAAGATCAACCAATATAGGGTGAGCATGTATGCAGTGAAGTCTGATAAATGGACTGACTCACAAAGACTGAACTCATACTCCGATACCAAAACTGTTGCATACTAATGAGTACTTCAACAAGTATGAGCAGACCCAAAGATCAACCAATATAGGGTGAGCCAATCACTGACGATGCTCAGGCCCGTACAACCATACACAGATGAAAGGTGGGAGGAGAGACGAAGGAGGTGGGAGATGTAGGCAGCGCCAGATGTCATCGAGATAGAATCCAGTCAGTCACCCAAAATGTCATCGAACAATAAGTCACCAATGTCCAAGGTACAGAGTCCTAATGTAACCGGTGTCCAATCTGTGATGCCGCCGAGTATCGATCCCAACAATCTCCAAGTCTCGAATCCGGTAAGTATCACAACCTCTTACCACCGAAGTCCAACACTGATCTCTGCCCAACTCGTATAAAGTCTCCAATCTGAAGAAGGAGAAGAAGAAGTCTGAAGAGGAAGAAGAAGAAGTCTGAAGGAGAGGAAGAAGAAGTCTGAAGGAGAAGGAGAAGAAGAGGAGAAGAAGAGGAGAGATCGCAGAGGAGGAGGGAGAGATGGTGAGGTAGGGAGGAGGAGAGTCCTCACTGCCCTGTCCTGGCTCTAAACTGTACCTGCAGGATGCAAGGTGGTGCCTTGAAGCCTTCTGCAATCCAAGCCCGCGTAAGCTATGGCGCCATAAGTAAGTACCAGGTAAGTTCCCCAATCGCTCTCTATCCCTGAACGGCAGTCTAGCGCTAATCCGCGCTACTACTGTAGCGCTGCGCTCTAAACAGAATAGCGCAACGTTCCTCCGAGTGCTGCTGCTCCAGAATGCCCGAACATGCGGCCTCCCGGTACCTAAGTACCGGTGTGGGAAGGTCGGCCTCTATGCTGCGAGGCCGAGCCGTGATCTAAATCGTCAAAAGTGACGATTCAGATCAGACCGGCGGGCGGCAGCCTCAAAAGCGCCGCCAGGCCCAACGGTAACGTCGTTTGGGGCTGCCCGTCTAGTCTGGTCCGAAATGTGGCCTAAAGGCCAACCGGTGGGCCTGCAAATGGCGCTTCCGGTTCAAAGGTCCGGCCTTGGGCCTGGACCGGCCTCCGAACCCCTATCTGTCGGGCCTAACCGGGCCCGTGTGACAAAGTGTGTAACACGTACATTGGTCTTCAAACTTCGATGTGTTCCTGATGCACGAGTGTAGATAGGAAAGATAGGCTGAGTAGCGTAGGATGGGCGCTGGGCGTCACTCAGTAGGAGCGACATTGAATACTATGTTGGTGTGGGCAGAGAGCGGTGGCATCAACATTTGAGTTCATTGTCTTGCTCTCATTCCTTGCAATTTGGAATTCTGTCTATCGCTCTCACTCATATTCCTTGCAAAAGTCCTAAGAAAAACAGTAAAAGTAACATTTCATGAAGTTAGGTGTTGTTCTAATAAAGTAGGGATTGTTGTGAGGTGGTATTGTAAAGTAGTTGGGCTACCTAGGGCACCTGGCTGTGCATGACTGGTTGTGCAACCATGCAGGTTGCCCGGCCGTGCACCCATGCAGGTTGCCCGACATAGGTTACCCTGTGCAGCAAAAAATTGGCCTCTTTTGTTCTTTTTGGTGGTGGTGCAGTAACCCGTATTCTGCAGCAGTCTGGGCCCTCGAAATGGAGCCCAGACGATGCAGGCCAAACTCGGTCTGCACCAGGCACTGTGACCACGCACTGCCCTAGGAAAGTCAAAAGTCTAAGTCAAAAGTCTAAGTCAACTGTCAGGTCAAAGGTACCGCACCCAGGCCCTTGGTCGGATACACTCACTTATGCGCAGGTACCCAAACAGCATCAAGGCCAGAGGGAATTCGGTCTCAGGCCAATCTGGGTCGTCATTTGCACTAAGATCTTGACAGCTAAGGGATGCCGCATCCGAGGTCCAAACCCCGCGTCAACGCTACATAAGCGCTGACTTCCTGAATTTGACATTCATTCAGTCTTGCGTCAATGCTGACTTCACGTGTTGACGACGACGCTGGCTCGACGCTGCGATGCTGGCTGGACGCTGGCTTTGTGCTGCCATTTGAACGACTACGGCGACGCGCTGCTGGCTCGGCATGGTGGCTAGCTGACTATTGTCTTCAGGGCATGCTGACGTGGCAGCTGCCACGCGTCGCAGACGATGTGGCCGCTCCCACGTGTACTATACTGACGTGGCTGGGCTACGTGACTGGCACTGCTGTTCTGATTCATCGTCACTCAGGAGGAGATCATGACTGTGGGGTAATCGTGGACACGTACCTGGTCATCTCGAGGTCGACATTGCTCCAGTGCGCTGATGAGGACTTATTGACGTGCCTCGTGGCACATTGTAATAGAACTTCAGATGTGTGTTCAGACTATTGATTATTTGAGGTGGTGATCGAGGAGGGAGCCTGGAGCAGAAGTGGGCATTTGTCTTTATTCTTCGTCTAAGTCTATTCTCCCTCCTCCCTCTCTCGTCTGTGTATGATTCTCTCATCTCATTCCATCTGGACACAATTATGATTATTGATAATCATGCAGGTTGATATTCATCTGGACTTGCATTGTTGACAAGTGTCTTCACGATCTAGGTTCATTGCAGTGGTCCTGGTGGGTATGGCTGTGCCCACCTAGCTCTGCGCAAGTCTGGGCTCACTTTCCTCTTCGGGAGGTTCAAAAATTGCTTGCCGAGTGTGAAGTCTCACTTCCTACCTTCTGGGAGAGTTGTAGTCTGAGCAATGTGACTTCACCATCTCTTGGGCAAAAAGAAAAAAGGATGGTCTCAGTGTGTGAGCAGGCGAAGGTCGCATTTGCCTGGCAAATGGCGATGTCAGGTTCAGTTGTCGAGGGGTAACTCGTTTCAATTCTTTTCTTCCTTTAATAAAAACTATACTATATTCTTCTCTCAAATTATTTCCACCTGTCACTACCCACCTATTAGTTCTCCTAATGCTACATAGAGCGGACCCCTGCAAGCATAGATGCATCACAAACTTGAGGATTTCATTTTGCCATCAGTCGTCAGAGATGGGGTGGGGCCGCCACTGGTGGTCCAGCTAACGCAACGCAACGCCTGAGAATTTTGCCAATAGCTGCATCTTCAGTTTTCAAGTTACCTGCAAGAATATGAGTGAGAGCGATAGATAGAAATCCAAATTGCAAAATCACACTGTGGTCCAGATAGTAATGTACCAAGCAGACAGCACAATGCACCAAGATACCATCCAAATAAGAGCAATACAAAGAACCAAAATGTCGATGCCGACGCTCTCTGGCCACACCAACATAGTATCCAATGTCGCTCTTCTAGGTTGGCACTCAGTGCCCATTCTACACTACTCAGCCTATCTAGCCTATCTATGTTCATGCAACAGGAATGACTTCGAAACTGAAGACCAACATACGTGACGGCGTCGCCAATGCAGACTGCAAGCATACACCAGGTACGTGTCTCTCTCCTCCACTCATCACCCTCTGCCTCCCTACCCGAGGACCACCATCGCCATCACCCGCCTTGTGGACCAGCAGCTCGGCTATGGCTGCCATGTGTGCGCTGCCACCACAGCGCCCCTCTCACCTCTTAGCGCATGCGTGCGTCCTGGTCAGCGCTAGAGCAGCGTCTAGCGTGGCCACTCTGCCTGCACAGGCCAAAATGCCCCTGGCTGGAGTGCTCACTTTCCCTTATGGAAAGTGAGCCCTGCATGTTGTGCCCTGGGCCTGGCTGCATGAGTTTCCAGTAGCTTCCAGTTGGGCCCCAGTATCTGCGCCCAGGCCCAGCTTCAGATACTGGCCTGGGACCCGTGCAATTAGGCACTTCCCGATTGTCCACGACGTGTTCACAGCGATGATCTGCTCGTGGCCCATGTCTGATGCCGACACTGCGTTCTCATTGGTGCCCGGCCATTGACTGACATGTCGGCCTCTGGATGTGTGTGCCCAGGGCCTCAACTGTATGAGCCCTGGGCTCAACTCCCCTACGCAGCTGCTGCTTTGGAAAAGGGCCAGGGAAGGCTCATGCTGCTCAGTAACCAACTCGCATGCGCTCGATGATATCATCGATAAGGCTAAGTCTGATATGATACCAGGCACCGCAAAGTTTGCCAGACGCTATCCCATGGATGTGGAAAGAGCACGGGCGAACTTGTTGAAAGCTCAAAAGGCTATGATTGAACAAGCGAATCGCCATAGACGGCCTTCCCCCATCCGTACTGGTGACTATGTCTGGGTGACCAGTTCTGAGTTGTCGAGGGAGGAGGATATCTCCCCCAAGCTGTTGCCTCGTTATTTGGGTCCATGGCAGGTCTTAGATACAGTGGGTTCTGATCCATTCAGACCGTCATACGTCATCGACGTTCCACTACATCTCCAGACCTATCAGGTCTTCCATGCATCCAAGTTGCTCTTCTTCACCGCAGCTGATGCGTTTCCCAACAGGCCTCCTCAGTTTGGTCCACCAATCCCTAGCAAGGGATATGACGTGGAGTCCATTGAGGACGAGTGGGGCACTGGCCCCGGCCGACAATATCTTGTGAGGTTCTGCTTCCAGCCTCATACCGAGGACAAATGGTTTACCCGGAAGGAACTTCTCAAGACGGCGAAGTTTGTAGTTTTACGTTACGAGGCGGCCAAGAAGGGAACCCTTCCTCGACGATCTCCTCGTTTACACCCTTAGCTCGAAGGTCCTCGCTCCCTGGGAGGGTAAGCCTGTAAGGACTTGCTGATTTCTGCTGCCGAGATCTGACTGCGAGGTTGTATAGTCGTGTCTTAGGATCAGATTCGTAATTTTGTTTGTGTTAGGGACTCACCGCTGGTCTAGTCCTGAGGGAAATTCGTGAGGGACACATCTGTAATTTACACAAAAATTGTAGGCCCGAGTTCCCCTTAGCCGTTACGGCCCTTAGCAGACCCAGGATATCACTAGGACAGCGGACCCATCTGGGCCTTGGGCTGTAGAGACGGGTTAGACGCCGTATAGCCGGGTAGGGCCCAGGCCGAACAGGCCAAACTGATGCAGTACCGGTCCAGCAGGTCTAGGTCTAGAGGAGGCTAGTCTATTAATAGGACTAAGCTCGTAGGTTAGGAACTTTTGGCATTTCATTTTCGCGATATAGCGTTCTGGAGCCAAGCAAGTTTGGGTGGTGGTGATTGTCTACAGGCGGCATCCTGAGACCCTCATCGTGGACGACAACCATAGCCAGCCTGGCAGTGCTTGCCATAGCTGGAGCACCCTCTGAGCATCTACCCCTGAGGGTATCTGCGATTGGCTGGGCTGTTCGGAGGCTCTTCACTGAGCGTACGTGGGTGGACCACTGTCGCCCTTCACTCCTTAGAGATGGTCAGGGCTTCGTCAGTGGTGTGGCAGCCATAGCTGCCATCTTCTTCGTCAAGGTTCCTCATCGGCACTGAAGACTTCATTACGATTCATGTTCTTCATCTGGATGGCTGGCGCTGGCCTCGAAGAGGCGGATTTGAGAGTGGCGAGACACTGGGATAAATTCTGTAACGATTACTAGTTTGAGTTGGCTCATCATCAGTGTGATTCCAATTGTTATCCTCGCAGGTGTCTTCTTGTGATTGGTTGTTCGGAGTGTGTCAGAGAGTGAGAGACACTGTGAGTCTTTAGAGGAGCTAGCTGGAAAGCGGTCTATGGAAGACCCGTTAGCTGCCTGGGTGACCATAGTTGAGGTCCTGAGGTTGGGTAGAAGTCAGAGTTAAACGCCCTTAACCTGATAGGGCTCTCGCAGACGAAGACTCTACGTGGGACACACTAATCGTTTTTGGTGGGAATGCTGTGCTCTAGGATCTAGTGCAGCGGCCAAGGAGAACTATAGAGTCTGCTGTAGGCCACACCAAAAAGATGTGTGTAATGGATACATGAAACTTGTAGCGAGTTCCTCCAGCTAAGGGGGAAGGCAACTGTGGACAATAGCCTCGTTTGCCGGATAGCGACAAGCTTTATGTGACATTCCGCTAGGAGGTACCACTTCAAGGTTGAATTGTTCCTATGGGGACATACAAAACCACAGGTGGGATATTTGCCTAATCTCTGAACCTCGGAAGCGCCTATCAAGCTTCTTCTGAGAAAGAAAATGTTGTCGCTAAGTATGTCCGTATTCTTCTTGGAACTGGCCAGGAATCATAGACAGGGTGTTTGTCCAACAGATAGTTAACACTCCTTCCCTTGAAGGAAAGAACGACAGGATGATACTTTAAGTATGTTGAGAGATGACGACTGGCAAATCAAACGAAGGAGAGATGGATAGGGCCATACACGTACCCCTAGGGATCATTATATGTATGAAAATCTAACTAAAAGACATGGGGACGCGGAGACTGAGGTTCTCCAAATAAATAATATAAAACTTAATTTCTGAACTAGTAATTGGAAAATTACGATAAACACCTTTGAGTAGTTTATTTTTAGAATGAAAACAAACATGTGACTGGGCACTTCGAACTCGGATAGAAAGCAGAGAATCTACGCTAATGCCTATGGTTGTCCTGAATGATATACAAAACCTTCCTTCTCCGTTTGGATCTGTTTCTCAAATGTATGAGAAAAAAAAATGTAAGGTATTTTACGGAAAGGACTGATCTTTGCAGTAAGCTAGGTAATCGCTATTCCTGAGATCTCAAGGGCTAACTAAGGTATGGACAGACCTACATGAGTTATCAGACTGCCTAACCGCTCAAACAATCTGAAGATGTCAACCTTATAACCACACTGCAAAAAAGCAAGTGGCCGAGATAGAAGGACAACTAACTGCGAAATACCTTCAGGAAGACATCCCGAAGCCCCGAAAAAGGACTTTGTACGTTGTGGCAGTTATGCTGCACGCTTATACTAGTAGACTCCTTCCTATCTCAAACTTGACTATCAACACAACTGTATGCCAGCTCAGAATTTATTCAGAAGCAGCTGATGTGGGTTGTTGATTTGCTCAGGATCACTGTATAGTAGAAAGACTTTATGTCAAGTACGGAGAATGAGTCTAGGGTAGGCCATGAGCAGTTACATAAAGACTTGACATCTAGAATACTACAATAGCTAATTAAAGGGGTAGTCAGCAGTCTGATCTGATATCCGGTCTGGTTTCTAATCTGGTTGGCACCTTCTAGTAAAGCCTCCTCAATCTGTAGGATACTTGCCTGCACGCATAGATGATGAAAACTGATTCTATCATTCATTAAGAATGCGTGCTGCCCCCAACCATGGATAGAGACATCCCAAGCAAGGCCTCCTGGACGTCATATCTTCTGCATCTTCCAAGAAGTTCTACTGCACCAAGTTACTGCAGACATCAGGTGGATGAAGGATTTAAAGGCTTCTCACGGGACTTTCAAAGCTAAGGTGGAAGGTATGCGAGGATTTGACCCCTCGCCGGTCCCTCGACAGTGTTGGGAAAGGCCTTGCCCGCCCTAAGTGAAGGCGGGCCTGCCAATATGTGCCAAGGCCTTGGGCACAGGCCAGGGTGATCACCCAAAAGGGGTTGTATATGTGCGGGGAATGAGCCCTTGCGGGGCCCTTAACAGACATGCACATGTTCTGGGCAGAGGCCCTCAGCAAGCCCTGTGCTCGCCCTAAGTGAAGGCGGGCCTGAATATTCACAAGAGGCCAAGATTTGACATTTTTCCATATGTGGGTATCAGACAGTTGTAGCATGCCAGTTTGGTTACAGAGCAACGTGAGCCTCTCCAGGCTCTTTCCGGAAGTTGCAGCCCCGACGGGCAGTTGAGCCCAGGGCCCCGTACAGTTAAGGCCCTGGGCGTGTGCTTTCAGAGGCCGACACATTTTACAACAGCCACAAACCAATGAGATTGCAGCATTGTCGGCACAAAGTGGCCGTGAGCCAATGAGATCACAGCGAACATGTGGAGGCCCGTGGACTGCCTGGACGTGCCCAACTGTAAAGGGCCCGAGCCGTAACTGCAACTGGGCCTGGACGCAGACACTGAGGCCCGACTGGAAGCTACTGGATGCTCGCCCAGCCAGGCCCAAGAGGCAGCAGAGGCTGAGCTCACTTTCCATATAGGAAAGTGAGCATTGCTGGGCAAGTCATTCTGGCCTAGGCAGGCAATGCAGCCACGCTGCTGCGTTGCAACTTCGTGGTCTGCACGAAGCTGCCGGCTGGGTCGCGCGCACGGGCGCTGAGGTGTGAGGTGCACTGCTGGGCAGTGGCGCACGGCAGCCATAGCTGGGCTGCTGGGCGCAGGTCTGGATGGCGATGGTGGTCTTTGGGTGTTGAGAATGCACACTGTGGGAAGTCAGGGGTGATGAGGAGAGACGACATACATACCTGATGCATGAGGAAGGTCAGCTATGGTGTTGACGTCATGTACATTGGTCTTCAAGGTCGAAGTGAGCCTGTTGCGTGAACGCTGGTGTTGTAGGATAGGCGAGTAGTGTAGGCTGGGCGCTGGGCGCCAGACAGAGTAGGAGCGACATTGGATACGGTGTTGGTGTGGCCTGAGGGTTTGGACATTGGCTTGTGAGTCCATTGTATTGCTTTTATCTGAATGGAATCTCGGTGCATTTGCACTCTCTGCTCGTACATGACTACTTGGGCATCTGCGTGATTTCGCAACTTGGTTTTCTGTATATCGCTCTTGCTCATATTCTTTGCACAATCAATCAATCAATCAATCAAAAAAAAAAAAAGGCAAAATCGAATGAATCTTCCGCTAGAACATGGAATTATACAGGACTACGTGTGTGTGTGTGTGTGTGTGTGTGTGCGTGCGCGCTCGTGTGGGGGGTGGGGGGGCGACCCCGCCCCCACCAATCAATCAATCAATCAATCAAAAAAAGGAAAGGCAAAACCGAATGAATCTTCTGCTAGAACATGGAATTATACAGTACCATGTGCGTGTGAGCTTGCTGAGTAGGATAGGCTGGGCGCTGAGCGCCGATCAAGAAGGCGACATTGGATACTATGTTGGTGTGGCGAGAGAGTGCCGACATTGATATTTGAATTCATTGTATTGCTCTTATTTGGCTTGTATCTTGGTGCATTGTGCTTTCTGCTTGGTGCACAACTATCTGGTCTTCAACGTGATATTGCAATTTGGTGTTCTGTCTATCGCTCTGTCTCATTTTCCTTGCAGAATCTTCAGCTAGAACGTGGAAAGATACATCGCCATATTGTGTGTTTCGAGCATGTGGTCAGCGAGGCCCATTATCTACAGATCCTCTCTCTCTCTCTCTCTCTCTCTCTCTCTCTCTCTCTCTCTCTCTCTCTCTCTCTCTCTCTCTCTCTGTGCCTCCCCCCCCTCCCACCCCCCGCTCATCGATCCGTCACGCATTGATGTGGTTGCCTTTCATAATCGATCCATGCTTCTGGACAGCGACCCCACATCAGCCCTGCATGCAACTGTGCTCTCTCTCTCTCTCTCTCTCTCTCTCTCTCTCTCTCTCTCTCTCTCTCTCTCTCTCTCTTTCTTGCTCGCTCGCTCTCCGCCACCAGCCCCTTGCCCCCTGCCCCGCTCATCGATCCGTCACTCGTTGACGTGGTCACCTTTCGCAATCAACATGTGCAAAATGAGAATGAATCTTCAGCTAGAACATTGAAAGATGCATTGCCATATTTTTTGCCTTTTATGCATGTTGTGAAAAGTGGAGCGAGACTCTCTCTCTCTCTCCCCCCGCACCCTCTGCCTCACCCCCCCCCCCGCTCATCGATCCGTCACTCATTGACGTGGTCGCCTTTCATAGTCGACCCATAGCTCTGGAAAGTGACCCCACATTGGCCCTGCATGCAACTGTGCCCCTCATCGATCTGTCACTCATTGACGTGGCCGCCTTTCATAGTCGACGCATGGGTCTGGAAAGCGACCCCACATTTGCCCTGCATGCAACTGTGCCCCCCCCCCCCCCCCCCCCCCCCTCTCTCTCTCTCTCTCTCTCTCTCTCTCTCTCTCCATCCAACACTTTGCCCCCCTCCCTCTCGCTGGCACATGCTCCTGCCTTGTGCCACGGGCGTAACCGCAGCAGGCACACTTGTAATAATAAAAGGCCTGAAAGGGCTCCCAGTCAGATTCGACATCGGCCCTGCATGCAACTGTGCTCTCTCTCTCTCTCTCTCTACAAAGGACACTTTGCCCCCCTCCCTCTCGCTGCCAAATGCTCCTCCCTTGCGCCACTGGCGTAACCGCAGCGGGTACACTTGTAATGATAAAAGGCCTGAAAAGGCTCCCAGTCAGATTCGACAGGTGATTGAATTAGTTGGGCTCAAAGGACCTAGCCTTAAAAAAAAAAAAAAAAAAAGGAATAACATATTTCAAGTAAAGTTGGTGTGATGGAGTGTCTTTCCAGCCTGGGCAGGCCCGGTGGGGGCGTTTGCACAAATAGGCTTGGCTCGACTGGTGGTTTACATAGCAGGCTTCCTTGATAAGGGCAGGCAAAGCCGCCTCACAACAGATATTTCCTCAGGTAGCAGAGCAGGGGTTGGCTTCCTTGATCAGGAAGGTGAACCTGCCTCACAGCAGATATTTTCCTTAAACTACAAGTACATCTGAGCGCTCTTTCTTTTTGCCGAGGTGGATTCCCCCTACGCAACAAGTTTTGTGGAAAGGACAGCGCAATGCTTTTTATTTTCTTTTGGCTGGTGGTGCCAGCCATTTTGGTCCGGTGGCCCCAAGCCTCCAAAAACTTTGGATTAGCTCGATTTCAATTCTCAATTTTACCTGGGTGATGTACCGGCAGGCACCATACCTTAAAACAACGAGTGCATACTCACACTAGGACTTTTTCTACTAAGCTCTGGACATGATTGCAGTCAGATTCATCCAGGTCTGCCATAATCGCTAGATACATTTCGGAAAGTTCTAGTCTGAGTATGGCCTCAGAAAGGCACAACACAATCCAAGCGATAGATAAGATGCCACACAACTGGTCACACCGGACGGACATGATCTGAAGTTGACAAAGTACCTTTTGAATAAGAAACAGCATCTCTGCAAGCTTCCTCACACCCTTCTTTTTCTTCAGTTCATCCGGACTCAGCCTTCTTATGGGCACCGGATTGGAAATACCACCATTTTGCAAATTCTCTTCTTGGGCTTCTTGAACATCTTTTACCCAATGTCGTTGTGGCTCATTCGCATCAACACACACCTCCACCATGTCCTCTACATTCTGCTCCTCAGCACCTTCTTTCACCTCAAATGACAATTTTTCTTCATCCGTACCAAGACACGCCTCTCCTGTCCGCTCCACATCCGTTCCAGGTACCGAATGTGCCTTCCTCGTCAGTTCTACATCCGGTCCAGGAACAAAATGTGCCTCTCTCATCTGTTCCATCTCCAGTCCAGGAACATAATGTGGCTCTCCTGGCTGTTCCACATTCTGTTCCTGGACACCTGCCGCATCTTTTGACAAAGTCAAATGTCCTCCTTCAAGATCAAGAAGATGACCCCCCTCCGCCGGTCCTGCATTCCGTTCCTGACCTGTTTTGCCGGGTTGATACAATTGTTCTCCCTTTGTATCGAACTTTGCCTTGGCTGTGTGCTCCGCATTCTGTTCCTTGGCTGCATTTGCCTCTCTTGACAAATGTTTGTGTTTCGCGTCAGCACGCCCTTCCCCTGACTGCTCCTTTGCTGACCTGCTGCTCCGCAGATGATCTGGCTCTTGCAAAGCACAGTCGTTCACATCCACCTCTATTTCTGCTAAAGGACTGCTCGATCCCTCTTGGCTGCCACGATTGCAATAAGCCTAGAACAGAAATAACAAAAGGTACGGAACAAAAGTTGTTCCAAATTAGAACATTCCTACACTCCAACCCTTATCTTGGCTGCCCCGATTACAATCAACTGACAGCAGAAAATGAACATGGAACCTGGGTTAATTGTCCGTGCGCCTGGTCACGAATAGCGTTCCTGAACACACGCCCAGGCTGCCCAGCTGGTCCCCGGCAGCCCCTGTGCAAAAAAAAACACAAAAATCAACAAGAAAAACTCTGAAAAGATGTTGTGTAGAATTGCAATTCAAACAACTCTTGGCTGAGGGTTCAAGGCAACTTCACGCAGAATTGCTTACTGAAGTGAAGATAAAAAAGAACAAAAAAATCAAACTCAGGCATCCCCATTTAAACCCCTTTAAGCCCCTTTAAGCCCAATTCATAACCCCCACTCAGAATTGCTTATTGAATCAAATATAAAAAAGATGGAAAAAAAAAAAAAAAAGAACTCAGACATCCCCATTTACACCCCTTTAATCCCAATTTATAACCCCCTCCCCCATCCCCCCGGAATAGTGCGAGGCCTAGGGCCCCGATGAGCCCCTCGGCCTTGTTTGCAGTGTTGTCGGCCGCCCTAAGTGGAGGTAGGCTCGACTCAGGCCAAGGGGCCCCTTTTTAGGCCAGCACGCAACTGGGGAAATTCAGACAGTTGCGCAGCGTCAGTTGGTTACAAGCGCCCAGGCCCAGGCATCCATTTTAGAAATGTATCTGAAATACGCCCTGGGCCAGACCCTCATATGGACCGAACACAGGCAGTGAGCAGTTCGGTACGGGCAACTAACTCAGGCTCAGGGCCTGTTCTGTAGCGACTGGGGCTCAGCCACTCGGGCCTACCAGAAACTTCTACGCCGGGGCCCAGTACCGCATTACCGCACGCAGAAGCCACAGGCCACTTCGATATAGGGAAGGGCCTGCCTTCGCATTGGGCATTCGGGCACTGGCTGCATGCTGCGCAAGCGCTGCTGCGCTAACTCTGACCAGCGCTTACGCTCTCACGGGCGAGCTGGAAGGAGCAGGCAGCCATAGCCGAGCTGCGCTGCTGTATGCTGGATGGGGCGCATGGTGGTTCTTGGGTGCATGTGGCATCTGTGAGTTGNAAGGAGCAGGCAGCCATAGCCGAGCTGCGCTGCTGTATGCTGGATGGGGCGCATGGTGGTTCTTGGGTGCATGTGGCATCTGTGAGTTGGGGATCAAGGTTGTGAGTGATACGAGAGACATACCTGGTGCTTGAGGCTTACGGCATTGGCCGAGAGCTGTTGACGTCATCAGCGGCATTGTAGATAGGCTAGATAGGATCTGCCACCTGTAGTCTGGGCGCCGAGCGCCAGATAGGATATCGACATTGGTTCTTCGTTGATGATGATGAGACTATTCCAGCATTGTCAATTATGAGCTTTTGCTGTGCTCTTATTTGGTGAAACTCGTGATGCAATTCTGCTATTGGTTCCGAGGTCACGACTATCTGGCCTCATGTGTATGACGCTGTTTGATTTCTGAAGTTCGCTATCGCTCATTGTCCTTGAAATTTGGTATCGGAGCTGTGGTACGGTGCGCTCATCTGGTGCTTAACTTCTGCCTATGCGGTACATGCACGTGGTCTGCTGGGCGAGCGGCCGTGGGAGGTGTGTAGTGAGGAGGGTGGAGACAAGTGAGGCGACCCAGGAGGTGAGGGGTATCACCAGGAAGGCTACTATGTGGTGATTATTGGGTGTTCGCAGTGTGATGAGAACTATCTGATGTGCGATTGATGCTGAGGTGGAACGGCGGTATTAATGCTGCTTGTGCCGAGGCAGCGATTGGTCATCACAATCGGCATCAGGTCATCTGGTGAGAATATCTGTGGTTGGAGGCAACTATTTTGAGGTACGTTGCACCTAACCTTATCTACCCTCTTCGACACTTCTTACCGTGAGGATGTCTATTCTGTCTTGAGAGTCCTCTCATGCGAGGAGTTGTGTGCGCTCAACCTTGACAGTCGTCAGTGTTCACGTGGAGCATCTGGAAGGAGAGGGCGGAGCTATCTGAAGGGCCCTGGACGAAGCACTGGGTCACGGTCACCATGCCAACCCACCGGGAGTAGAGCACGCATGCTTTGCTGCTTTGTACTTTGTCTGCTCAACGCTATAGAGGGGTTGTGACGGGCAGGCCAGCCCTATGGGAAAGACGAGTACCGTACATCTATAAATAAGTACCGGCGGGGACCTTCCATTGGCTGTGATCGTCGTCCTGCTTGCGACGTTAAATAATTCCTGAGGACTTCAGGGGCCGTCTGATCAGCCAATTGGTCGGTGTAAGGCTCGCTGCACGTGAGGATAAATAGTGTGCAGGGCTGGCCACCTCAGCGGGACTTGGGGCACAGGGGTGGGCCGTGTGCACACCTTTAGACACGCACGCTGTCCCGATTGCTCAGGGACACTGCCGACAAGAGACATTCAGGAAGAACCGAGGGAGGGGTAGATTCCAGGTGGTAAGTTTGGGAAAGATTCCACTCTGCAAACAGACCCAACAAACGATTCTGTTCTTATTTTGATTAGTTAGATGTACAGCCATTAACATCTGACAAACAGCATAGCTAGAACTGTTTTCTGTTCATTGTGCTTTCTGTTTGCGGACTAGTCAAAGTAGAATAGTTTTGTTTGTAGGAATCTGAACTCTGTTGGACCCAAATGCATCGTCTCTGACATAGCCACCGATTACTTATTTTATTTATTTGAAATCGGTCTATACATCATGCTGCGGTAGGCATCAGGAGTGTCCTAGTGCAGATCGTGTACAGCGTTATACCCTATGAGTGACAAGGAGGTCCCACAACCGGACGACAGGATCTTGCGGTCAGCAAGACGTCCGATAGCCCACTTGTCATTAGGACCAGAGGGCGACAGACTCTTATTCCGCCAGCCGAGAGAGAGGCAGCCACAGCAGTGTAGAGCTAGGGCCGCAGAGGCAAGCAGGGCATTTGCAAGCGAGGCCGCTACTTCAGCAGCCATGGCCACCGCTGCGCAGCAGACCTCTCAGGCTAGTGGTTCAAGTTCTGTAGGGTCAACGGTCGCACAGACCCTAAGTCAGTCCACTGGCGCTATGGCAAGCCAGCCGATGGTGTTGACCCCCGAGGAGGTCGCCATACAGCGAGCAGCTATTCGGGAGGAACAGCTACAGCACACGTTAGGAGAGATTAAGGCAGAGAAAGAGAAAATGATTAGAAGAAGAGCCAGGATGCAGCGGAGACAAGCCGGCGTTAGTGAGTCAGAGGAGATGGACCTGATGAATGTGAGGACCCTACGGTCCGTCCTGCTAAATGTAGTAGAAATGCAGGACCACCATACGGCTCTTCTTCAAGACATTCAGCAGAGTCTGACCGTACTTGCTAGGCGAGCGCAGGCAGCACCATCACCGTCCGGGCCCGGTGCCTGGCCCGTTGTACATCCTCCTCCTTTTGTCCCACCGGTGACTGGGGTATCCCCATATGTCTCCCCAACATCGGTCCAAGCCGGTTCCCTAGGTATGCCGCTAACAGGAGGGTTCTTGGCAGGTCCTAGTGTACAGATTCCTGTACAGACAGTGTACTCCCAACTTCTGTCGCAAGTTGCCGTGACAGGGCAGCCTGCTGTCTCGCAGCCTGCACAGCCGCAGAGTACACAGCCCCAGCGGCAGCAAGTGCAGCAGCCTAGTCCCCAAGGTCCAAAACCTGGAGTGGGACAGGTGTCGGGACGAACACTGTGGGTTCCAAAGACGGCCATCGCCTCGCCCAAACCCTTTTCAGGGGACAAGAGGGGCGAAGACCTTGACACATGGTTGAGGTCAGTGCCGGTCTACGTCAAGTGTAAACTGACCTTGCCACACGAGGAAGTGCATGTGGCTGCCTCTTATTTAGAGGGGAGTGCAGCAAGATGGTTGACTGGTTTAGTGCAGTTACAGGGATACAGTCATGACTTCCGCGCTTGGGCGGTCATATGAATTGGATGACTTCCTTAAGCTGGTAGAAGAGGAGTGGCATGATCCTCAAGAGGCTCATAAGGCACTGACAAAATCGTGACTCTGAACCATAGACACTTCGAGTGTCCCTGGGGTGCACTATGACCCCCAGGTTTTACTCACCTCCTACCTGAGATGTTTTCCTATGCCTCTCAGGAATCAGTTGGCAGGTGAGGCCAACATCAACATGCACAACTTCCCCTCGTTCAGCAAGAAGGCCCTAGACCTGGAGGCAAAGATAGGGCATGGACAAACACCCACAACAGATGGTAGGAAAAAGTCACTGCCTCCCAACGGGAAGGCGAAGGGTCGCATTATGTTCGTCGACAACGATGGTTCTACCATCGAGTTGGAAGACAACTTCCAGGCCGGAGTGGGTTCAGAGGCAGGCAGCGTAGAGGCTTCAGGGGGTGGAGTAGTCGTTGCTGCCTCGGTACAAAAAGGTAAGGCAACCGGTAGACGCCGTGGAGGTTCCCGGTCTAGGAGTAAAGTGGACCCCAATGCTCCTCCATGGGAGGAAGCGGGTCTCATAGAGGACGTGTGGAGAGATTGGTACACCCGGCAAGCTTGTATCCGTTGTGGCCAATACGGCCATAATCAGTTCAAGTGTCGTAACAAAAATGTGACCGAGAAGATCCCGCCCACGATGGGGCAGGCGTTGGCAGTGCTCCGAGAAACACATCGCGCCAGTAGGGATAGTAGTTGTTCCTACTAGGGTCGAGGTGGTGGACACACCCTCACCATCTCGAGAGATGGCCCAAGCTACAGACTCCGTTGTCGTCCCGCAAACACATTCAGACCCATCGAGCCTTTGTTTGATGAATGCGTTCGAGTCCTTAGAGGAGCTAGCGGAGGAGTGGTCTAGATCAGACCCGCTAGCTTCTTGGACGGCATTAGCTAAAGCCCCTAAGAGTGAGATGTTCGTCGACGAGGTAGTCATCGGCGGCCGCAAGGCCGGGGCCTATTATGACACTTGCTTGTCTTTTCCTGTACGCGAGAGGGGAGCTGAGACATCGAGTGTCTTTTCCCGTACGCGAGAGGGGAGCTGAGACATCGCGTCTCGTTCCTAAAGCGATGATCTCCCAATGGACATCCTGTTGGGTATGTACTATCTTTCGGCTGCAGAGCCCCAGTTTCACTGATCGAGTCCTATGGATGCATGTGGGGGGGAACCGCCAGATTACGTAAGTTTAAGGCTAGTAGTCTGATCGAGTCCTATGGATGCATGTGTGCGGTCGCATTTTATAATTATTATATGCAAAATCCGGAGGGTATGTATCTAGTTTATGTCTCTGCAGCAGGCGAGCCGGTGAAAATGCCGCCGAAGATAGAGGGAGTAGTCACTAAGTACCCTGATCTATTTGAAGAGCCGAAAGGGGTTGTTGACAGGGAGGTCGTCCACGCGGTAGAAATTATCCCAGGGTCTAGCATCCCGAACGGTAGGATCTATCGGATGTCTCCAGGCGAGCTTGACGAGCTTCGCTGGCAACTCAAGGAACTTGTAGAGAAGGGTTGGATCCGGCCGAGTGTCACCCCTTATGGATTTCCAGTCTTGTTTGTACCGAAGAAGGGGGGGACTCTGAGGATGTGCATTGACAATAGGGCCCTCAATGTCATCATTGTCAAGAACCGAGAGCCCCTACCGCGCATCGATGACTTGTTAGATAGAGTGCATGGGTGTCGGTACTTCAGTAACATAGATCTGAAGTCCGGGTACCATCAAATTGCAATACGGCCCGAGGATCAACACAAAACCACTTTTTAGACCACGTACGGTCTGTACGAGTTTGTGGTCATGCCTTTCGGCCTTTGCAATGCTCCTGACACCTTTCAGCACGCTATGAATCAGATCTTTCATGACTACTTGGATAAGTTTGACGTCGTGTCCCTCGATGACATACTTATTTTTAGTAGGATTGTCGAGGAGCATGTTGCGCACTTGGACAAAGTCCTCTGTCTCCTTCGGCAACACAAGTTTAAGATCAACGGGGGAAAATGCGAGTTTGGTTGCACCCGGATCTTGTACTTGGGTCATGAGATTTTCGTGGAGGGTTTGAAGCCCAATGACGAGAAGGTGGCCAGTATTCGTGACTGGCGACGTCCTCGGTCTGTGGCTGAGATGAGGTCTTTCTTAGGAATGATCGGCTACTATCGCAATTTTGTGAAGAACTATAGCATAGTTGCCGCCACTTTGACAGACCTGACTCGCCTTGACACCCCATGGGAGTGGAGAGAAAGCTGTGAAGCTGCTTTCAAACATCTGAAGCATGCTCTGACACACCACGAGGTCTTAAAACTTCCTGAGCCTGACAAGCCGTTCATAGTAACCACAATGCCAGCCAATATGGCATTGGTGTTGTGCTCGCGCAGCAGGAGGGCCAAAGTTGAGGTAAGTCGAGTACATGTCCAAAAAGATGTTATCTCAGAAGTTGGCTAAGTCCACCTATGAAAAGGAGCTCTACGCGATTTATAAGGCACTGACCCATTGGAGCCATTACCTCCTTGGGAGGTTCTTCATCGTCACGACTGACCATCAGACCCTGAAGTGGATGAGAATCCAGCCAGTGCACTCCAATGCCTTGAAGCGCTGGATCGAAGTCGTTGAACAATATGATTTCGAACCCCAATATCTGAAGGGGGAGTACAATAAAGTTGATGATGCCTTATCGCGTAGGCCTGCGGATCACTGAGTTCGGGCTTGCGGACGATGTCACTCGCTCTTTGGTGGAAGCTTATAGCGAGGACTAGTTCATGTCCGAGATCAAACGCAGACTCGAGGCGAAGGATAAGGTGACTTCTGCCAAGTTTGAGTTGGTCAACAGCCTGCTGCTCCTTGAGAAGGCCGGGAATAAACGTTTGTGTGTGCCCGTAGTTTGTTTCTAGGAGAGTGTCATGATGCCACCGGACATTTTGGCTATAAAAAGACTACAGCCAATCTGCTGCAGAGGTTCTGGTGGCCCACGATGATGAAAGACGTGAAGCTGTATGTGGAGACTTGTCAGGTCTGTCAGAGGGACAAGCCACATACACAGGCTCCTCTTGGGCTTTTGAAGCCCCTTCCGATTCCGGAAAGGCCTGGTGAGAGTTTGTCCATGGACTTCATGGATACGCTGGTCACCAGCAAGAGCGGAATGCGCTACGTCTATGTCATTGTGGATAGATTTAGCAAGTACGCTAGGTTAGTCGCAATGCTGGCAACAGCTAAAACGAGTATGTGAATAAACTGTTCAAAGAGAACTGGATCAGAGATTTTGGACTGCCAAGTCCATAGTCAGTGACCGTGATGTGCGATTTACTAGGGAACTGTGGAAGGTCGCAGTGGCAGAACAGGAAACACAGCTGCAGATGACATAAGTGAACCATCCAGAGGTGAATGGGCAAGCAGAGCAGTTGAACCGCGCTGTACACCTGCTGAGGCACTACATCAAGCCTAATCAGGCAGACTGGGATGAGAAACTTGCTCTCATCCCCAGCCTGTACAATAACGCTGTGCACAGCGCAACAGGAGTGAGCCCGAACAGCCGATCACTAACCTTCAAGCCTAGACTGCCCTTAGATTTCTTACTACCTGAGAACCAACCATCTGCTGCACCAGGAGCATTAGAATTTGCTTATCGTTATGAGCGTCTGATGCAGCAGGCTGTTGAACAGATGCACAAGGCTCAGGCCACCGTCGCCCGTCTACGTTTCAGGTAGGTGAGAGAGTCTGGGTCAAGTCCTCAGAACTGGGACAGGAGCACGGGATCTCCCGCAAGCTCATGCCACAGTACTTCGGACCATGGGACGTCCTAGATGTTATAGGAGACGACCCGGATGGACCATCATATGTTATTCGCATCCCTGGTCACTTACGAACTAACCCTGTTTTTCACGCCTCCAAGCTTGCACCTTTTAGAGAAACAGATCAGTTCCCCTCTCATCGCCCAATGCTGCCCCCAACCATGGATAGAGAGGTCGACATCGACGACATTGTGGACCACAGAGAGATGTCAGGGTCAAGATCCACAGGCAGGGGACGTCCCCCGAAACCGAAACTCCAGTTTCGAGTTCGATTCAGACATCACACTGATCCGAAGGAAGGCCGGTGGTTTACCAAGGATGAACTTATGCAGACCGCTCCTCAGGCAGTCGCTCAGTTTGAGAAGTCTCTGCAGAAGGGAAAGCGCCAGATTATTGAAGACAACTTCTCACAGGACTATCGAAGTATGGAGGAGGGAATGCGAGGCCTAAGGCCCTGATGAGCCCCTTCGGCCGTGTTTGCACTGTTGTCGGCCGCCCTAAGTGAAGGCAGGCTCGACTCAGGCCAAGGGGCCCTTTTTTAGGCCACCACGCAACTGGGGAAATTCAGACAGTTGTGCGGCGTCAGTTGGTTACAAGCGCCCAGGCCCAGGCAGCCATTTTGCAAATGTATCTGAAGTACATCCTGGGCCAGACGCGCACATGGACCGAACACAGGCTGTGAGCAGTTGGGTACGGGCAACTAACTCAAGCTCAGGGCCTGTTCTGTAGGGACTGGGGCTCAGCCACTCAGGCCTACGGGAAGCTTCTAGGCCGGTGCCCAGTACCGCATTACCGCACGCAGCAGCCACAGGCCACTTCAATATAGGGAAGGGCCTGCCCACGCATTGGACATTCGGGCACTGGCTGCATGCTGCGCAAGCGCTGCTCCGCTAATGCTGGCCAGCGCTCACACGCTCACGGGCAAGCTGGAAGGAGCAGGCAGCCATAGCCGAGCTGCGCTGCTGTATGCTGGATGGGGCGCATGGTGGTTCTTGGGTGCATGTGGCATCTGTGAGTTGGGGATCGAGGTTGTGAGTGATACGAGAGACATACCTGGTGCTCGAGGCGTACGGCATTGGCCGAGATCTGCTCGTACTTCGGGGAGCTGTTGACGTCATCAGTGGCATTGTAGATAGGCTAGATAGGATCTGCCATCTGTAGTCTGGGCGCCGAGTGCCAGATAGGATATCGAGATTAGTTCTTCGTTGATGATGATGAGACTATTCCAGCGTTGTCAATTATGAGCTTTTGCTGTGCTCTTATTTGGTGAAACTCGTGATGCAATTCTGCTATTGGTTCGAGGTCACAACTATCTGGACTCATGTGTATGATGCTGTTTGATTTCTGAAGTTCGCTATCACTCATTGTCCTTGCAATAGAGAACACTGAAAAACAAGAAAGATCCTGGATTTGGGCCGTCTTCAGTGGGCACAGAAAAGCCCCACCGCCAACGGGAATTTTTTTTTATTTAATTCCCACAGTTTTTACAAGCCCGGGATATACTGACCGGCCAGACAGCCAGGCAACCTGCACAAGTGCCCGACCGGTTGTCCCTGGTAACCTAGCCTGGAACAGGAAGAAAAAAGCCACAAACAAAAACAACAAAAAGGAACCAATTTAACCAGAGAAGTTCTTCCAGGTACGAACATTCCTGATCGGTTCCAGACGGTGATCTACCTTGTGCGAGGAAGTCCTCGAATCACCAACTCAGTTGTTGCGCTTTCTTTTCTTAAAAAGGGATGGCCGGGTGTGCGATGTGAATGTTCATAACAACATCCCCCCTCCCACCCAGATGAGTAGGTCCAAAATTGCAGAAACTTTACCTCTATTGTAGACGACGAAGCATGCTTGAGATGAATCCATCCACCAAGGAAATGGTGTCGCCTCCATAATCAACAAGCAGAATATAAACATTACCTTTATCAGGCTTTATGCACGTGATGCCTAAATGAGTAGATCCAAAATCACAGGAACCTGACCTTTATGCACGCAATGCAGCACACTTGAGAGGACCGTGGGGGGGGGGGCGGGACAACTAGATAATAACTATACTCCCAGACAAATACAAAGACACACATGCACACACGCACAAGCACACAGACATACACAGAAAGAGCAACGTCGATGAAGTTGAAAGCAGCAAAGTAACCAAACAGGTTGAACATATATCAACTTTCAATAAATAGTGGTATACTGAGCTTCCGCTTTTGCTCCTCCTCCACCACATCATCATCATCGTCCTTCCCCTGCGATCAATATGGAACATTGGAAAGTGATTGCCAGCCTTCCCCCTGACTTTTTTATATATAAGAATTTGGAGCATTTCTTGATTTATGTTTCTCCTCCTTGCACAGGGGCCATGTGATCTTCTGTGTAATATCGTTCCAATATCCCAAAGGACGACAATGTTTTTAAGTCACTTGCTGGAACAGAGGTGTTGGGGGGTGGGCAGAGCATGAGAAAGCACAGACAAAAACAAGGTGAGGTCCTCACGTCCGAGAAGATACCCTGAGCTGGAACATGCTGTACCCTGCAGAACCGTGGAAAAGTCGATGACGAAGCAGGTCCACATCAGCTATGGTCCATGACCTACTCGTTTGACTTGGACGCTGAAAAGAATGGCAACAGCACCGACCACCCCAAAAGAGATGTCTCGACCTGCAAGCTACCCATCGACAGCTTGACAAATCCACTCCCGCTCGCCTGACAGCTGACGAGTGTGATAGGCGTAACAACCGCAACACTACCCCCTCCATCCGTAACGGAACCAGTCAATCAAATAAAAAAAACTCAATCAATCAATCAATCCAATTAATCAATCAATCCATCAACCAGCCAACCAACCAACCAATCAATCAATCAATCAATCAATCAATCAATCAACCAATCAATCAAATCAGCCAACCAACCAGCCAACCAACCAACCACCGATCAATTCATTCATTACCCAATCGATAAGGCAATCGACTAATGAATCAATCAATCAACCAGAAGGTGATCAGAGCCTCTCCCTCTGACGTGTGCCCCTGTCGATGGTGCGGGTGGCTGACCAATACAACAGATAGGACAGATTCAATCGCACCTACCAAATGCTGTCCACATACCCTTAACAGCTGACTATGACTCCAGACCACATAATCAGCCAATCATTTTTTTTACCATGAATACTGCAGATATCAACCACTCGATCGAAAGGGGCTCAACTGCCTCATCATGATCTGCAATAGATTAGCCACCGATCTGAACAGACTGTCTGCAACACCAACTCATATCGCAGATTTGCCAGCAGGTTGTCCTTCCTCTGATCAAGTACATTCACTCACACGGACATGTGGCCACCACAGGTCCTTTCTCACATGGACATGTGGCCACCACAGGGCCTTTCTTACATGGACATGTGGCCATCACAGGTCCTTTCTCACATGGACATGTGGCCACCACAGGTCCTTTCTCACACGGACAAATGACCACCACACATTGGCCAAAAAGCTAGCACCCTCATCACAAAATCAACCAGATCAACTGGGGACAGGACATGTTGCCACGTCTTTCCCATGCATTTCAGCAACAGGTCATAATCATCATCATCATCATCATCATCATCATCATCACTACCTCTGGGCACTCAACCAATTTGATGTCACGTTGTGATATTCCACATGTGGGTAAATAAGTAGGTACACGAGTCATTCCCTGGTGGACAGAAGACCCTGCACACAGCATACAGGTAGCAAACAGAATGAATGGTCAGTTGCTGATGGTGATCAATCTGTATCACTAACTTCGACTGTTATATATGCAAGGAAAATAAGCAACAGCGAGATGACAATTCCAGATTACACCATCACGTTGAAAGCCAGATAGTCACACCGTGTCTAGAGAGCAGCATTGCACCAATAATACACCAATGGAGGTTCGTAGCACTGAAAACCAATGTTCATGGAGAGCATACTCTCTCCTCTCAACACAAGAGTCCAGTTTCTTCACACTCTCACTTGGCGCTCAGTGCCCAGCCTACTCCTACACAGCAGCTACAGACTACGAAATGACAATGCAACCGTTGACATCAGCGGCAGCTCGAAGTACTTGAAGATGTCGCCCATGCAAACCATCGCCAATACAAGGTAAGTGCCCTCACATCATCATCATCATCATCCTTCACCTATCCCCTGACTACACCCACATCTGTCCTCTGTTTCACCCGAAGACCACCCCTGCGCCTCACTGTAGTCCAAGCCCACCAGCTATGGTGGCTGGGCTATGGCGCTGCCCTCAGCAGCGCCCTTCTTCCCTCCACGACCGCACGTGCTGCACCTCGCCTCTCAGCGCCAGCCAGCAGCCGCAAGCCTTTGCTCCAGCAGCGCTGCCGCTAGCATGCGAGTGCCCTGAATGAGGCTGCCAAGGGGAGAGCTCTTTCCTTTATGGAAAGAGCCGGCCTGCTCGCGCAGCCTGGCTGGACTGGCCTGGGCCCAGAAGCTTCCGGAAGGCCCCAGGAGGCTGCCTGGATGCAGCAGCAACTGGGATGCTGGGCCTCGTTCAGTTGGGCGCCCAACTGTCTCTGTATGAGGCTGCGAATCACGCCCAGGGCCTGCATTCCTTGGAAAGGCCCGGAAGGCCGTGGAAATGTCTGTGTAGCACGGCCTGAGTTTCTCTCAACCAACTGGCGCGTCGCAACTGCCTGGACCTCAAGTATGAAATTGACAATCGAGGGCCTCAGGTGATTTGTTAGGCCCGCCTTCACTTAGGGCGGGCGAAGGCGGGCACCTCCGCCTTCACTTAGGGCGGGCAATGCTGCATACAGGGCCCCATAGGCCTGCCGAGGACCCAGATCCTCGCATACATATGGTTACCGGCCTGAACGTTCAGGAGGGTTCGGACCCCCCCCCCCCGATGTTCGCTGGTTTGGGCCCCGTCCAACCAGTGGTTCAGTGCCCGCCAAACCCCATTTCAGGCCCTATTTTTTTTATTTTTTTTTAAAGGTAAAGCATCACCTAGAGCAACCACCTCTTGTTGAGCCAAAAACAAATAAATCGTAGAAGATAGGGGGGTTCAATATTTTCGGAACCCCCCCCCCCCCCCCCCCCTCCCTATATTGATTGATTGATTGATTGATTGGTTGGGGTGGGGTCACCATCCCCCGCGAGCCCTCCCCTAGCCAACCACTCAATCAATCAATCAACCTGTAACGGGCGTGAGGCTGAGGGTGAGCCGAGGGAGAGGAGAGAGAGGGAGAGAGTGAGAGCACACACACACACTCACTCACTAGACTCGACGGACTCGGACTGAGGGTCGGACGCAGACACAGTGGTAAGGCACAAAGTCGAAGTCTTGGATCCCGAATGCCGAAACAGCAAGTCACACTGAGTACGAGTACAGCAGCAGAGAACTGGTACGAGTCTTCCCCCCCGTACCGTACGGGGAGCCGGTATAAGTACCGGTGACACGTACGGTACCAGGGGCATTTCTGCAAAGGCCCCGAGGGCAGAACTCAAAAATGCACTATTTGAAAGTGGCGCCCAAATTGCAGCATGGCGCCAGTTGTCCAAAATCCTATGGTACCAAAGGAGGGGTTTGGAAAAAGGGTGCCAGGCCGAGAACGGGATGCAGCCAAAACCGCAAAAGATAGACCAGGGATCGAGCCCTGGTGAAGTCTGTAACACTATCCCCTCCCTCTAGAAGGCAACGTCCCGGCTGCCAAAAATCATGAAGCAATGCTGAAATCTGTGAAGGACGGGACGGGGCCGATCACTGGTTAACAAGT
>BFEA01000154.1:411141-432599 GCA_003427395.1 Chara braunii | reverse complement strand
AAGTGGGCACTGTCTATCTCCCTCTTGTCTCAATCTCTTCTCCCTCTCACCTCCTTCGTCTGTGTATGTCTTCTCATCTATTGGGTATCTGGCTATGATTTTGATTATTGACTATCATCAGCTGTTTGACATTTTGAACTTACACTGTTGACATTGTCTTCACAATCTGGGTTCATTGCACCTTGATCTGCGGTGCTTGAATAATTGCGCACGTCAGCCTTCTTTGCTGATGACATGTCAGCAACATGTCATGTGCCGTCAATGTTTCCAGGAAGCTGTCATAGAATGCTTGTGTCTCTACTGGGTGGACTATCCCCGGTGCCATCATCCGCCATATCCTCTCCTAGCATGTCCCACATGCAGTGTTGGTCATACACCTACTTCCACCGCAGTCGGAATTCATTCTTCCTTGCCTGACGAACGACGGGCACAGCAGCCTGAGGAGGAAAATAGATTACCATATGACCCACCTACCGAGCCCTGTACTGATAGGTTGTGTCCACCAGGGCGAGCTGTTGCAAACCAAATCCTGCAGCAGCTGAATGCCCTTGCTTTGGATCAATCTCCCCGATTTGTCGCCTACCCACAGAGAGGGAATAAATACTGCAGAAACCCAAGAAACTTGCTCCATGCCACTTTGTGATGACCCACCGGAGTGGTTCACATGCCCTATGCCACGAGGATTATGAAGCGATAGCCTGGGCGACAGTCTATACTGCACTCATGTACAGCACCCTGACATGTCATGTCCAATTTGTAAACGGGCTGGAACGGCAATGCCTCTACAATTGTGGTCGACGTGCCTCTGTGCTCTTAGGATGTAGGAGCCATGTAAACTGTGACATCTGTCTACACCGTGCCATTCAATGCAGTAACTGTAACTGTTTGCATTGGATTGGTGCTTCCACAGGCCACACCCAAACCGGTCCTGCCCCACCTGTAGAGGTGGCCACTTACCATAGGGAACAACTGCTCCTCAAATCTTATGCAACCCATACACTGACTGGCCTCCTACACCGTTCTAGAGCGTTCTGCGCCAGCGGTCAATATTTAGAACCCTGTCAGAACTCCACCTCCCATTTCCTTCCTCCCTCCTCTTGTCTATTACTAGTAATACATACAAATGAGCATCATTATCAGAACAGACAAAATATATACGTTCATGATCTGAGAAGAAATGAGCAGGAATATACCTCCGCCTTTGCTTTGCCTCCTTTCATAGTGTGCAACTGGGCCATTATGGCACACGGGGATGTGGGCAGCTCGCGCTCAACCACAATCAAGATGGCGAGCCTTCTGCATGACAGGCACGGTAAAGGGGGAGCTGCAAGAACAAATGAAAGGGGTCAATGTGGCGAGCCTTGTGCATGAGACGCATAGTAAATGGGGAGCTGCAAGAACAAATGAGAACGGTAACCCGAGGAAAGCAAATGTGAAGACATTCAAGAAAGGGGTTTACATGCAGCTATTGTACTTCATGTTGCTTGCTGTTGAGGTGAGACTGTTTCATTGTTGGGTTGTCTGAACTCGAGGACTTTCGTTCTGTTATAGGATTAAATATGCTTTGATTTTGGATTTGTTCATATGGGTAGAATAGGGGCTGTTGCGGCAAAAATCCAAAATGCACCCACACACATGCACACGCGCCCACATTCTTGCTTCCATTTTTTAATGGAATTTTTTTGTTGATTGATTGATTGATTGATTGGAGCACGGGGGTTGCCCAACACCCCCCCCCCCCCAACCCCCAAGCACACACACATGCTGGGAGGGGTTCCTGCCGTTCAGCAGGCAAACTGCCTCACTGCCCAGCTTTTTTTGTTATTATTATAAAATATACAGTGTGATGAAGGCCCCCTCCGCAATACATTCAAGATAAAAAACTAAAAAATGTTCACCTTCAGGCTGAACTCGTGGATGGGGGGTCCTGAATGTTCAGGCGTTCGAGTTCGGGGGTTCGGCCGAACCTGAATGCTCGTAACCCTGCATATATATATCATCAAACAGAACTGCCCAGTAGAGGGAGAAGAGAACAACAAACGAGGGTCTGTGACAAACTGTTTCGTCGGAGTTTCACCAACTCAACAGGAGGCTGAACCCTCAACTGATTACACTGTAAGTGATAATCCACCTTGACCCTGGTTGTAGTTAAGCATCAATGAATATGAGGACTCGGTGCAACTCCGACGAAACAGTTTGTCACATCACCTTGCTTGTTGTCCTCTTCTCCCACTCTGCCGACAGTTTCCAGGGAAGTTCTATTTGACCATATATATTGTCACATAACTATGAACTAAAAGAGAGCACTTTGCGAAACACACGGCAAAAATAAAAAAATAAAACAATTAGACAAGCACGAAGGGCACAGTAAAACCATTCATTTATATATATGTTGTCACATGAAAATCAGAGCGCAAACGTGAAAAAAAAAGAAAAACAAGAAAAAATTAATTCAGTTTTTTATCTTCTTCCTTATAACTCCCCCTGTTCAGAACCTCTTGCCTACAAGGCCGCCCACGCGAATGTAGGTTGAGCGGAGGCTGCCCCCACCCCCGTGTGTCATATCGACCCACTTGCACACAGCCAAAAGGCAAAGAGGAAAAGAAGAGAGGAAGGGAACAGCCAAAAAACACAACAGGGGGCAACAAAACAGATCCCAGATGACAAGTCCCACATCCAAGCACCGCCCCTGCCCACAGGCCAAACGACGGGACAAAACCAACCAGGATGTCAAAACATTCTTGTCTGCAAAAAAATCAAAAGAAGTACCAAAAAGAACCCATCCTGGATGGTGATTCCCACATATTGTTACATATCGTCTAACAGAGCTGCCCGGTAAACTGCAGGCAGAGAGGGAGAAGAGGACAACAAACAAGCGGCTATATGTCATGGTAACCGTCCGAACGTCCTGACCGGGTTCCAGACAGTCCGGAACAACATTGTCCGGTGTCCGGTGTCCGGTCATTATGTCCGGATGGAGGCCCCCGGGGCAAAAATCAATTAAAAAATGGGGCAGCCCAGGAGGATGTTTATCGGGTCCTGGCCGCCCCTCGAAAAATAACGGGGTGATTTTTCAGTGTCGTTTCACCCCACCGGCCAGGGCCTAGAGGTCCGGACACAAGACACTGCGTGTTTTTGGGGTGGCGGGTTTCACACAGGCCCAAGCAATTTCGAAGCGGTCGTTTCGACATGCCGCCCGCCGCTGCTGCCCGTTGGGGGGGGGGGGGGGGGGGGCGAGAGAGAGAGAGAGAGAGAGAGAGAGAGAGAGAGCACTGGCAGTGCTGCCAGTCTGAAGACTGACGTTCTGAATTGAACTGCAAAGTTCGACATTTTAAGTTAAATATGAAGTTATGAACATAAATTACTAAATCCAAAGTTCGAAGTTCAAAGTTAATCATACTTTTTTCAAAAATTCTCTGTTTCTTTAGCCGTGTGCCTGCTTTGCACAGTTTGCAACTCTGTGCAATCAGACTCGTCTTCCCCTTACTTCGCATGCATGCAAACAGGTGATAACTCACACTGGCGCCAGGCGCCCACACAACGCTCAGAGATATCAAGGCCAAGAACACAGTTCAGATTCAAACTCACTTCAAGTGGCTACGGCGCCTGAGCGCCCTCACAACACTGTATAATCAACAACTCTTCACACGCACACCACGCTGGATCTCCCCGGATGTTCCACGCACGCTCTCTTCACACCACACACTCGCACATGCACGCTAGACCCTATCGCTAACCTATCGCAGCTATGGCTGCGCTCTACCACTATCACCAGCTAACAGCTATGGCCACTGTCTTCCTCGCAGCCCACTTCGACTTCGGGCATCTGCAGACCACCACGCTCAGGCAGTGCTTCCGCATGGCTCACGCAGAATGAATCCATGGCTGGACGCTGCCTCTTGATTTATGCTCCTTGGTCGCTGGTCTGCCCCTTTCCACCGGGCCCATGGTGCACACAGTCCCACATGGTACTTGCTGACTGGACAAAGTGAGACTGGAACTGGGTACTGCTGACTAAGCAAAGTTGGACTACCCACTTGCCCACTTGCGTCTGGTCTAACGTGAGCAACGTTCGAAAGGCGAGTTCCGGACCTTCCGAAAGTCTGTGTACTTGGCCTTTCGGGACTGAAGCAGTTACGACCTTGACCTTTCAAAGTTGCAACAACTAAGACCCCAACTCGACAGACCTACGGTTCAAAACCCGACAGCTACACAGGCGCACGACAGACAACAGTCAGCTACCGCGACACAGGTCACAGGTTCAAACACACAGGGGTCAACTTGGTACTGTACACAGGTGAGGTAAGGTATAGGGATCGAGCCCTGGAATATGCATCTGCTACTGCAAAGCTGAATCGAATTTCCATTCTATCTCGCCAAATTTTTTTTTGGAAAACCGAAATCTTGCGAAGCCTACCAATATTCGTTAGGCATATTCGGAGATTGCCATATTCTCATAAACTGGATTTTGTTCTTTTCTGAAAAAACCGCATCTTTACTCCATTTCGCAAAAAAAAATTTCAAGATCGCATTTTGTGAAAGCCGAAACTTTGCGGAACCTAGCCTAGATCTCTTTTATAGTACTCTCCTGACATGTCCCACTCATAACAGATCGACAGATATACAAAAAAAAAAAAGGGAAGTATTCCTCTTTTATTTTTTTTATTTTTTTTTATTATCTGTTGATTAGGGCCGGAGGAAAGTATTGTTGGGTTGGTTGCCTACTTACGTTTTCCCTCCCACCCACCCCTTTGCATGCATTTCCGGGTTTGTACAGTGCCACATCAGCAGTGCCACTTCACAGTGCCACGTCAGCATTGCCAAGCATTGCCACGTCACACAGTGCCACCTCAGCAGTGCCACGTCAGCAGTGCCACATCAGCAACAGTGCCACGTCAGCAACAGTGCCACGTCAGCAATGCCACATCAGCAGTACCACGTCAGCAGTAACAGTGCCACATCAGCAGTGCCCCGCCACCATGATGGGCGCAGCTCTGGGCATGCCAGGCCAACTGGCCAACGAGTCTCTTGCCGACTACAAACAGCGGTTCCAGGCTCAGCTCGCTCTGATCGAGGCTGAGGAACAGCGCCAGCTGGCAGCCGAGGCTGCCCGCCTACAGGCTGAAGCAGCGGCAACAGCTGAGAAGCAGCGCCTACAGGCCGAAGCAGGCGCAGATACCCAGCCACGCCGCAAGGAGGCCCAGGATCTGCTGCAGCGGCATGAAGCTGCCAGCATCGAAAGACAAGTTCTGGCACTTTGAACCGTCCAACGGCGACGACGCGACACCAGAAGAGAAGCATAAGGAGTTCCTTCCAAACTCGTGACACGGTTGTTGTACGCTTGCAACTACCAACAGTCCGAGTTAGAGAGACAGAACCAAGAACTGCAGCAACAGTACCAGGATCTGAAGACACAGCACCAGGAGTTGGCGAACCTCCGCCGGATAGTGCAGAGCCACGAGGATGCTACACGGGCACTAAATTCCCGTGTACTGGACACGGAGCAAGCCGTACCAGGACCAGATGCTGGTGAGTGCAGCAGTGCACCGTCTAACCGCCAACTGGAGCAACGCGTCGACCACGTCGTCGCAATGCTCGGCGACATCAGCACCTTCGCTGCGCCGACCACCATCAACAATCAGCTGGATACTTTGAAGACCGAGGTCCAACAACTGCAGTTGACGAACACGGATGGCAACAATCCAAAGCAATACAAGACGCCAACTTTTCAACTTGAGAAGTTCGACGACTACACGCATCAGGACCCGATGCTCTGGTGGGAAGCTTTCACGACGCAACTTCGGATTCTGCCTGTTGCCAAGCACGCGTACATCAGCGCCCTGTTCATGAACTCAAAGGGCGGATGCCAGATCCGGTTAACCCACCTGGCAGCCACCCACGGCGTCGACGTTGCAGATCTGAGAGACAAGATCACATGGGAAGAGTTAACACGGCTGTGGAAGAAGCGGTTCATCGTCGATGACGCACCAGCACTCGCCATCAACCGTCTCTTCACCATGACTCAAGGCAACACAGCGACACGTGACTGGCTCACAGAATGGCAGAAGATCGCGGCAACGCCCGATCTTGACTTACCATTTCCGGATCTGAGCCGTGAGTTCTACAACAGGTCATGCGCTGCATTGAGCCAGGCACTTGGTGATCGCGAGCAGTATGCAACTTTCCCCGAGATTATTGACAAAGCGAGAGAGATCATCAAGACCAATAGGGCGGCTGCACATGAGAGGTCAACATGGCAGCCGACCTATGTGGAGAAGGTAAAGATTGGTCCACGGCCGCAGCATGTCGCTGCAGTCCAATCGATCAGTGGAGAAGACACGGCAGCCACCCAAGCGACACGTGAGGGAGATCAGGTGGCTGCTGTCCAGCCGTGAAGCAACAACAAGTCCCGAGGTAACGGGGAGGCGAAATCAGCATCGCCGGCCGGAAATGGACAGCCTGCGCCACCATGGGTCAAGTTCGGCTTGACCGAGCCCGAGTACAAGTACCGCGGCCGTTACAGCTGCTGTTACTGGTGCAACAGCACCAAGCACAAGACCTCCCTTTGCCAGGATCAGGCCAAGGTGGATGTGCGGCAGAGCCTGCAATCAGGTGGTCGTGGCTGCAAACCGCCCGGCCCGGCTGCAACCGACGGGCTTGGTTCAGGTGCAATTTTGAAAGGGCCAGCCCTGGCTGGGCCGGCCAGCTGGTAGGACAGCCCAGTTACGGACCACAGTTGGGTGGAAAATTCCACGGGTGACCCGAACTAGGCCTCCTAATGTTATGTGACAATATATATATGTATAGCGATATATAATATATAATATATGTGTTCCTCTATATTTAAGTAGTAAGTACCTCAGTAACTCTCAGTAGAGAGAGAGAGAGAGAGAGGTGGTTGGGCGTCAA
This sequence comes from Chara braunii, assembly GCA_003427395.1. Taxonomy (NCBI): domain Eukaryota; kingdom Viridiplantae; phylum Streptophyta; class Charophyceae; order Charales; family Characeae; genus Chara; species Chara braunii. Next base: position 425,690 of record BFEA01000154.1, on the reverse strand, counting down.
CAGCAGCAGGTAAGGAAGAAAAGTACACACGATTGCTCTTCTTTGCATTAGCATAGTAAAAAACAAAAAAAAAATCTAGCGCAAGAACGTCGATGCACTGCCATATCGGTGCTCTGCCACGTGGCGGGGCATCGACGTGGCTGGAGTAGACTGTTTTGTTGTACGAGGCAAAGTCGCGTACTAAGCTTTGTTTCTCCTTAGTATTTGGTAAAGCCACATAGTAAGCCGTGGTTCTCCTTACATCGACGTAGGTACACGTGGGGCAAGGGTGGGCAGAAGTGGGGCATGGGCGCACGTGGTTGGCCATTGGTGGGCCTGGGCTGGGTTGGATGCAGTTGAGCATTTTTTCTCATTCCCAGCGAGGTCGGGCACAGGTGGAAAAAAATCGAAAACACAGTTCTGGGTTAGATGCAGTTTGAAAATTGTTTGAATTCCATATCCAGTTTGGATCTGGTTAGAGATATTTTTGAAAAGCAAATCTGGTTCGGATCTGGTTCGTAAAAAATGCAGTTTTGCGAGCTGTGATGTGCGGCCTCGTCTCAACTCGGGAAACTGAGATTCGCGAGAGGTGAGGCGACTCCACCTCCCAATCCGCCAGATTCGACCGCCTTGCTAGCAGCCTCCTACACATCTGGGGAGGATGCGAATGTCGTCAGTTCTCGGTACACGTATGAGGACTATGCTGTCCACTTGGTCCCGCCGTTGGACCAACTGCTCCACGTGCAACAATCTACCTCATGCACGGTTTCATCACCAATCGGCAACCAATTCGGCAGCTTCGCCGCAATCTATCGCCAGGGATTCGACGGCATGGTCAAGACTTGAAGAGCTCGACCCGTTGGCGATCACGGACTTCCAGTGGATGCCCGTTCCCCCGACCGGTCCATTGCCGAAACCGCATTGCCACGTGCTCATGGCACAATTGCGGGATTACTTGCACACTGCAGTACCGACTCCGTTGATGGACGCCGGAGTAGAGGTTGTCGACCTTCACGCCTACATTGTGAAGATCGACCGCAAGTTCAAGACCCAACGGTACGACAACATCGACGCACCATTGCTATACGGACGCATTCAAATCAGAGAAGCGACCTGCAGCGCTTTGATCGATTGCGGAGCATCTCGCAACTACATCAGCCAGGACTTCATGGTGCGCGTCGGCCTTGGCCCACGCATCCGTAGGAAGCCCCAGCCTACGCAAGTCACGTTGGCGGACGGTCACACACACAAGTCAATCGACTGGTGCATCGATGACATCCCAGTGTACTTTGCCGGTCACGAAAGTGAGGCAGTGTCCTATGACATTCTGGACACCAAATTTGACATGATCTTGGGCATGTCATGGCTGCGAATCGAGGATCACCCGGTGAACTTCTACCACCGCACCGTTCATATTCGTGATCGAAACGGAGTACTAGTCCCATGCACGGTGCCTCTTCCTCATCCTTCGATCAGCTGCCACGTGGTATCCGCCACAAGCATCTGAGCTTCCATCATATGAGACGACATCGAGGAGATGGGGGTGTGTTTTCTCCACGCCCTAGCGCCCCATGACGTTTCATCGATGAACTCTTTTTCGGATCCACGCATCACCGAGCTTCTCGATGCCTACGGCGACGTAATCGAAGACCCGCATGTAGTACCGGATCGACCCATCCGCCACGAGATCATCCTCGAGGACGGGGCCGTACCTCCNCGCGGTTGCATCTACCAAATGAGCGAGGAAGAGTTAAGTGTGCTTCGGGCACAATTCGACGACCTTCTAGAGAAAGGCTGGATTCGGCCTAGCTCAGCACCATACGGTGCGCCTGTTCTCTTCGTTCGGAAGAAGAACAAGGATTTGGGGTTGTGCATCGATTATCTTCTCGAGCGACTGGGCGGCGCCAAGTTCTTCTCCAAGCGAGGAAGAGTTAAGTGTGCAGACGACCATAAACGCCGGCCCTATCCCACGCATCGACGATCTTCTCGAGCGACTGGGCGGCGCCAAGTTCTTCTCCAAGCTTGATCTCAAGTCGGGATATCACCAACTCGAGATTCGGCAGGAGGATCGCTACAAGACCGCGTTTAAGATGCGATATGGGCATTCCGAATGGTTGGTTATGCCATTTGGCCTTACGAATGCCCCGGCCACTTTCCAAGCGGCCATGACAACGGAGTTCCAACACATGCTGGATCGATACGTACTTATCTACCTCAACGGCATCCTGGTGTACAGCCAGAGTTTGGACGAGCATGTGGAACACCTGCGCACCGTTTCAAAGCGACTACGCCAGGCCAAGTACAAAGCCAACTGCGACAAGTGCGAATTCGCGCGGCAGGAGCTGGAGTACTTAGGACATTATGTGACGCCGCAAGGCATCCGTCCGCTTGCGGACAAGATCGAGGCCCTACGAGTATGGACCGACCCACCAACACCACGGACGTTCGTTCATTCATGGGATTGGCGGGCTACTCTTAGCGATTCATCACCGGATACTCGAGGATTGCTGCACCTATGACGAGATTACAATCGCCGAAGGCGCCATTTGTATTCGATGACGACGCACGTTGGTCATTCCAAGCACTTAAGACGACTATGCTCGTGGCACCTGTCCTTAGCGTCTATGACCCCACCCTGCCGACGAGAGTGACTACGGACGCTTCCGGCTATGGCATTGGGGCAGTCTTGGAACAGCACGACGACGATGACTGGCACCCTGTGGAGTATTTCAGCCACAAAGTGCTTCCCATCAACTCGCTTGATGATGCAAGGAAGAAGGAGCTGCTCGCATTCCTAATTGCTCTCGAGCGCTGACGACACTTCCTCCTTGGGCGTCGTAGGATCACATGGGTCACAGACAACAATCCATTGACCTACTACAAGACGCAAGATACGGTGAGCAGCGCGATCGAACAATAGATGTACTTCATCGACCAATTTAACTTCACACCGAAACATCTTCCCAGCCTCTCCAATTGCGCAACAGATGCACTCTCGCGAAGACCTGATCTTTGCGCTATGACACATCATGCCTTAGCATTCGACGAGGAGCTCCAGCGACACTTCATCAAGGGTTACGAGTCCGATCCAGACTTCGCCACGCTATATGCGCAGCTATCTTCGGATCACCCGCCGGCCAGTCACTATCGCATCGCCAATGGGTACTTGCTCCTGCACTCGCGGGGCAAGGACTTACTATGTGTCCCACGCGACCGCCGTCTTCGGACTCACGTCCTCGGCAAGCATCATGGTTCGCGACTCGCCGGCCATTTCGGAGTCAACCACACTATTGCACGGCTTCGACAACGATTCCGATGGCCCGATTTCATCACCAACGTCACGAGGTATTGCGACTCTTGCGAAGTTTGCAGACAAAGCAAACCCCGCAATAGCAACCCCTACGGCGAGCTGCGCCCGATACCGATCCCGTAGGAACCCAGTCTCTCCATTGCCATGGATGTCACCGAACCATTCCCCCGCGATTGCCTCGGACACGTCGGCATCCTCACGGTTGTGGACCATTCGAGTAAGTATGCGCGTTTTCTCCCTTGCAAGTACTACTCCATGGCTCCCGAGCTGGCACGCCTCTCGCACACCGGTTGGATTTGTGGCCACGGTGTACCGGAAGACATAGTCAGCGACCGCGACACTCGCTTCATGTCGGCATTTTGGACTGCTCTCATGCAGGAGTCCGGCACGAAGATGAAGCCAAGTCCGGCTCGACATCCACAGACAGACGGGCAGACGGAGCGGGCACATCAGACGGCTCAAATGATGCTTCGTACGCTCATCCGTCCGAATCAGAAAGATGAGGTTTACCGCTGTCGAGCGCATCAATCCGGCACCGCGTGCGGCAGAGCGGGACCCTCTCGGCCGCGTCACGCAGGAGTTGGACCAACCTCGTCGCGAACACACAAATGGAGCTTCCTTAGGCCGCTTTGGCCGAGTGCGCAAGCCATACCTCTCGCGAGCCCCTACGACAGGATAGGGCCTACGCGAGGCACAACTTACATCCACCTTACGGGAGTTGTCACCTCGCTTCGGTGGGCGTATCCCCGCCGAGCTACCAGTCCACAGTACGAAAGCTGATGAGTTGCAATCGCAGAGGTGGACCAGCCGAGGGCGTTTCTCGTTCGCTGTAGCATAGGGGGTACGCGCGGTAATACGCCTATCGGACCCGCACGCGAACCGACATCTTGGGGGCCTGAAGTCCCAAGCGTGGCTCGTCGTCGGTCGACTAGGACGCACCCCACACACCACGCGCACACCACTTTACGACCCCAAAAATAGAACACACACACACATATATACAAAACGACACAACACACAACAACGTGACAATGCTCCTAGCCCCTCGGTAGACAACCCATAACTTTTCGATGCGGAAATGAAATGAACGTCGCGCGCGGGACTTAGTATAAAACCGCGCGGACGCAGGCCTAACTCATATTGACTCGCAAATGCAAACATACACAAGCAGTCGCAACGATGGCGTACTATGTAGTACCCATACTCACGCGGTCCTCGTTAACCTTGAGGGTTGCATTCGACACTCAAGTGTCAGCTGACACGCGCCTTGAGGGCTAATCTCTCGACGCTGGACAACCGCCAAGCGCGGTTGAAGACCACACACCCTCTTTTGCACACTGTGCAGAGCGGGTGGTACACAGGTTCATACCTGTGGTGGCAGTCGTTTCTTGCGGCCCTGGAGATGAGCCTCACTCCGGGCTTGGGCGAAAGTCAAGGGGTTTGACTTTGGCGGCTGCCATGGACTACAACGTCCAATCATAAAAATCTCCAACAAGCAAAAAGGATAAAAGGGGAATCTCACTTCTCTCTCAAGACATAATCAGGGTAACCCTTAGGCACAACCACAGTAGGCCTTTCAAACACTCAGGGCACTCGTAAGTATATAAGGGTTAGTTATATAGGACGACCACTTCTCACAATCACAGTGGGGCTCCCCTCAACCATGTATGTATGTAATCACAGGCAATCACATCCAGAGTCCGAACCACAAACGCACCTGCAATTACATCAAAGATTCAATCAACAGTCCACGCACTACACGGGGTCAACTTCAACCATTTCTTGCACTCATACCCCTGGCTTTAGCCATACAATCCTCACTCGTGCAACTCTTAAATAAATACTCAGTACTTTTGTTGGATAGCCATTCAATAGAGTCCGAGTAAAAACACAATGAAACAGTTCAATCACAAGGCTAAGCCTTTAGGTTGAGTGGCAGGAGTGAATTGGAGTTGAATCGTAAACCGACGAATCGGCAACSAACCTGTTATCAGCGATAACAGAAGATGATCCTCGTAAGATCAAGCTGAATCTAGTCCAAATCCTGAATCAAACGGTCAAGAGGACCTGTAACACACGACAGACCAATTCCCAGGCTAAATCTATAAGTCAATGGAGAATAATCCCCATATCGCGATCTCACTCACATTATCATGTTTAACTAGGCCTGAATCTACCCTTAAGATGTGCCCAAAGCAAAGGTAGACTAATGGCAAAATCTCCACTATTCAGGGTGGATCGCCAGAATCGCCACCTGTCAAAATATAATCTATCTCCTTTAAACTAAGAAAATTTTGGTACCGCTTCCCACAGAAAAAACGCCTTTTCATAATTTATATCAGCCGAGATATGAAACCAAAAATACTCTTTGACTTTCCAAGGTCCAATTTTGTCTAACTTCCTAATTTAGCAAAAATTTGGGGAGCAATCCCTTTAGAAAATGAGACTTTCCAGTTTTTTACTAAGTCATATATAAACTTTAGAAAGTTCTCAAAGTTTGACTAACAACTTGGTTTGCAGAAATTTCGGCAACGCTTCCCGTAAAAGAAATAGCTTACCAAAATTTATACAAAGCCAAGTATAATAAAAAATCGCACAAAATGCAAGAATTGATCTAAGTAAAAAAACTTAGCTCATAAAATGCAGGAATCAAAACTAACTCCTAGCACGTGGCGAGCCTCTAAAGCAACTACCTGTCAAACTGAAACCCAGACCAAGTAGTAGCCTCACTCAGTCACATGCAGGCCAAACCACAAACGTAAGTACTCTCGCCATCCCCAAGTCAACTTAGCAGACAATAGTTCATAATCCTTCAATGATTTAACCCTTTATACCCCGCTTACATAAGGTGTAAAGTCAGGCCATCCAATCTTATGGAACATGCCTGACTCAACCATCAAGTATACACGAACAGGTTGCACAACTACTTTTCTCTTCTTTTGGGCACATGACTAAGCCATTCATCTTAGAAACAATGCTCAGTCGCCCTGAACTGCTTAATATCCCAATTGTATATATCTCTCTGAACTTTTATCTTCAAGGTGGGCATAGGACTGAGCCATTCATCTTAGAAACAATGCTCAGCCGGCCCAAGTTACCTTCAGTTTTACTCTTAGTTATACTCTCTTCAACTTACGATAAGCTATAGCCAGGCCGTCCAATCTTATGGAACCCGTGCCTGGCTAGCCTGTTCTTAAATAGAGTAGTAATAAGGTCTAGCCAAATTATAACCTTGGGTTCCAGCATGTGCGAGGCTTTGAGTCAAACCCCCTGAACTTACAGAAGGGTCCGCCTCTCCACCTGATTCCTTTCTCTCTAAACCATCATGTGCGTGGCATTGGGCTGGGCCACCTGAACTTACAGAACAGTCTGCCCCTTTGCCAAGTTCCCTTTCTCAAATAAATGCAGGAAGAGACTGAGCCACCTAAACTTATAGAACAGCTCAGCCTCCCCATTCAAAAACCAAAAAAACTGAGAAAACCCAAAGAAAACAAGGCAACTCAAGGCACCAAAACTTATTGAGCGCCCTGAGTCCCTGAAAATCAAGCGCAATCAAACCCTTCACAAGTCAGGGCAGTCAGGCCACCTAAACTTATAGAGTGGCCTGACCCTCCATGCAATTCACAGCACTGGGTCTCCCCAAACTTATGAAGACATCCCAGCCTCCAGAGCTTCAGGCTACCTAAACTTATAGAGCGGCCTGAGGCTCCATACAAACCAAAAGTAAACAAAGCGCTGGGCTTCCCCAAACTTATGGGGACCTCCCAGCCTTAACGACCCAGTCAAACCTCATGCAATTCAGCCCTCCATCCTGCCTTTCCCAGATCCAGTTCTCTTTCACAATCTACTTTCAGTCAATCAGCAAAACTGAAACTGATTTTACATGCTTTCCTTTATTTAATCTGAGTCATGTCCTGAAGCCAAACTGAAACTCAAAGTAGGGATACAAACAATATACTCAATCAAAACATACCAAGGGTAGCTCAGATTTGGGTTATAAGTTGGGTTTATAGAGGGAAAGCAAAGGTTACCTTTCAGTTCCCTGCCTCCAGAACTCCTCCTGAGTTCCGACAGAGCTCCGGCAATCGGTGGGTTGACTCCCCACAGAGCCTTGCTGCGGTCCTACACGTTGCAATCCCGCCTGCCGCCCTTCCTCTCAAAACAAGATTAGACTTAGAGCAAGGAGGGCAGAAGGAGGGGTCTCAGACGCTCAAGATACAAGAAAGGGGCATTCAGACTCGCGCGAGAGGGCCTTGGTTTTCTTGACTCGCCTGAGGGCCCCACAATGGTGGCCAACACACAACAACTTGGTCAAGCTGAAGTCAAACCGCTTATCCTTAACTTCTCTGGCAATCCTCCCGGTTCACAGCCGTAACTCCACCCCCCTTTCTTCCTTGTTTTCTTCGCTATAGCCCGCTGCCCCTTTGACTCGCCCCAATCGAACTGCTGCCCTTACTAGCTCACCACTGACTTTACTCCATTGTCGTCGGCTGGGCAGGCAGCGCACGACCGGTAGATGAGGGCGTGCACTACTACTTCGTTGCTCGTTCCCGCGTGCACACACCAGCCTGCAGGTAAGTCCCCAATATCGCGCCCTGTCCCAGAATCCCAGCTGACTATACCAGCAACCAGTTGACATCAGCACCCGTCTCCAGGCACCTAAGGACCCCTGCTCCCGCAGGTTGTCGCCACCACCCAGTTGGCTCCCACTACCCGCTGCAATGACTCTCTTTTATCCCAGCTCGATCACTTACTCCATTTGCAAACTATTCTCAGGCCACTGTGTTGTCTCCCCTAGCCAGACCGCAATTACCCGGCCTAAGGAGGCATGCTCGATTCAAGAATGGTTATGACAGCTTCGCACGGCAGCGAAGACTCGCAGTTACCCCTTACAAAGGCAGGGTAGCGAAGCGCTGTAACGTTGAGCAATACAGCCCGAGTCTAACGCGACAGCTCTTTGTAGCACCTTAGTAGTAGTGGCCCATTGATCAATCGCTTGACCAAACAACAACAATCATTTGTTGTCTCCATTTATCCCCTTCCAGGCAAGCTCCCAACCCGCAGGCCAGCTTGAGCGGCCATGTGAACGGCCAGGCACGAGCTAACTGCACAATCCGACACAATTTGTTGCCCCTGTCTTCACGAGTGGCCGGGGTGTCCCGCAGATGCTCACACCCCGCACGGGTAAGCCGTTGGTTATTACTCTCCCTCTCGTACTGTTTGCTCCGCCAACTATCCGCCGCCAGTCGCTCGTCGCCTCCTACTTCCTTCCTCTCTATCTTGGCCGTACTTCTCGTAGTCTTCGCTTCAAGTTCGCTTCCTACGAGGGGAGCCCATCTTCTGCAACTAACACTCTTGAATGCGCACATGCTGAGTAAAGGGACGGAATGAATTTTCCGCCAAAGCACGGGTAGGCTCCCTCCCTTCCTACTATGCACACCCTATTCCCTCCTTCCAGCGCCTCTTTACTCCTCGCCCACGAACGTAAGTGGTCATCATTTCGACTACGTTCGTACACATCCGAATGACGCGACAATTGCAGTTCCCCTACTAGATCGGCCAGCACGTATGCAGTAGGGGGAGAGAGAGAAAACGCAGTCGAACGCATCCCTGAGCAACATCCGGGCCAACAGGTAAGTCTCCAACCTCGCTGCCCTCCTTCGTTACGACCAGTAGATCCGAAATGAATCTCCCACCAAAACGCGAAAGTATTCATTACTATTTACGAACTATCCTTCCGTTCCTGCGCACAGCCCCCATCTGACATACAACCTAGACTAACACCTATTTAGTAAACCTGACCCAACAAAACGACTCATAATGCCCCCGAAGCTCCGTGCAACATCTCAGTTTGCCCGGTTCTGAGAAGAATCGGGTACGATATTCACCCTTCTGTTCTCCGTCATCGCCACTCCCGACCTTTCCTCTTACTACTCCCTCTACTAATCTCCTAACCTACTAACTCTCTCACAAATCCGACCTCAGAAACAAGGTCGCCCATCATTCAAACCCCAATCTTACACCTTACTTCGCCCGATTCTGTGAAGAATCGAGCAAGATAATCAATCCCCTCTTCGATCCTGTCTGGCTTTCCCTGACCCCTCTGCGCCATGCTTTCCTCCGTTAATTTTTAATCTACTAACGTACATCCAAAACTAACGTCTCCATCGGGCTCGCCCGGTCCACAAACCCCCGAAACGATCCTTCGTTCGCCCATTTTCTTTGGGAATCGCGCAGATTGCCCCCGTTGCGTGCCAGGCGTCCACTCACTTACTTTCGCTGTGTACCAGAAATCAGTCCACGAGGTCATGCGGAATACCAGGCTTTGCTGCTGGGCCTTCCAGGACCACGCAGGCTCGGCGTCCTGCCATATAGCAGACTGACTTGTGGTTGAAGTGAACGATGGGTTCCCCAGGGGACGTGACGGTAAAAGGATAGCATGGGCTACTCAGCCACACCGGGCCCCAACGGTTGTGTTTGAGCTAGGTGCAAAGGGAAAGAGAAAAGAAATAAAAAGAAGAGGGGAAAACGAAAAAGAGAAGTCTACACTTTGCATTTGTATCCGATCTCGGACCTCTACCCCCAAGTGCCGAATCAGACGATTCCATAGTTGGAAAAGGGGGGGGATGCTGAGGTTTTCCTCTTATTTTACTTCCCCTTCTTTTATTAGTTTTATTTTATCTTCGGCCTGTTCGAATTCTAAGTTCTTCGTTTAGTCACGTCGCGGGGGAAAGATGAACAGTCTGGGTTTGAATCGAAAGTCGAAAAGGGTGGTGTGGGCTGCCTGACCTTTCGCTTTAGTTTTCGTGAACTCGACCGGTAAGGTACTGCCCATGTGAGGGCCCCAAAAATAGGAGCACCCGCGGCCGCATCGGTAGGGGACTCATCACCTCCTGTGAGAAGTCATAAGCCCCATCCTTGCCATCAGACACGGGTACCCATTCGGGATAATCCAACAACGCGCTTTGAAAAGAAAAGGGTGCCCGTTGGTATCCCATTATGGGACCACCGCGTCGAATCTGTGAACGCTTCACGCCAAGGACAGGGTGACAGGCGAGGCTCTGCGGGTGCTGTTAAATGCAGAATTTTGGAAGCCATACAAGTCCCCGTTTAGAACATTGGGATCGCGGTACAGGAAACCTTATAAGAGGCGAGAGAGGCTCTACCGGCTATTGGCGAACAATTGAGCACGAGAGGCCTCGCTGCGCTGATGCAAGTGGTCTGGGATGAGCCAGTGATAGGTAGTTTGCATGCACGTACGCCTATGGCCGGGCTTGGGCTGTTCTAAACAAGCAGGGCAGACGTGAGGCAGTCCGTCTGCGTGAGAGTGTGGAGTGTTAAGCCCAAGTTGTTTCGGAAGTCATGGGCCTGGTAAAGTGCGCTCTTCATCAGAGGGGTTTTCACCATGGTGCACAGCAACAGGCTATAGGGCTATAGGCCAAGATGCCTCCAGTTCCTCTGGAGGTGGGAGCGGATGTCTGGAGATGGGCCGACAGTGACCACCATCTTGGACTACAGTCATTGCAGACAGGAGGTAAGGCTAAAGATAAAAAGGGGGGAAGGAAAAGGAAATGAGAGCAGATCAGGGACTACACGCGGCCAATACGGAGGCTAAAGACCGGGTTGAGAGAAGATGCAGGAGAGTCGGCGTCACAGATGAAGTGAAAGTGACCGTTTCTTACCTGGAAGCGAAGACTTCGACGGACAGGGTAGAGCAGGAGAAGAGGCACCTGGACCGCGACTCGGAGGCTGAGAGTGAGGCGAACAACCTGAACGCGGAGACCCGGTCCTGGCACGGGATGGACCAATGGCGGAGGGACCACCCGCCGGTTGAGCCTGTGGAGAGTGGCCCAGAGGCTAATTCCCGACGAAGACGGGACTAAGGGTACCTGGCAGTTACAGATAACGGGCGCCTGCGTTAGTGACGATCGAGAACGAGCGGGAAGAGACCCCGTCGGAGCTGCGTGAGCAGTGGCTACTAGAAGAGAGGTTAATATGTGGGGCATGGTAGAGCCCGTTTACTTGATCTGTGTGCTGCACGTCAACTATGATCCCCTTCCCTGCCCCGGTCACAGATCGAACAATCGCTTGTTCGTACGTGGACTGCTGCAGCTGCCAGCCATCAGAGTGAACGGTCAGGAGAGGCTTTGCACACGCGCTACTCAGTTCCCTTGTGATTAGTGAATGGACAGAAGGTCGGCGCAGGAATGATCATGTGGTGGCTGACGTCAACAGAAATGCGATAAGGCTGGTTTCCGACAGAGAAAGAAGGGGACGGCGAGGGAGAGAGATAGAGCAGTGTACACGTGAGGGAGGCAGGAGTGTAGACGAGCGCTGCCCAGTGTGGGGGACGTCATCAACTTTCTCGCAGCCCTCCTAGCATGTCTGTCAGCCCGACCTCTGTAAGAGAGCGCTCCAATGCACGTGTACTGGTGAGGAAGTCAGCTCGGTGCAGGATCGCAGGCAGAGGAGACGAGTGGGTTGAGCCATACTTTGATTTCGGTCGGCACTATCTGCATCTGACGGATGATCTTTGACTTTCCTTACGGGAACCTTTTCATGAGCCTGAGCTCGCTCACTGCGTCAAACATTTTTAGTGGATTAGCTAGCGTGAGACAAGTGAGACGTGCGGGTCTGTACTGCGAGATCAACTCGTTCACCCTCGATAGCCCGATTGGTTCGATCTCACCGTCCATGATTGGTAAAAGAAGGGAGTCGTAGTCTTGGATGCCAGGAGTTGCGTACGGGCTGTGTGCGAGGTTCGCGGTTGATAATGTTTGGGTTGGTTTTTTGTAGCTTCTGTGTGAGTGATCCGCTGGCCACAGGATCATGCTATTTACATTCCTTAATGCGTAGTGAATGGACGTGACATCTTCTTTTCCTAAGGGAGCGAGAGTAAGTGTATCTTGTTGACATCTCTGGTGCACGTGTGTGATAATAACCTTACCCCCTTTCTTGACGTGGGACTTCGCGTGCAATCCTTGCGGTGGTGATTGGTGAAGGCGGGGAGAGCAAACATCTGTATGAAGTACGAACGACAGAGATGCTCTCCCGCGAGGTTGAGCCAAGTGCCTTCGGTCGGTGATATGAGTTAATTGATGGGGTCATCGGTATTGATCGTGGGTCGGCACTAACTGCTTCATGTATTCAATCTGCATAAGAGAATTGTAACGGCGTAAACGAAGTACTAGTTCAACGGAGGGTTGAGGTAAGTGTTGGTTATAAAGGCAAGGTACCGTAAGTGTGAGTCCACGGGATTGGGTGAGGACGAGACTCTCATGAGCATCTCTTAAAGTTAGCTAATCAGAGTTGTCATTTTTATGGAAGTGGTCACTTCCGTCACGAGGCTCAGTAGGGTGTGCTATTCGCCATGTGCGAGTAGCAGTCGCTTGTTGAACCGTGAGTAAGAGTGGAGCTTCTGAATGTACGGAGAGTAGTGCATCACAACGCAGTCCACCTTTGAAATATATTTGGACTCGTAACTGATCCTCTTGAAGCACTTTTTGAGATAATAATAATGGCTGCTTCTTCCGTTTCCCGTCCTGTTTTCATCAGAAGCTCATGGCCAGGCATCTTCGTGTCTGGTCTTGGCGAGTTAGAGTGGTCAAGAGCCTGATTCTCACGCGTGTTAAACATGATTAGCAGGGTTTATCTCTTGGAGTGATAATCGATAGGTAACAAGAGGATTAATAAATGAGTTATCACTACAAAGGTCTGAGTCCTTCCTCCTGAATATTGTCTTCCTTTTCCTTTTCCTTTTTTTTCTTTTATTATTACTCAATCATTATATTGGGCACAAACGGGCAAGCCTCGGCTGATAGGTTGCTGGCACTGAAGTCCTTGGCCATAACTACTCGTCTTTTCGCTGGCATGAAGTAGGGTCGGGACCAGCCCTGATATGACTAACCAAGTATTGTTGCTGCCCATGAACGGAGCAAATAAGGGCTTTGTTTTGGCGATGTGATCTGAGATCTTGGTGGGATAATGCTCGCTTGTTGTACGTCCTATTTGGTTGATGGGCGAAAAAAAGGTACTGAGAAGAGTTGCTTACTTTCTTGCTAAGTTCTTGATTGATGGTGATTAAAAGATCTTGCCCTGTCTAGCATACAAATACGTATGTTAACTCCTCTATATTCCATGGCGGTGAGCAAAATGAGACGTTGCACAGCAGGCCTCCAGTGCTATAGATGAGTTGGGGAAAGCGCTACAGCTGAACCCTTATGCCATGAGCTAGCAGGGGTTGCATCCAAGATCCCCAGGGTTGTGAACTAACGAAAACCCATCGGACCGAACCCTCCCCTTAGCTTGAACGGGGTTAGCATCTAACACCCCACCTGTACTGCATATGAACATCAGTTGTGTTTGACACCAGGTTGTGTCGAGTACAGGCGAGGTTCATACAATGTGCTCAGGGTCTCGTCTTGAGTTAAGCGTAAATCGTACTTCACGTGCGGATAGGTTACAACTAAAGCATACGTATGCAGCCTTCAAGCGAGAATAAACTCACGTTCGGGGTTATAGCGTTGAGTACAGAGTAACCTTGCAATCTAACTTAATGAACCGAGCTTGGTCAGGTCAAGTGCCCTGAGCTACCTTAACAAGAGTGATCAAAAGCGAGGCTTGCAAGGTATAAAGAATGCGAACAGATCTTACAATTAAGGCAAATGCACTCAGAGTGACTGATTTGTGTGTGGGCTGCCTAAAACAAAGTGCTTTGGACAGTACTACTATGCGCGAAGGAGCCCAGTACTGGTCTACTCAAAATCTCAAAAGTACCCTTCTACGTTTAATCCGGGTGGTGCAATACTCGATGACGCTCGTGCACACCCGTTGTTCTGAGTGTGGCCATACACCATTATGAGAACAGATCATTACTGGGTCAGCGTCAAGCTCGATCCGTGGCCGCCTCCTCTGGTCCCCCGTCATCTGATCCAAAAAGACCCAGTCCCCGTACAAGTTACCACCTGTTTAGGAAGGGCTAGCCACAATCTAAATGATTTAAAGCGAACAGCTAGTGAGAGCCCTTGTTGTGGGCTCGTTCAGGGATTGGTGCTATGCAGATCACAGTGTGAGCCAATTACTGCATGTTTTGCCGACTGCATCAGCAACTAACAATTACTAGAGTGTGGTGGTTGCAGACCAAATACCCTGAACCTCAATGCCACCAACATTCCATCTAAGAAGGCCAACCAGGAGAAGAGGGAAAGGAAGAGAAAACATTTTGTAACAAACTTACGCAATAGAGCGAAAGAGACCAGAC
>BFEA01000154.1:376141-408641 GCA_003427395.1 Chara braunii | reverse complement strand
GTAGTTCACACTGAGTTCTCAGATGGTACAATTCATGATTTGAGAATCTATTAGAAGGGCAAAGAGACTCATGATCTCTTTGACTCGGTCTGGATCTCAACAGTGAGATTCCTTGGGGAGAAGGAGAGGGAGCTGGATGAGAGTGGTGTCAAGCTGATCCGTAGCTTTGGACCCCAGCTTTATACTGATTATCCCAAACCTCCAGTACCTTTCACTCTCTCACAGATGGCTCTTGCTGGGGAGACTTGGTAGACCTAGCCAAAAGGTACATTTCCCCTGCGACAATTCATTACGAGGCAGTGACAAAACCTTCAGAGTTTCGACATCTCAGACGAGGGATTTTCTCTCAGCCATATCTCCATACTCTACGGGAGAAATTTCGACTTCCGTATTATGGCCCTCGGATGGAAATGTTTAGAGCTTCCAGGTTTTAGGTGGCTCTATATTCAGAGACCACAATCTCAGGAAGTACAAAGGCGTGATTCGAGGCATAGGAAACGCAAATGAGACATCAATGATGAGACTTTAGAGGGACGAGTGAGGACTCCTAACGAGTGTTGTCCATGCCTATCTATCTGTACTTTCTTAGACTATTATGAGTTTTCATTCTCCCCTCACTTATTTTTGTCATTGCTCGAGTCAGTTGCTCTTGCTTCATTTGCTTCGACTCTGCTTAATGATTGTGTTCTCAAACGATCCTGTCACAGTTCTCAAAATTAGCAAATTGGCAAAATTGATACATGCATTACACACCGGAATCTCATGATTATTATTTGCGTGATCATTGTTGTTCCGAATCAAAATAAAGATTCCGAGGACCAGGGACCGGCGAAGACCGCAATTGAAGGGTCTCGCTCGAAGCCGGGCACACACAACAAGAAGGGATTTGCTTTAATTTATTTATTTATTTATTTATTGCAAACCATCATCCAAAATCCTGCGTGACAGCCTCTTGGCTTTCTCGTCGCCCGAAGAGGCCTGACTAGAAAAAAGTGCGACAATGCGCACACAGCAGTGCGCAGCCCAGCACACAGTCGGGATACCCACGCGCACGGGCGTGCGGCAGCGTGCAGCCCCCACTTACAGTCGAAACACATGTGCGCATGTACGCGCAGCAGCGCACAGCCCCCACGCATAATACGAGCACGCGCGCGCACGGGCGCCCAGCAGCACGCAGCCCCTCGCACAGTCCAAACACGTGCACTCATGGGCATGCAGCAGCACACAGCCCAAAGCACGGTCGGGATACCCACGTGCACGGGCGCGCAGCAGCGCAGACCCGTGCACGGTCAGGGAACTCGCGCGGGCGCAGCAGCGCGCAGCCCAATGTACAATCAGAACACCCGCTTGCACGGGCGCGCAGCAGCGCGCAGCCCCCGTGCACTGTCGTTATCGCACGTACGAGCATGCAGCATCGGACTACTCCGCACATGATCTGAAGAGTCGCGCGTACGGGCGTGCAGCTTTGCGATAACCCCTGCGCTCGATCAAAGAAGCCGCGGGCAGGAGCATGCAGCCTACACAGCTCTGCGCTTCGTCAGGAGGACCAAGGTGGCGCGCTGTCAGACACCAATCAGACTCCAACAAGGACAAAGATTGGAACTTCGGCCCAGAACTACGATCGGGGTACCAAACGGACTCGAACAGGGACGAAGTGCGGGATTGTGCCCAGGGACTACTACCTGGGCACCGACCGAACACCGACCGGGACTCCGATCGGGGCGCAGTGGGAGATTTCCAATCCGAGACACAAGTCGGACTTTGTTTCCACTGGGACAACGATCGAGATACAAGCCCGTGACTCTGCCCAGATTGTCGACCTGGACTCGCGCACAAGGTTATTTGGGACACAGGACAAGGAACTGGCGAGGACATTGATCGGGAGCCACGTTCAGGGTATCGACAGGGACTTCAAGACCCGGCGCGGGCACTTGACCAGAGGCTCCGATTGGCCAGAACTTCAGCCAAGGCATGATCGGGGGCTTTCAGACACAGGAAGTTGGTGAGGATACATTTCACAAGTTCTCCTCAAGGCCAGAGGACGATCCAGGGGGGCGGTGACAAGACACGAAGGAATGGTAAGGCTCAACCTCGAGCTATGGCCTCAATGGGCCCACGAGTCGACTTCGGATATCGAGAGCTCCAGCACGGTGCCTTGGGACCAGCGTGCACGATGCCGACGGCACCCCATAGGGCGGAGAATACGTCGTAGGTTGTCCGTACGGTCGATTGGGACTCAGACGGATTTTGCTGACTCGAACACTGAACCCGTTTCCGAGACCGGGTGCAGTGCGTCAAACCCCATTGTTTATCGAGTGAAATGATCAATTTATTCCTTCCCGTGATTTGTCTCCAAATTTCATGATTTCTTTGGCCTTGCTTTTTATGCTAACTTGTTCTTGTAATCGAGACAAGCGAGACATCTCGACAGGTTACAGGAGCACCGAGCGACCCTCCCGTGAGTGACATACATCGGGTGGACATAAGCGGTCGACAAAACCTTTCTACTGGTCGACAGTGGCGCCGTTGTCGGGGAAGGCTGCCTCTCGGGACATCAGTCCAGCAACCGTAGAGGCGTGGTTGTCGGTGTTCACGAGTATGAGATTGCGCCACGAGCAGTGTAACTGACCTAGAGTTTCTCTTGGCTGTGCCAGGGTAAGCTGAGGCGAGAGTGCGGCGGCGATTGGTGGTCCAACCCATGTCGACACCCCGATAAGATATTCTGGTTGTTGGATTTCGGCATTTTTCATTTCTGTATGGATTTCCTCTTGCATACTCCCGTGATTGGACGGGTATTCTCTTCTGATTTCCCTACCGTTCGTCAGTCCACCTAATTATAATTTCCTTGAGAGAAAATTGAGAGCAGGGGAATAACAGGAGAGATTGAAGGGGAGGGGAGAACCGCCCCGGATCGCAAGGAGCTGGGAAAGGAAGTAGGTAGGCTAGTTGATCTCAATGGATAGCTGGGGGGGTCTGATCCACAACACTTATTGGGGTGAGACCATGCCTAAGGTGGGCCGAGTAGAAGCATGGATAAAAGTGAGGATGCATGAGTGAGACACTGCCTCTTCGTATGAGTGCGACTTCGGTCCACCCTAGGACACATGAGCTGGCCAGTTCGTGTCCAGGTCGCGGCGAGGGAGGTAGGCCAGCAATGATGGTACATCGATCCATCCTCCTCCTTGACATGAGGGTAGGGAGAGATACGCCAGAGGGCAGTTCTTTCCTAGGCCTGTTGACATCTTGAGGCATTATAGGAGCGATTGACGGGGGTCTATCGTGGGGGTCTGTGAACTCATTTGTTCGAGAGTGGGCACGGGAAAGGATACAATGAGAGGAGCCGTTTCAGTCTTGATTAGGAATGGTATCTATTGAGTCGGAGACCCAGGTCCATCTTAAAGGAGAAAAAGGGTCGTTTGATATTGAAAGTTTGTCGTTGGAGGGAAGAAGCAAATATAGACCGACTACGGAGCACGGTCTAATAATGAGAGAAGGGATCTTCTTGTGGGTGAGGATCGTATGCTAGCCAAGGCCTTGTGTCAGGAGCGACAGAGAGAGTGAGCCACTCGAAGCAAAAGTCGACATTAGAATTTACTTATCGGAGTGGAAATTTCTAGTCCTAGACACCGCTAGGCACTGTCGAGCGCTTCCATGTCTAACCTCCCTCGGGCGTAGGTACGGGTCACGGTTGTTCAACGAGTTTTAAAGGGGCTCGGACAGGATCCGGTACGCATACAATTGGGAACTTCCTAGGTCCACCGCGGTGAGGTCAACGGTAGTACCTAGATTTGTAATTGGGATTATCTTTGGGGGCCCTAACATGCATCAGAGACTGGTGGGTGCGGTTTGAAAGGCGATCCAGTTTAGACCTTCTGTCGCCGGGCTCGCTTGGCTCGTTACTTACTGCCTGGAAAGGGGCGTACCCGCACGTAGGGAGTTTCGTCGGCTTGTCTTCCGAATTAGAGCAGAATTGCGCCGAGGGGCAACTACAGGAGAAATAGATAGGGGTAGGATATTGGACGTCGAACCGGTAGAGGACTAAATGCCTCGATACGGGAAGGGATATCCAATTGAATTCCGCCAATTCACGTATAAGGAGCCTGAGTTCATTGGTGAGGACTGGGTAGAGTTCACTTTACCTGGGAAGGTGATCCAAAGGCCTGGCAAGGGAAAAGTAGATAAGAGTCTGGAGGTCGATCTTGCTAAGGCCAGGAGCCTGGTTGCTGATAGTAGCTTCGATGGGATTTGATCGGGATAGGCGAGGGAGGAGGAAGGTAGCCGGGTCGGCCACATTAGTGGTAAAAGGTTTCCTCTACTATCAGACCGCAATGTTTGCAGAAATCGTCCTTAGGTCGAAAGAACAGGGGCTATAAGGACCCGAAGCTAGGCACAGTGTCAGGTCTTGACTCCTACACTTGGCTGCACGAGATAACAGTCCGGGGTATATTACAAGTGGAGGTCAGTAAGCTCTGGGATGGGGGGAGGACTTCCGATCGGGGATACTTTCTCTCAAACTCGCCGAGAAGGTCTTTTAACCACAGGCTGAGGTGGCGATACAAGTTCTGGTTCCGATCTTCGTTCTAGATGAGTTCCTAAGTGGCTTGGATCGGTTGACCCAGATACATTGGTCCTTTCTACTGATCGAGCGACTCTTGTGGAGTAGCGACGTGCACCACACCTATTATGTGTTGTGGAAGGCACGCCAAATAGTCAAAGACGTGGCTTTGGAATTAGTAAGGCTGGTCAGCGCTGCATCACCCAAAGGGGCGAGGGAGTCTCCCAGAAACGACCAACCCGTTGAGTTTTGGGTCGCTTTTGATAGGGTTATCCGAGAGCCATTCGACTTCATAGCAGGTCTGATCGAGTTATTTGAGACTTGGGATTCGGATCCCTTTGATAGACAAAGGTCACTCCTTGGGTCGTTTGAACTGCGCTCCTACTACTGTGCGATAGGAATTCCGAAGGATGAGGAGGGAGAGTACGAACCCGAGGACTGGGCCCAAGAAGAGTGGGAAGAGGTAGGAGATAATCGCGAAGAGTAGGAGGATGTGCGAGACTTCCCCGAGGAGAGGGTAGGGTACTTCAAAAACGCGAGTGAGATCGAGGAGAGCGCTAAGGAGCAGTGGTCTAGGATAGTGGTTCGGATGGGTCCGAGGACTAGCAATGACTAAACTACTCGTGGAGAGACTCTCTTAGGAAAGGGGTATAAATTTGGGCTTACCGTCATCGAGCGACCCGGCCATCGAAACTTTGTTGGGAAACTGCGCTTCTCTGACTCAGAGTGAACCTTTTCCTTATGTGTTTGAGAACTATATGGTGGTAGTGAACACGAAATTGAAGGAAAAGGTATATGTTTTCGTGGCGAGGTTTGTGGAGACCGACGATTATGACATGGGATTCTACAACCCAGAGGGAAGAATATTGATTGGTGATCTATGGGGGTGCCGAAACAGGGCTGAAAAAATAGTGTATGCCTATAGGAAAATGTTGGAAACAGAAGGGAAGAGGGTTGCTGCCCCTAGTGCGCCCATTCCCGAGAGTTACCTTGACGTAAGCAACTGGGAACCAATAATAAATATGGTATTAAAAGCCAGGTGCTGGGGGAAGTAGAGGATGAGTGGAGGAAGAGTGATTTCGGATGAGGAATTAGAAGTTGGGAGGGAAAGGTTCCTCTCAGGGAATAGGCTGTTGCAGAAAAAGTTAGAAGTCGTTTGCTCGTCCCTTAGCTCTTTAGAAAGGAGAGATGATTATGTACGAGGTGGAGGCCTACGACTTAGTGGATAGCGAATGGGAGCAAATCCGTCTTTATGTGATGGTTGTTCGATTTATCGGAACAGATGTGCGCGACTTACGGATCTACTTGCCGGTAGAAAGGAAGACTAACCTTATCTACGGACGATGTTGGGAGAGAGCGAGGGAAGTGGTAGAGGAAGAAAGGGATAGGTTGCTCTCGCTAGGAAAAAACATCGTTTGGAGCACCCGAATAACGGTTTTTGAGTGACTCCCTAAGCATCGACGCCATGCGAGATATTAAGGGACGAGAAGCGGGAGGTTACAATCCAATTTGTTTTAAGCCATCGAGCTACTAATGGTCAGAGGAGGCGCGGGAGGTTACAGTCCAATTTGTTTTAAGGCATCAAGATGCTAATGGTCAGAGGAGGCGAGTTTCAACCGGTCGGAGGTAACGTAATTCGAGAAGGGTTGAAGTGGGAGCTCGCCAGGAGGACGTCAAATGACCTACGCCTACTCTTGAGAGCATGGACCCGTGAGGACCTATATGCGTTAGGGATTTCAATTTGTAGGAGGGTGAGGTGTCCTGAGACTGGAGTGGTCGAGATAAGGAGAGGTGCCGCATGTGTAGAGGGACAGTAGGGTGAACTCTCCCTTGATACCAGTTTGTTCGGGGTGGAGGGCGAGCCCGAAATCCGAAATGAGAATGGAAGGGTGAGAGTTGTTATGAGGGCCGTGAAGAATTAAGTCCTTCAAGAGGGATGCCGAGAGCGATGACTGATGAGGTAGAAACTAACACACTATCGTTTGCGGGAGGAATAACATCAGTTACTTGGATTAGATCGACGCGATCGCTGGACGGTCGGGGCTGCCAGCGCCTGGCGGAGGAGGCTATCGAACAAGAACGACTTAGGTTGCTCGAATTGGTAGTAGCTCAGAAACGGACAACTTATAAAATGATGGTGTGGTCGCAAGGATGGATGAGGTGCGAAATAGAGAAGGACGAAACGGTACAAGAGGCACGATACCGCGTGTGAGAGGACGGAACGAGAAGATTAATTCGCTTATAGAATTGTTTTTGGACCCAATAAATGATATAGTGGAACTAGTGGACGGATACAAGGATTGGTGGCTCTCTACCGACGAACAAGGGTTCCTTGCACCAGAAGAGAGGGTGGAGGAGTTCATTGTGGTTTACAAGGAGCAGAGAGAGAAGACAATAAATTGGAGGGGATCTTGGCTAGGATATAAACAAGGAGGATTTCTTGGCTAGGATAGTACGACAGATCTGTAACGGAACTAGCGAGAGAAGGGATGGCTAGTTGTGAGACAAAAGGCGAGAAGAATCAACTAATTTCGGCAGCTAAGATAGAAGGGTGACTTGTGCGAGCTAGAGTCGAGGCAATACACAAAGAGAGGTTGAGTCAAAACGAGGAGGCCGAGTGCTCAAGGAGGGCAGCGGTGGAAGCCAAGAAGTGTGCGACCTAGCAAGCGACCGAGGAGTTTTGATTGGCGAAAATTGAGATTCATACTACACCATTTGAAAGGGAAATGCTCTTCCGTACGTGGAGAGAGGCGATAGGAGAAGCAAAAAACGAAACTGAAAGAGAGAAAGAGAGAATCTGGAAAGCTTTCTAAAGTCGTTGTTGACAAAGTTTCGCAAATAATGCTGGAGACTAACTCACGCTACTCGAAAGTCGTATTGACCACCACCTTGGTTGTTAGGGCCGACGGTGAGGACGCCGACTTTGAGGCACTGCTGGAAATTCAGGAAGGCTCGATCGAGAGAATTTTAGCCGCCCTGAGTCGAGTGTCTGAAGATTAGTTGGGAAAAATGGATGTCGAGGAAGCTTATTTGACTTCAATTGGAGGGGGCGTAAAAACACAAGAGTCTATGACGAACAATCCTAAAAGAAAGATGGGTGTAAAATCTATTAGTGATGCGGAGAAACTAAGAAAGGCCTTAAGAGAGTTAGAGATTCGGGCCAAGGAACTGGAAGGACGTACCGCGGAGGGAAAGAGTTGGAGAAAAGAGGTTTTGACAACACCCAGGGCAGCAAGGTTTACAGATTCTGGGGTGAGGGACACCTGGAGGGAAGCCCCTAGTGAGCCCTACAGAAGGAGTTCTTATTCAATGGCGAATGCGTCGGGCTCCTACGTGCCCCCCTTCTTTGGGGCCCCCCCGTGTACCACCCGCCTCGATTTCTCGAGGCCCAAACGGTCTTCACAGGGCAGAATCTTTCTGAGTTTCTAAATGACTGGGAGTTTATTGGTTTAAGGGGGGAGTGGACAGAATAGAGAATGATTGCAAACTTTCTCCACCATACCAAACCCAAGATAGACCATGAAGTGAGGGCCGCCATCCCCGACGATGGTCGGTCGGTGGTTGAGATTTGAAGAGAGTTACCCGAGCGCTTGCTTGTGACGAAATCTCTAACTCGGTAGAGCATTTGAAGGAGAAGAAAAAGGAGGAGAATGTGCAAGGAAGATGAGCAATCGCGAATTTCATCAATCAAACATCATCATACATATGAGTCCAGATACTCGTGATCTCGAACCAACAGCAGAATTGCATCACGAGATTCACCAGATAAGAACACACCAAGAGTTCATAAATGAAATTGCTGAAATAGTCCCATCGTCATCATCAACGAAGAACCAAAGTTGATATCCTATCTGGCGCTCGACGCCCAGACTACATGTGGCAAATCCTATCTAGCCTATACTATAATGCCGAAGTTGACGACAACAGCTCTCCCGAACTACGAGCATACACCGACCAATGTCGCAAGCTTCCAGCACCATGTATGTCTCTCGCCTTACTCACAACCTCGTTCCCCAACACACAGATGCCACTTGCACCCAAGGACCACCATGCGCCACACCCAGCTTACATCAGCGCGGCTCGACTATGGCTGCCTGCTCCTTCCCTGCTCGCCCGTGAGCGTGTGGGCGCCAGCCAGCAAAATAGCTCAGCAGCGCTTGCGCAACATGCAGCCAGCACTCGAATGAGGAATCAAGAGGCAGGCCCTTTGCTATATCGAAGTGGCCTGCCTGCGTCCAGTTCAGGAAGCTTCCAGTAGGCCCCGGTAGCCTCAGACCCAGCACGATCGAGAACAGGCCTGGGGCCTGAGGTGGTTGCATGCACCTAACTGCCTTTGGCGTGTGTTTGGCCCAGTACCCGTATCCAGCCCAATGCCCGCTTTCCATACATTCACACTGGCGGCCCAGGGCCTGGGTTCTATCCACCAACTAACATGCGCAACTAACTGAATTTCCTTAGTTCCGCAGTGGCCGAAATAAGGCCTTGAGGGCCTCGTCAAACCTGCCGTCACCTAGGGCGGCCGACTGACTCCAAAATGGGGGTTGATTGCGCTCACAGAGGCAATGGCCTCGCATTCCCTCCTTAGCTTCAACAGTCCCTTGAAAAGCTCAATCTTCAACCATAGGGCGCTTTCCTTTCTGCAGAAATCTCTCGTAGTGGGCTAAAACTTGCGGAGCGGTCTGCATGAGTTCCTCCCTGCTGAACCAGTGGTCCTCCTTCCGATCAGTGTGATGCCCGAACCGAACATTGTCGAGCGCATCGGTCCGACACCGCATGGGCGGTGCGAGACCCTCCCGGCCACGTCACGCAAGAGTTGGACTCGATCCTCGTCGCGAATATACATGGAGCTTCCGCAAGCCGCTCCGGCCGAATGCGCCAGCCATACCTCTCGCGAGCCCCTACGACAGGATAGGGCCTACATGAGGCACGTCTTACCTCCACCTTACAGGAGTTGTCACCTCCCTTCGGTGGGCGTAGCCCCGCCGAGCTACCAGTCCACAGTACGAAAGTTAATCAGCTGCAATCGCAGAGGTGGACCAGTCGATGGCGTTTCTCGTTCGTTGTAGCATAAGGGGCACGCGCGATAATACGCCTCTATCGGATCCGCACGAGAATCGACATCTTGGGGGGCTGAGGTCCCAAGCGCGATTCGTCGCCGATCGACTAGGACGCATCCCACACGCCACGCGCACACCACTATAAAGAACATAAAAATAAAAACACACACACGTACATATATCGTCACAAATAGAACTGCCTGGTAAACCGTAGGCAGAGAGAGAGAAGAGGACAACAAACGAGGGGCTGTGACAATATATATATAGAAGGACACTGAACAAACAACGCGACAACACTCCTAGGCCCTCAGCAGCCATCCCATAACTTTCTGATGCAGAAATCAGATAGGCGTCGTGCGCGAGGCTAAGTACACAACCACGCGGACGCAGGGCTAACTCATATCGATTCGCAATGCAAGCGTACGCAAGCGATCGCAATGATGGCGTACTATGTAGTACCCATAATCATGCGGCCCTCGTTAATCTCAAGGGTCGCATTCGACACGCAAGGGTCGCATTCGACACGCAAGTGTCGGCTTACACGCGCCTTGAGGGTTAATTTGTCGACGCTGGACAACCACCACACCCTCGTCTGCACCGTGCGGAGAGTGGGTGGTACACAGGTTCATACCTATGGTGGCAATCGTCTCTTATCGCCCTGGAGACCAGCTCCATCATCTACGACCTGGAAAGAAGTCAAGGGGTTTGGCTTTGACGGCTGCCACGGACTACTACGTCCAACTATATAATTCTAAAAAGCAAGCATAGGCCGAAGGGCCTCCACATCCCAAAATCACCACCTTGGGTAACCTTGTTGGTTGGCCCCAATGGCCTATCACGACTCTGGACACTCACGTACACATACGAGTCACTTAATCCAATAACTCTAGACACTAGGACGGACGAACGTCGCGCGCAAGACTTTAATATAAAGGTGTGCGGTTGCAAGCCTTTCCTTCATCAATCGGCGATGCTAGTCATACGCGGCAATCGCAGTTTCGGCCTCACGATATTGAATGGCTGAAGTAATATATCGTGAGGGGTTGCCCTTCACGATATTAAACGGCTGAAGGACATGCCGTTCAACCCTCGCGACATTTCTGGCCCCAGGGTTGGGTATCTCGACGGTCAGGGCAGATAGGCTATGCGCAAGGGAAGGTTCCTTCCCTACAGAGCCTAGGGCCTGGGATGTCCTGGACAAGGACCTCGAACCCAGGCCCAAGACCAACGTCAGACTAAGAATCCTTCAAAAAGCATACAAACAAAATAGAGCTCCCCCCCCCCCCCTTTTTTTCAATCTGAACCCCCAATTAAAACCTTAGTACGCGGACCTCTCGGGCCAAGCGAACTACCATCATATGTACACACAGATATATGTATATAAAAGAGGTAAGTATGTGACGATCACTTCTCATAATCACAGTGGGACTCCTCACATCCATATACATATTGAGACCCTCCCGGCCAAGCGAACTACCATCCATGTGTGATCGCGGGCAGTCAAATCCAAAATAAGAACCAAAGAACATACCTGCAATCACATCAAAGAGTCTAAACAAGAGTCCACGCACTACACGGAGTCAACACCAACAACTCTCTATACTCAGTCCCCTCGCTTCAGCCATGCAAACCCAGCCTCCTTGTCCAACCAACCATAATTGAATACTCAGTACCATTGTTAAATGGCCATTCAATAAAAGTCCGGGTGAAACCTTAACAAAACAATGAAATCACCAGGGCTAAAGTCTTTTAGGTTGAGTATTGAGGGTGAGTTGGAGTTGAGTCGTAAACCGACGAATCGACAACCGACATGTTATCCATGATAACAGAAGGCGATCCTTATAGGAACAAGCTGAATCTAGTCCAGATCTTGAATCAATCAATCAAGAGGACCTGTAACACATGACAGGCCAATGCCCCAAGCTAAATCTACAAGTCTATAGAAAATAATCCTCATATCACGATCTCACTCAAATCATCCTAATTAACTAAGCCCAAGTCTACCTTTAAGCAAGCGCCAATAGAAAGCTAGACCGTAGCAAAGTCTCCTCCATACAGAGCGGATTTTCCAGAATTGCCATCTGTCAGCTATAATCCAACTCCTCTACACTAGGAAAGTTCCGACAGCTCTTCCCGTAGAAAAACTACCATTCCAAAATTTATACGAGCTAAAAAATCAAGCTCTTATTTTTAGGCAGACAAAAATTTGTCTAACTCCCCAAATTCGTAAAAATTTGGGCAGCACTTCCTCCACAAAGGGAGAATTCGCAGATTTATACCAAGACAGCCATGAGTTCAAATATAAAATCTGAGTCCAACCAAGACAAAATTTTAACTAACTCTCTAGATTTGTAGAAATTTGAGCAGCGCTTCCCGTAGAGAAAGTGTTATTCCAAGATGTATACAAAGCTAAGTTCAGATCTACATTAACTTTGAGTCCAACCAAGACAAAAGTTTAACTCCCTAGATTTGTAGAAATTTCGACAGCGCTTCCCGTAGAGAAAGTGGTATTCCATAATTTATACAAAGCTAAGTTCCAAATCTACAGTGACTTTGACTTTTCAAAGTCTGGTTTTGTCTAACTCCCTGAATTAGCAAAAATTTTGGCGGCACTCCCTTTAGAAAAGGAGATGTTCGAAATTTTTACTAAGCCAAAAAGTCAAAAAAGTTAGATCTTGAAAAAGACAAAGTCTGACTAACTCTTTGATTTTGAAGAAATTTCGGCAGCGCTTCCCATTGAGAAAGTGGCTTACCAAGATTTATACAAGGCCAACTATACCAAAAGATCCCAAAAAATGCAAAAATTGACCTAAGTAAAAAAACTTAGCTCAGAATTGAAACTAACTCCTATGGCTCTAGCACGTGGCGAGCAACTAAAGCAACTACCTATCAAACTCAAACTCAGACTAAGTAGTAGCCTCACTCAGTCACATGCAGGCCAAGCCACAAAGGTAAATACTCTCACCATTCAGAGTAAACTTGACAAACAATAGTTCATAGTTTTTCAATGATTTATCCCTTTATACCCATCTTACATAGGGCATAAAGCTAGACCACCCAAACTCATGGAACATGTCTAGCTCAGCCATGAAGTATACACAAGCATATGGCACAACAACTTTTCTCTCCTTTGGCCATGTGACTAGGCCACCCTAGTCGCCCTGAACTGTTTAGATATCCCAGCTTTATATAATTGTCTACACTTAGTCTTTTGAGACCGATCATCTTCAGCTCAAGATTCAGCCTGCCCCTTCGTACCACAAGTTTATTCTTAATTAGTACTCTTCAGTTGGTGATAAGTTGTAGTCAGATCACCCAAACTTATCGAACCCTGGCTGACTAGCTTGTTCATTAATAATATAATAGTAAAATATAGTCAAATTATATCCTTTTGGTTCCAGCATGTGCGAGGCATTGGACCAAGACCACCCAAACTTATGGAACATGTCCTGGTCCTCAGCCTGGTTCATTTCTCTCAAAGCCAAAGCAGGAAGAGGTTGAGCCACCCAAACTTATGGAACATGGTCAGACCTCCTTCTTCAAGAACAAAAGAAACTGACAACAACCCAAAGTAAACAAGGCGACCAAGCCACCCAAACTTATGGAACATGCTTGGTCCCTAAAAAGTCATTTCACATTCAGCCCTCACAAGTCAGAGCAACCAGACCACCCAAACTTATGGAACATGTTTGGTCCTCCAGGTAATCCAAAAATAAACATAGGATTGGGCCTTCCCAAACTTATGGAACTGGCCCAGCCCTTGGTTGACCCAGTCAGACTCGTGCAATACAACCTTCCTCCCATCCTCCCCTATATGCAACCCCACAGTCTGCTTTCAGTCAAACAATGAAACTGAAACTGACATTAGGCATACATTTCTTTACTTAATCTTGTTATGTTCTGAAAGTCAACGTAAAGGGGAATGCAACATACTCAGTCAAAGTATAAAATGGGATATAGATAGGGGCTATAACTAGGTTTATAGATGGAAAGCAATAATTACCTCTCAGTTCCCTGACTCCATAACTCCTCCTGAGTTCCGGGAAAGCTCCTGCAATCGGTGGGTGGACTCCCCACAGAGTCTTGTTGCGGTCCTACGGGTTGCAATCCCGCCTGCCGCTTTCCACTCGTAACCACAGACTAGACTTAGAGTAAGAAGGGCAAAAAGAGATAGATTTGAGACTCTCAGATCCAAGGGAGGTGCACTCAGACTCGCAGGAGAGCGCCTTGTAATCTTGAGCCGCCTGAGGGCCCTGCAATGGCGGCCAGTTGCAATGACTTCATACTGATCTTTCTTCTCTAAAGAGATAGCTACAACACTATTTGAAGGTACGGTATTGTCCTCTAACAAGGATAATCGAAATCACATCAATAATACAGATTATTGATGTGATTTCAATTGCCTCCAAGAGACCCGCCAAAAATCTAGTCAGCCAGAAGCTAAACTGTTAAAGTCAACCTTCTGATGACTTCCCAATTCGCAGCAGTAACCTTCTCTCTCAGCCTGATTACTTCCCCCTAGCAATCGCAGTCACTCCTTGGCGTCCGTCGCTCCAATTGCAATGGTCACCAGTAAGCCCACAAGCTCGCGACCCTCCTTTAGCCACTCCGCCTAGAAGGATAACCCGCGCCCCGTTCAACAGCCTAGTGTGTTTCCCGCCGTCGATCTACTATGGCCTCGTTCTTGCAGAGAGCCGCGTTGTCCGTCAAAAGGGTGAGCCTGCCATCCTGGTCGCTTGGCTCACGTTGCCCCGTTCAACAGGACAACAAACCCTCTCACGACTTCAGTTTGCAGAGTGGGGTGCACACTCGCCCGCAGGTAAGCCCGCACCTTGCAGTTTGTCTCACGTTTAACAGACCTTGTAGTACGTTGGTCAGCAAGCAATCTTTTTGCTTCCCGACTTTGTCCGCTCCATGTCCTTGGCCAT
Source organism: Chara braunii (assembly GCA_003427395.1). Classification (NCBI taxonomy): domain Eukaryota; kingdom Viridiplantae; phylum Streptophyta; class Charophyceae; order Charales; family Characeae; genus Chara; species Chara braunii. Next base: position 394,101 of record BFEA01000154.1, on the reverse strand, counting down.
CGAGCACCCGGGCAGGCGCCTTCGCCGGTAAGTTACTCTCTATCAACAAGATGAGCAAGACCTGATGATTCTTCCGACAGTACCTGAGAGGGTGCAACCCTTTCTGCTGCCAGCTACAACCCCTTTTTTTCGGTCAAGTATGTTCCCCGACTAGGCCGCCATTAACCCCTCACCGACAACGCAAAGGTGAGACTAAACTGTCGACTCCACCACGGGAAAGTACATTGCTCGTCATCTGCAGCCTTTAGCTCCGCCTCGACCAGGTGCGCTTTCTTACTTATACCCTACCTCCTATCTGTTCTTTTCGCCAGTCCCCCCTGGCAAGGTAAGTAGAAACTAAATGAATCTTTTGCTAAATCCCAACTAAATTCATTCCTAATATTTGGTCAGGCGTACTGTCTCCCCGCCGTGCGCGCCGAGACATCGGGAGCTGCAACTCCATCGATAGGATGAGCAAAGCACCGGCCAATAGGTAAGTCACCAACCCCACAACCAGCCCGTTGTAGCTCCCCTAAGAACTGCGACAAAAATCAAATGCATCTTCTACTAAACGTGGAAAGATACACCTCCCTTTCTGCCCTCTTGCCTCGGCATGGCCCATGAATCTCCAAGTACTCAATCCGCACCCTTATTGCGGAGTCTGACTGCACTATCAAACTCGCCAGATCCAAGAACCTCCGGCCAACAGTTTTCCCCGCTCGATTTCGTTAAGAACCAAGCGATACACCGCCCTTCCCCTTTCCCGACATAGCCATCTTGCACCTGTCCTCAGCGCACCCCCTTCCTCGGCCAACTCTAAACCTACTAATCTTCTTACGAAACTAACAACATATTCGTGCTCGCTAGGCAAAGAAACCCCAGCGTAGCAACTTACCTCACCCGATTCCACAAAGAATTGAGTAAGATCTACGTTTTCTCACCCTTCCTCCTCCATCGCTGTCATCACCATAACTTCACTCACATCCTTCTCTACGAACCTCCCTCTGTGCTTACTCTTTCCCTAGTCTGACACTTCCAATGAGTTCGCCCCATACCAGAACCAATGCTCAACATCTTTCCCCGCTCGTTTTCATCAAGGGGGGCAGACGTTCTTGTCTTCTGCCATAACTGGCCTTTCTTTCCCCGCATGCACCTTGCGAGATATCCCGTCCAAGTTCATTCCTCTGTTTTTTGCCCTGTGTCTACGCTGCCTCGCTCCCATCCGACACGATTTTGCGCCCGGATCCAATCCCCCTTCCTACTAACACTTCGCCTCTTTCTCTTTGCAGTCCTCAGTGCTCCAGCTTTCCCCGCTCTCTACCTCGACTAGCGCTGCCTCCCATCAACGTTCGGTGGTGGGAGGTTTCTCAGAAGGCCGATCGGTTGTCCACTGACTAGTAGGGAAGGGCCACAAAATGCAGCTCCTGATGGGCCGGTCCGGTTACTCTTTCACGGACTATACCCCGTTCACCAACCAGTATGGCCCGCCAGTCTCGCTGCCAGCCTACTACAGTTCCGCCTTTCCCTACTGTACTTCGGTTGAGCCGACACCCNCAAGCCTCAACTTTGGCCCCTCCTGCTGCGCGAGCACGACGCCAATGCCATATTGGCTGGCATCCGTGGTGACTATAAACGGCTTATCAGGATCAGGTTCTGTCTCTTATACACATCTAGATGTGTATAAGAGACAGGGCCCCTAAACTGCTACCCACACACGGACTGTGGTTGCGTGCCTGCTACCCCTGCGGCCTGCACTTTTGGGGCCCCGAAGGCATACTCCCTCATGCCTCATCGCGGTCAATCCACAATGGCGAACAACTGAGCCACCGAGGGTCGCGCCGCCGAGGTTTTACCTTACGTCGTAGGTCAGATCACCCATGATCAACCCACACGTTGAACCCCTCGGCCCGTGTTTCAAAGGTGGGCGAGGTCCGGAAACCTTGCCGACATCTCGAATATGCAGGAACCACTGGTCAACCATAGGAACCGTGCGCCCAAGATCCTCGACCGTCGTGACGGTCCTTAAATCTGGCGCCGCGTCCGAATCAAGGAACGTCGGAGCATGAGGATAATAATAATTCGTCATTAAATAATAAATTATTTAGGAAATTCCAAGCGTCAGAATATGACGTAACGAGGAAACGAAAATGCTAGCCCTGTCCTAACGCCGTCATCGGCAAAACCAAGGGGGGTAGCCCCGCCGGGCCCTCAAACCCTCCATTCCTTCGCACTACTTTGATATCCCCACGCCGTCGCCGCAACCGCTAATGCTAGGCCCAAATCTCGACTTAGCTCTGACGGACGCCTAACTAAACGGACACCATGTGACGCGTGGGCCTACTAAAGTCACTTCAAAGCCTTCCCGTCGTCGATGTCGTCCTCCGCACGTATGCATAGGTCGTAAGCATGCGCACCAATCAAGAAACAAAATCCTTTCAATGGTAACTTAATCAGAAAAATGAAAATTTGGCCGGCGACTACACCGACTTTCACAATCATCAATCAAAAAAAAAAAAAAAAATCACACACGCCTCAAATCAGCGCGCCCACACATTCGATGCTCTAATCAACCATCCAATTAACATAAGCCATAGGCTCAGCAAAATACTTAAGACTTTAAACCAAAATTGTTTTCCTATCATTTGCAAAAACCAGGGCGGATACCCTTAAAGGGTATACGCACCGACAGCTTACCGAACCATATTAAAGGACGTCCCCGTTGCTTCGCAAGATCGAAAGAGTTATAACTCCATCCAAGACTCCACATGCTGACGAGAAAAGGACCAATCCGATTGGCCGACAAACTCAGGGTTGAGGCCTCCAACGATCCAAGCCCTTACAACTATATGCTGCCAGGATTCTAACCTGGGTCTCGATTGTCCCACACTAGGATGCAGGTGTACTGGACATACGTACTACAACACAAGTTTCAACGGCCCGTCTTAACTGTCCTCTCCGCTTCGTCCTACACAAACGCCGGCTTTTTGTTACGTGTCCTTAGTCTCTACCCTGCGAGCAGAGCCATAACCAAGGACGCAGGCCCTAACCGAGACCTTAGCAGACACTCTGGCCTTCCTCCACTAATTCCCACAATCAAACACATATATATATATATATCATATATATCTTATCTCAACACACCTCCTGCAGTCTAGTAAAGGAAGGCTAGGTATCTTGGCCCACCATAGTCTGGGTGATCGTGCAAGGTCTACGGCCCACCTCATTTGTTATTTTAGCGGTAGTGCCAACGCAGGTTGCGCCACGATAGGCTTTTTCTCGTGATAAACATTCAATCAGGACTCAAAACAGGCTCGACTCCTATCCCACGCCCCCCGCGGCAGGTTAAACGCTTTTGGGTCGCCACACCCCTTTAAGTCTTTACCCCTTCTGGCGAGACGTGGGCCCGCTGCCAGGTTGCGCTGGTCAGCAGCCAACACTAGTGGTTGCGCCCTAGTGATGCTAAACTTTACCGTTAGCTTGGTATTCTCATAAATGCCTAGGATTTAGCACAAGCGGCTGGACGGTGTGTCGCAACGATACAGGCCTATTGCAGGAATACGCAAAGGTCGGTCACACATAAAAGGCATTTACCAGCCGTTTGTGCGTCAACACAGAGAGAACACGGCAACCTTTCCACTATCACAAAACAGAATCACCTCCAGGTCCGCAAGGTCGTGGCCCCCTTACTTGATCAGGACAAGAAGACCACACATCCCGAAACATCCCCTGATGAAGTTTCTTGCGACTTTCTCAAAAATTTCAGCAATGACCAAGCAAAATGTGGTCCTCCTCGTCGGACTTTTTCATTCAAAATCAACTTACCATGCCATTAAATCTATTTACTCCCTCCTCATACGAAGGAAGTCTCTCTCAATAGGTCTCTCAGCCATCCCTTCTCTGTTTAGGATGAACTCTCACGCGACCGTTCATTAAAACATTTTCCCTCTCTGAAGACGAGTCTTCCAATAAGCACAAGACCACCTTCCCATTTGAAGGCGCCTCAACCACAAAACAACTCAAACTGAAAGACCAACTTATGGGCCCTCGCCACAACTCAATCAATAAACATTCGGCATGGTAAGCGCTCGAGTCTCAAAGACCCATAAATCCCTTCGGATTCTCCCACTTTCACAAAAACAGACTACACTCCCTCTCGTTATACACAGCCCTATCACCCGCCTGTGGGCAGATCGCACGAGTATACTGAAGAGTAAACAGTTCACATTCATTCACATTCACGAAATACACAGCACATGAGATGTTTGTCATACATCTATCGCACAAAACCATCATACATCAGGATAAAACCACACTTGTGAGAGTGATTGTGATCGTCATATACAAGGGAATAGTCTTTAGATAAAATCTCAACTTACCATACACTCAGGGGTATAATATCCCAACTCAAAAGCTAACCAACATGGCCTTGAATTACATATATATACATAGAGTTGAATAACCTCGACCAGAGCTAAAACTAAAACGGTCTTGATCAGGACGTAATCACATCCCTCAAATCGAAGGGATCCAACTAATTCAAGACATACCCAAATATCCAAGAAAAGTTAGACTACACATCATTTCTACACAAGTCTCACAACTACATTTCTAGGTTAGAGAGTCTACCTCCCACACGTCAAGGTCTCTTCTTAAGTCTCTCATACCTCTTACATGTGTACAACCATCTGGACCTAGATACGAAGTAGGCCCCATATCCCCTTCTCCCAATGATAAGTCTAGTGGAGTAGGCTTTCATTTCGCAACAATGCCCTTAGAACCACTCCTTGCTCTATCCGTAGGAGACGTTCCTATGACGCATTTCGGGTCAATTCTAACATACCCCTCATATATAGTTGTTCTATTGGGGTTCCTCCCACCTGCAGCTCGGGTTGTCTTACCGGACCATTATTACGAAACCCTTTCCCTTTGCACCCTGTGCCTATTTACCTCAGTTACACAATTGGGGTTTCTTGCTTATACTTGTAGTGTACTCAAATCTCCAGGCCCTTCTCACACAACCCTTATTCTCCACAACTACATTCAGGAGGAAGTGATCAATGCTCCGTCTCGCCGCAAGGCCTCTTTCTGTGTTCCCCCAGGGATGGTTGGGTCAATGTACTCCCCAGCCCTGTCGAAAACATATCCCTCAATATTAGTCCTTGTTAGACCACTTACTTCATCGGCCCTTCGTTCTCGACAAAACTTCATTATGTGCTCTTCCTTGGCACAATGTCTGCAAATGTTTTTTTCCCAACCTGCTTCCTTTCCTTCAAAGTCACCCTTACTGCCACCGCGTCCTCCATCCCTGCGGAGCCTTCCAGCCTGCTGCCTTTGGTTTCCTCCACTTGCCATGCTGCCTCGTGACACTTATTGTGTCGGCGGCTGCAACAGTCCCACGTGGTGAAGTCGAGCTTGGGCTGCAGGAGGCCTAGGCGGTATCATGCTCATTTGTGGGCCCAAACAACTGCCTTGTGCCCATGGCACACATGGATTATACATCGGCCACAGACCCACTTAATAACACGGCGCCCACTGCCCATTGAGTTCCCGCTCAGTCGACAGAGGCCCCTTTTGTGTTGCTTTGTTCCCCACTTCTTGTGGGGCGGCCGCCACTTGTCGCGAACACTGCCCCTTTCCGGTACCTTCACCTCCCTGTGCCAGGTTTCTCGCTTTCCGCTGAGCTTTCGTTAACTTGGGAGGTTCAGGCTCCTCCTTTTCCCCTGTCATCCCCTTTTATTTGCATCTGCGAAGGGGGGACAGAGTTTGGGTTAGGTCCTCAGAACTGGGACAGGAGTACGGGATTTCCCGTCAACTCATGACACAGTACTTTGGGCCATGGGAAGTCTTAGATATCGCCGGGACTGATCCTGATGGACCATCCTATGTCATCCGGATCCCAGGTCATCTCCGTACTAACCCGGAAAGGTGGAACTGTTGTGGGCTGGCAGCGAGACTAGTGGGCCACACTGATTGGTGAACGGGGTATAGCCGGTGAAAGAGTTACCGGATCGGGCCCGGTAGCTGCATTTTCTGGCCCTTCCCTACTAAGTAGTGGACAGCCGATCGGCCTGCTGCGAAACCTCCCACCACCGAGCGCTGACGGGAGGCAGCACTAGTCGAGGTAGGGAGCGGGGACAGGTGGAGCACCGGGGAGCGCAGAGAGAAAGAGGCGAAGTGAGAGAAAGAGGCGAAGTGTTAGTAGGAAGGGAGATTGGATCCGGGCGCAAAATTGTGTCGAATGGGATCGAGGCAGCGCATACACAGGGCAAAAAATAGAGGAATGAACCTGAACGGGATACCGCGCGAGGTGCATGCGAGGAAAGAAAGGCTAGTTATGGCAGAAGACAAGAACGTCTGCCTCGGTCCTTCCTTGATAAAAACGAGTGCGGAAAGATGTTGAGCATGGGTTTTGGTACTGGGCGAGCTCACTGCAAGTACCGAGGGAGGTTAGTAGAGAAGGATGTGAGTGAAGTTATGGCGATGGCAGCGATGGAGGAGGAAGGGTGAGGAAACGTAGATCTTACTCAGTTCTTTGTGGAATCGGGTAAGGTAAGTTGCTACGCTGGGGTTTCTTTGCCTAGCGAGCACGAATATGTAGTTAGTTAGTAGGTTTAGAGTTGGCCAAGGTAGGGGGTGCACTGAGGACAGGCGGAAGATGGCTATGTCGGGAAAGGGGAAGAGCGGTGTCTCGTTCGGTTCCTAACGGAATCGAGCGGGGAAAACTGTTGGCCGAAGGTTCTTGGATATAGCGAGTTTGATAGTGCAGTCAGACTCTGGAATAAGGGTGCGGATTGAGTACTTGGAGATTCACGGGCCGTGCCGATGCAAGAGGGCAGAAAGCGAGGTGTATCTTTCCACGTTTAGCAGAAGATGCATTTGATTGTTGCTGCAGTTCTTATGGGAGCTACAACAGGCTGGCTGTGGGGTTGGTGACTTACCGATTGGTCGGTCGATCCTATCGATAGAGTTGCAGCTCCTGATGTCTCGATGCGCACGACGGGGAGACAGTACGCCTGACCAAATATTAGGAATGAATTTAGCTGGGATTTAGCAAGAGATTCAATGAGTTTCTACTTACCTTGCCGAGGGGGGACTGGCGGAAAAAACAGATAGGAGGTAGGGTATAAGGAAGAAAGCGTACCTGGTCGAGGTGGAGCTAAAGGCTGCAGATGACGTGCAAGATGCACACGGCGGAGAGACAGTACGCCTGACCAAATATTATGCATGAATTTAACTGGGATTTAGCAAGGGATTCATTTAGTTTCTACTTACCCTGTCGAGGGGGGACTGGCGGAAAGAAGAGATAGGAGGGTACAAGGAAGAAAGCGTACCTGGTCGAGGCGGAGCTAAAGGTTGCAGATGACGGGCAATGTACTTACCCGTGGTGGAGTCGACAACTCAGTCTCACCTTTGCGTTGTCGGTGAGGGGTTAATGGCGGGTTAGTCGGGGAACATGATTGATCGAAAAAAGGGGGTTGTAGCTTGCAGCAGAAAGGGTTGCACCCTCTCAGGTACTGTTGGAAGAATAATCCGGTCTTGCTCGTCTTGTTGAAAGAGAGCAACTTACCAACGAAGCCGCCTGCCCGTGTGCTCGGTGGCCAAGGGCATGGAGCGGACAAAGTCGGAAAGAAGAAAGATTGCTTGGTGACCAGCGTACTGCAAGGCCTGTCAAACGTGAGACAAAATGCAAGGTGCGGGCTTACCTGCGGGCGAGTGCACACCCCACTCTGCAAACTGAAGCTGTGAGAGGGTATGCTGTCCTGTTGAGCGGGGCAACGAGATCCAAGCGGCCAGGATGGCAGGCTCACCCTTTTGACGGACAACGCAACTCCCTGCAAGAACGAGGCCATAGTAGATCGGCGACGGGAAACACACTAGGCTGTTGAACGGGGCGCAACTCATCCTTCTAGGCCGAGTGGCTAAAGGAGGGTCGCGAGCTTGTGGACTTACTGGTTACCATTGCAATTGGAGCGATGGACGCCAAGATGTGACTGCGATTGCTAGGGGGAAGTAATCAGGCTCAGAGGGAAGGTTATTGCTGCGAATTGGGAAGTTGTGAGAAGGTTGACTTCGACAGTTTCGGGCCGAGTGGTTTGTTCTTGCATTCTGGCCGCCATTGCGGGGCCCTTAAGCGGTTCAAGATTACAAGGCGCTCTCTTGCAAGTTTGAGTGCACCTCCCTTGGATCTGAGAGTCTCAAATCTATCTTTTTCTGCCCTTCTTACTCCAAGTCTAGTATGTGGTTACGAGGGGAAGGCGGCAGGCGGGATTGCAACCCGTAAGACCGCAACAAGACTCTGTGGGGAGTCCACCCACCGATTGCGGGAGCTCTGCCGGAACTCAGGAGGAGTTATGGAGTCGGGGAACTGAGAGGTAGTCATTGCTTTCCTTCTATAAACGAAGTTATAGCCCTATCTATATCCCTTTTTATACTTTGACGAAGTATGTTGCATGCCCCTCTACGTCGACTTTCAGTTTGGCTTTCAGGACATTACTAGATTAAGTAGAGGAATGTATGCGTAATGTCAGTTTCAGTTTCATTGTTTGATTGAAAGCAGACTATGGGGTTGTATCTGAGGGAGGATGGGAGGAAGGTTGTATTGCATGAGTTTGAATGGGTCAACCAAGGGTTTGGCCAAGTCCATAAGTTTGAGAAGGCCCAGTGCTATGTTTATTTTTGGATTACCTGGGTGACCAGACATGTTCCATAAGTTTGGGTGGTCAGGTTATTAAGTGTGAGGGCTGAATGTCAAATGACTTTTTAGGGACCAAGCATGTTCCATAAGTTTGGGTGGCTTGGTCGCCTTGTTTACTTTTGGTGGTTGTCGGTTTCTTTAGTTCTTAAACGAGGAGGTCTAAGCATGTTCCATAAGCTTGGGTGGCTCAACCTCTTCTTGCTTTGGCTTTGAGAGAAATGAACCAGGCTGAGGACCAAGACATGTTCCATAAGTTTGGGCGATCTTGGTCCAACGCCTCGCACATGCTGGAACCAAAAGGATATAATTTGGCTATATTTTACTATTATATTATTTATGAACAAGCTAGTCAAAGAGGGTTCGATAAGTTTGGGTGATCTGACTATAGCTTATCACAAACTGAAGAGAGTACTAATTAAGAATAAACTTGTGGTACGAAAGGGCAGGCTGGATCTCGAGCTGAAGATGATCGGTTCAGTTATATGCTACCTCAAAAGACTAAGTGCAGACAATTATATAAAGTTGGGATATCTAAACAATTCAGGGCGACTAGGGTGGCCTAGTCACATGCCCAAAGAAGAGAAAAGATGTTGTGCCCAACGTCTGTGTATACTTCATGGCGGAGTTAGCTTTATACCCTATGTAAGTTGGGTATAAAGGGATAAATCATTGGAAGACTATAAACTATTGTTTGTTAAGTTTACTCTGGGATGGTGAGAGTACTTACCTTTGTGGCTTGGCCTGCATGTGACTGAGTGAGGCTACTACTTAGTATGAGTTTCAATTTGATAGGTAATTTATTTAGTTGCTCGCCACTTGCTAGAGCCATAGGAGTTGGTTTCAATTCGTGCATTTTCTGAGCTATGTTTTTTTACTTAGGTCATTTTTTGCATTTTCTGGGATCTTTTGGTAAACTTGGCCTTGTATAAATCTTAGTAAGCCACTTTCTCTACGTGAAGCGCTGCCCAAATTTCTATAAAACCAAGGAGTTATTTAAAATTTCTACAAAACCAAGGAGTTGTTTTTTTCAAGATCTAACTTTTTTTATTTTTTGGCTTCGTAAAACTTTGGAACATTGTCTTTTTCAAAATCAAACTTTTTTGATTTTTTGGCTTAGTGAAAATTTGGAACATCTCCTTTTCTAGAGGGGGTGCTGCCCAAATTTTTGCTAATTCACGGAGTTAGACAAAATTAGACTTTGAAAAGTCAAAGTCATTGTAGATTCTGTACTCAGCTTTATATAAATCTTGGAATAACACTTTTTCTACGGGAAGCCGTCCCGAAATTTCTACAAATCTAGGGAGTTAGTTAAAATTTTGTCTTGGTCGGACTCATTGTTTATGTTTGAATTCATGGTTGTCTTAGTATAAATCTCGGAAGTCTCCCTTTGTGGAGAAAGTGGTGTCCAAATTTTTACTAATTTAGGGAGTTAGACAAATTTTTGACTTCCTAAAAATAAAAGTTTGATGTTTTAACTCGTATAAATTCTGTAATGGCGTTTTTCCTACGGGAAGCGCGGCCGAAACTTTTCTAGTCTAGAGGAGTTGAATTATAGTTGACAGGTTGCAATTCTAGAAAATCCGCTCTATATGGAGAAAACTGTGTCAGGGTCTACCTTTTTATTGACGTTTGCTTAAAGGTAGGTTTAGGCCTAGTTAATTATGATGATTTGAGTGAGACTGTGATATGAGGATTATTTTCCATAGACTTATAGATTTAGCTTGGGGGATTGGCCTGTCATTTGTTACAGGTCCTCTTGATCGATTGATTCAAGATCTGGACTATATTTAGCTTGATACCATAAGGATCGCCTTCTGTTATCATTAATAACAGGTCGGTTGCCTATTCGTCGGTTTACGACTCAACTCCAACTCACCCTCAATACTCAACCTAAAAGACTTTAGCCCTGGTGATTTCATTGTTTTGTGAAGGTTTCACCTAGACTTTTATTGAATGGCTATTTAACAAAGGTACTGAGTACTTAATTATGGTTGGTTGGACAAGAGGCTGGGCTTGCATTGCTGAAGCGAGGGGTACGAGTATAGAGAGCGGTTGGGGTTGACTCTGTGTAGTGCATGGATTCTTGTTTAGACTCGTTGATGTGATTTCAGGTATGTTTTGTGGTTCGGATTTTGGATTTGACTGCCTGCGATCACACATATACATATGGTTGTGAGGAGTCGCACTGTGATTGTGAGAAGTAATCGTCACATACTTACCTCTTTTATATACATATATATGTGTATATATGTCGGATGTCCGCATGGCCCGAGGGGCCCGCGTACTAAGGTTTTAATTGGGGGTTGAGATCGGAAAAAGGGGGGGGGGGGGGGACTCTATTTTGTTTGTATGCTTTTTGAAGGATTCTTAGTCGGACGATGGTCTGGGGCCGGGGCTCGAGGTCCTTGTCCAAGACATCCCAGGCCCTAGGCTCTGTAGGGAAGGAACCTTCCCTTGCGCATAGCCTATCTGCCCTGACCGTCGAGATACCCAACCCTGGGGCCAGAAATGTCGCGAGGGTTGAACGGCATGTCCTTCAGCCGTTTAATATCGTGAAGGGCAACCCCTCACGATATATTACTTCAGCCATTCAATATCGTGAGGCCGAAACTGCGATTGCCGCGTATGACTAGCATCGCCGATTGATGAAGGAAAGGCTTGCAACCGCACACCTTTATATTAAAGTCTTGCGCGCGACGTTCGTCCGTCCTAGTGTCTAGAGTTATTGGATTAAGTGACTCGTATGTGTACGTGAGTGTCCAGAGTCGTGATAGGCCATTGGGGCCAACCAACAAGGTTACCCAAGGTGGTGATTTTGGGATGTGGAGGCCCTTCGGCCTATGCTTGCTTTTTAGAATTATATAGTTGGACGTAGTAGTCCGTGGCAGCCGTCAAAGCCAAACCCCTTGACTTCTTTCCAGGTCGTAGATGATGGAGCTGGTCTCCAGGGCGATAAGAGACGATTGCCACCATAGGTATGAACCTGTGTACCACCCACTCTCCACAGGGTGCAGAGGAGGGTGTGGTTATCAACTGCACTTCGCGGTTGTCCAACGTTGAGAGATTAACCCTCAAGGTGCGTGTCAGCCGACACTTGCGTGTCGAATGCGACCCTTGAGATTAACGAGGGCCGCATGAGTATGGGTACCACATAGTACGCCATCATTGCGATCGCTTACGTACGCTTGCATTGCGAATCAATATGAGTTAGTCCTGCGACCTCGCGGTTTTATACTAATTCTTGCGCACGACGCCTATCCGATTTCTGCATCGGAAAGTTATGGGATGGCTATTAAGGGCCTAGGAATGTTGTCGCGTTGTTTGTTCAGTGTCGTTTTGTATATATATATGTACGTGTGTGTGTTTTTATTTTTATGTTTTTATAGTGGTGTGCGTGTGGCGCATGGGATGCGTCCTAGTCGATCGGGGACGAATCACACTTGGGACCTCAACCCTCAAAGATGTCGATTCTCGTGCGGGTTCTGATTGAGGCGTATTACTGCCCGTGCCCCTTCTGCTACAACGAACGAGAAACGCCCTCGGCTGGTCCACCTCTGCGATTGCAGCTGATTAGCTTTCGTAGTGTGGACTGGTGGCTCGGCGAGGATACGCCCATCGAAGGGAGGTGACAACTCCCGTAAGGTGGTGGTAAGTCGTGCCTCGAGTAGGCCCTATCCTGTCGTAGGGGCTCGCGAGAGGTATGGCTGGCGCACTCGGCCGGAGCGGCTTACGGAAGCTCCATGTATATTCGCGACGAGGATTGAGTCCAACTCTTGTGTGACGCGGCGGGAGGGTCCCTCTCCGGCGCATGCGGTGCCGGACTGATGTGCTCGACAGGTGGCGCCGTTGTCGGGGATAACGGTTGTCTGCTGTTGTCCCTGGTGGGACGACATCCGGGTATGAGAATGAAAGAAATAGGCAAAGTGGGAAGTTTTTTTTGGGCTTTTGTTATTAATCGATTGATGGTATTGGATAGAGACCGAGTGGGGATTGATTGTGTGAGATGGTTGTGGCTAGTGCAGTAACGATGGCGCAAGGAGAGATAGACGTTTTGACTATGCGATCACGTACTTTGGGTAGCATGGTAGTAGATGGAGTTGATACCCTCTTCTGACTGTGAAAGTTAGTAAGTTTTGGACGATGCCTTGGATGGCTGATATGACTAAGGTGAGATGAGGTAGTGCCGCATGACTTATTTATGGGAGTTAGCCTCATAAGGTATTAAAGTCGAGAGGGTTACCTGAGCGATTATGAGAATAATTTGGTACTTCGGTATTAGACGGAGGCTGAAAGTGAGTAAGGGATCTTACTATATTAAAAGTCATTGATGGACTTCGAGGAGAGATAGACTAAGAGGGCCAAAAACGTTATGAGCATGGATTGGGATCCTGAAGTCTGGCCTCTAAGCGGTTCTTCGGATTATATAGCCATGGAAAAGTGGGGTCTGTCTCGCCTAATAATATGTTTGAACTAGGCGTATAAAGCAGTAGTTAGATGCAGTGAACGCCGTGTTAAAACCTCGATGGGAAGGGCTACGGAAAGTAGTGGATTTGCATGATGCATTTTTCCTATAGAGGAGATATCTGATCCTAGAGGTAGTCGGAGTAACAATGAAGGAGCTAACACTTTAGACCATTTTGCTTACTTTTGATGGGGCAACGAGTTGTAGTTGATGCTAGACCTTCGCTTGAATCTTTCCAGGTTAGACCATCCATTTTAATTTGTGGGTTGGAGCTAAGGACTTGAGACTATTCTTTTATGAGGGTATCTCTTGTGAGTTATATGTTGAACTCGTCCATATATGCCAGATTTAATGTAAGTAAGCGTGCCTAACGTCTGGTTATGCGAGGACTATGTGCTTGATGTTATACTATTTCAATAATTATCCTATTCAGGAATATTTATATGGGTTATTTATTTGAGGTATGTATTTGAGTTATTGACCTGTAAGGATTTATATGAGTGTCTCAAACCCAGTTTTCGACTTACGACTGTCTATTTAGTCTATGTGTTGGATTGCTCTTAAAAAAAGGGTAGAGATATTATGCAAAATCCACGTTCGATGCGGATTCAGAGGTGGATGGAGTGACCGTCTTCTCGAGATAAGTACTTCTCAGGAAGCGGTCGATGTGTAAGGTCTACCATAAAGAAGGTTGCAATCCTATGTTATCATTCCCCTGAGAGATGACTTTAAAAAACTCTTGTTTTGTTAGTAGTAGTGAGACCTATGTCGGAATTATGTTTCTTGTCCATAGTAGGGTGTTGTTGTTGTATCTTTTGATAAAATAACTACAGTACTACTGAATAGGAGGAAAGTGTTTGAGCCTTGTTAGGCCATGGTCTATAAAGGAAGCGGCTACTAGTCGCCACAGAAAAGTAGGGGGTGAATCCCCGACTATCTCTATGTCAAGTGGGTTCACCAGCACAGGACGGGACAACACAGCATGAAGCGTGTATGGTAAGGTTGTTTATTTTATTGGCAAGGGTCTGCAAGGAACAAATGTTGAAATTGGAGGGAGAAGCAGTGAGGCTTGATCTTTGAGTGAGAATCCGGGATTTGAGATGTTTTCCTTTCTAAAAAGGATTACACTGCCCCTCGTCACAGTATACTTTTGTCTAAGCCAGGGGAGTAAAAGTGTGGTGATCACACGAGAATTATGTTGAAAGTATTAACCGTTGACAATCATATTTCTGATCATAATGTGCTTATCATATGTTATGCCTGGTGATATGGGCCTGCTGTTATGAGATCTTTGTATATGGTTTGAGTAATTGACTAGCTTGTGTATGATGTATTTGATTATTATGAGTATTATTTTTATTAGTTACTATGGTAATATATCATTTTTTATGAATATTATAATTATGGATCTTGATATCTGTTAATGCAATATTATCATGATATATTACCATTGTTATTTTCTCTAGGCTAGGTGGTCGTAAACGCTGGAAAGGATGAATCTTGTTGAAAGATGATATGAAGCTAAGGCTCCAGGGGTAGGGATGTTAGAACTCGATTGCCAGTATGATAACGGAAGGCGTATGCTGGACGTTTTCTGTGATGGGCAGAACCCAGACCAGAGCGAAGGCAACTCAGGATGCCTTATGCAAAGGAAGATCCTAATATGGCCTTGCCCGTTAAAAAGGAAGATGGACTCGAGGTATCCTTGCCGAGGAGAGTCAAGGAAGGAGAATATCTCTCTTCCTGGTGGGGCACATTTATGGACGTGGGTATTTTTGCTTGGATCGAGTCCGACTTTAATGATGATGAAGATTGCGCGATTGTGAGGGTGACCCTTTATGCTTCTTCGTCCTTTTGGGTCTTACATGGGATTGAGTTGGGGCTCGGGCATGAGAGCCTGCCGACGAAGCCTTTAAGGGTAGCTAAGAGAGCTGCTGCAAAGTGGGCGAGTAACAGAGTCCTTGAAAAGGAAGAGCAGGTGAAGACCAATATAGAAGTCAGGTGAGCCGACGAGTTTGAACTTCCTTCAGCTCCATTACGAGTTGTCTTGCCCGAATTCCTGGTAGAAAAGTGTTTTGGGGGACAAACAAGGGTAGAGGCCGCAGCAGAGGCCGCAGTAAGGGTGTGAGAGTGGGGGTATGGGCGTTATACGTGCGAGGTGATATATGGCCTGTATCTGGATCAAAGAGTTTTACCCCATGGTCAAGGACTGAGGAATTTGGTCAATATAGTTGATGCCTATGCTTGATCCCATGATCCAGATGAAACAGCCGCAGATTGGGATGAGATTCGGACGGTAGTGAACCAATAGAGAGTACCCTCGTGCTCTGCCAAGTGCGTCACTCACAGACTCGTCCACGGTCGCCTTACTATGTAGTATGAGAGCGAGAGTCAGTGACGTTTGTAATAATAATAACTATCTGCCTATGGCTAGCTTTGAAAGCCCTGCCAATGTGGGATGTACATTGTTCATAGTACCCTTAAAGTTAAAATAAGGGTGACTAAACCATAAAATTTTATTGTGTAAATAAGGGAGAGGAGAGGTGTGATCTGAATGTTAGAAATACTATTTTTTCCCTCACCTGATTTTAGGAGGCAATCTGATGATCTGTTACTTGCTATGCGTATCAAGCCACCATCGACAGCATGGCGAAAGAAAGTGGTTTCGCTAAGATCCTGCTTCGGAGGAGTACATGCCTCACTAAAGTGTTGTTGCGCGAGTCAGTACAAGATTCGATGCCTCCAGACATTCGAGCCCTGCTGTTTCAGGGAAGGAGTTTGTCTGTCTTCCTACGCGTCTATCGTGACTTTAGTCTCGCGAACATGTGGGACGAAAAGGCGATGTGGAGCATGTTGTCGCTGTTCGTCTGTGAAGAGTTGAGCGAGGAAGTATATACCTTTATGTTAAAGTTGCGAACTTGGAATGAGATGGAGACCACCTTGAGGTTAAGGTTTTCAGAAGATGGAGCACAGGTTCAACAGAGTGGAAGCCCTAGGCAACGTGTTGGGGTCGCACCAACAGTAGAAGAGTTGAGTGGTATACAAAGGCAAGTGGGGGTATTGGAAGAGAGGTTGACGCGGCTGGACGAAGCCAGGAAAGGCAAACAGAAGGCTTCAGAGGGCGCCTCAAGTGAGCCGGCTAGTCAGGGTGAGGAAAAGACAAGAGGGAGTTGTCAAAAATGACTCCTCATAGGAACCTGCGAAGGGAGAGATAAAGGCGAGGAGTTGGTTGAGGTAAAGCTGGAACAAGAATCTAGCATAGCCCTGCCTATCGTTGCATCTGATTCAAAGAGGCGTGTTGACGGGGAAGCGTCTACAATTGCAAGTCGGAAGGAACGAAGGAGTAGGAGACAGCAAGAGCACTGGGCAAAGATAGTGTGTGATTGTTGTGGAAAGGCTGGTCATCTGAAACGTAGAAGGTCGGCGGAGTCTATTCTCATACTCTATCATTGCTGCTTGTGCCTTCTGCATCTGTTCTATCGCATGTTGCTTCTTCTGTTCATATCTGTAGGCAAACTCTAAAGTACCGGGTGCAGCAGTTGACTGATTCTCAAGAAGGAGAAAGTCTAAGGATAGTCTAGGCTTGAAAGTCAATAGCAAACTATTCGGGCTCACCCCAGTGGCGCTGTGTACAACATTGTTGTACACGCTCGCGATGAGAGCAAGTTTCTCATCCCAGTCCACCTGGTTGGGCTTGATGTAATGCCTCAACAGATGTTGTACAACGCGATTCAGTTGCTTGGCTCGATCGTTGGCCTTTGGGTGATTCCCAGACGTCATTTGCAAACGAGTGCCCTGCTCTGCAGCTGCGGCCTTCCACAATTTGCTTGTAAATCGGACATCCCTGTCACTGATAATGGACTTCGGTAAACCAAAATCCCTTACCCAATTTTCTTTGAACATTCTGATTACATACTCCGTTCTTGTTGTTTCCGGCATTGCTACTAATCTAGCATACTTGCTAAATCTATCCACGATAATGAAGATGTGTCTCATCCCAATCTTGCTGGTGATCAGCGTATCCATGAAATCCATGGTAAGCTCTCACGAAGCCTTTCCGAAATCGAAAGGGGCTTCAAAAGCCCAAGAGGAGCCTACGTTCGTGGCTTGTCCCTCTGACGGACTTGACAAGTCTCCACGTACAGCTGGGCATCTCGCATCATCGTGGGCCACCAAAACCGCTGCAGCAGATTAGCTGCAATCTTATTGTGCCCAAAATGGTCGGTGGCATCATGACACTCACCTAAAAATAAACTACGCAAAGACTCGCTATTAGGAACACATAATCGTTTATTCCCTGCCTTCTCAAAGGAACAGCAAGCAATTGACCAACTCAAACTTGGCAAAGGTTTTCTTGTCCTGCGCCTGAAGTCTGCGTATGATCTCAGACATGAACTGGTCCTCGCGATAGGCTTCCACCAAGGAGTGAGTAACATTGTCCGTCAGATCGAACTCAGTAATCAGCGCACCTGAGAAATCAGGTCTACGCGACAAGGCATCAGCAACCTTGTTGCACTCCCCTTTTAGATACTGAGGGTCATTCGATCCAACACTTGAGAGCGTCAGAGAGTACTGGCTGAGTTCTCATCCATCTTAGGGTCTGATGATCAGTCCTGAGGATGAAGAACCTCCGAAGGAGATAGTGTCTCCAATGGGTCAGAACCTTGTAAACCGCATAGAGTTCCTTCTCATAGGTGGACTTAGCCAACTTCTGATACGACATTTTCTTGGACATGTACTCTACAAGCCTCAACTTTGGCCCCTCCTGCTGCGCGAGCACGACGCCAATGCCATATTGGCTGGCATCCGTGGTGACTATAAACG
>BFEA01000154.1:363020-375871 GCA_003427395.1 Chara braunii | reverse complement strand
TGGGGTGTCAAGGCGGGTCAGATCAGTCAAAGGAGCGGCCACTATGCTATAGTTCTTAACGAAAGTCCTATAGTAGCCTGTCATTCCTAAGAAAGATCTCATCTCAGTCACAGACTGAGAACGTGGCCAATCATGAATGTTGGCCACCTTCGCGTCATCGGGCTTCAACCCTTCCGCGAATATCTCATAACCCAAGTACAAGACACGGGTGCCGCCAAACTCGCACTTCTCACCGGTGATCTTGAACTTGTGTTGTCGCAGGAGACTGAGGACTTTGTCCAAATGTGCAACATGCTCCTCGACAGTCTCACAAAAAATAAGTATGTCATCGAGGTACACGATGACAAACTTATTCAAGTAGTCATGGAATATCCGATTCATAGTGTGTTGAAGAGTGTCAGGAGCATTGCAAAGGCCGAAAGGCATCACCACAAACTCGTACAGACCGTATCTGGTCTAAAAGTCGGTTTTGTGTTGATCCTCGGGCCGGATTGCAATCTGTTGGTACCCGGACTTAAGATCTATCTTACTGAAGTACCAACACACTTGCACTCTATCTAGGAGATCATCGATGTGAGGTAGAGGCTCTCTGTTCTTTAC
The DNA here is from genome assembly GCA_003427395.1 of Chara braunii. Taxonomy (NCBI): domain Eukaryota; kingdom Viridiplantae; phylum Streptophyta; class Charophyceae; order Charales; family Characeae; genus Chara; species Chara braunii. The sequence goes on along the minus strand of BFEA01000154.1, from coordinate 375,271 downwards.
AGTGATGGCATTGAGGCCTCTATAGTCAATGCACATCCTAAGTGTTCCGAATAGAACTGGAGACCCATAAGGAGAGACACTCGGCCGGATCCAACCCTTCTCTACGAGTTCCTTGAGTTGTCGGCGAAGCTCATCGAGCTCGCCTGGAGACATCCGATAGATCCTACCCTTCGGGATACTAGACCCTGGGATAATCGGTATTGCGTGGACGACCTCCCTCTCTACAACCCCTATAGGCTCTTCAAATAGATCAGGGTACTTGGCAACTACTCCCTCTATCTCCGGCGGCATTTTCATCGGCTCGCTTGCAGCAAAGACACAAACTAGGTACATACCCTCCTCTTGATTTTGCTTGTAATATAATAGTTATAGAACGCGACCGCACACATGCGGCCACGAGACTCGACCAGACTACTAGCTTTGAACTTGTGCAATCTGGCGGTCCCTCCACCCGGCAAAGTGTGTTTGACCACTTTTCGGTTCCAGTAAAACTAGGGTTGAGCCACAGAGAGGTAGTACATTCCTAGTAACATATCCATTGGGAGCTTGTCACTCACTAGGAACGAGACACGGTGTCTCAATTCCCCTCCCGCGTACGGGAAACAACACAACCTCCTGGAGGTAGTCGTTGACTACCATGAGCTGTTTGTTGGCACAGATCAACTCCACAGGTCGACTCAGGCGTTGCAATCGCCCCTGTAAACGAAGCCTCTCAACGCACGCGCGACTAATAAAGTTCCTTATCGAACAAGTGTCGTAATAGGCCCCGGCCTTGCGGCCGCCAATGACTACCTCACTGACGAACATCTCACCCTTCGGGGCTTTGACTTGGGCCATCCAAAAAGCTAGCGAATCTGATCTAGACCACTCCTCCTCTAGCTCCTCTAAGGATTCAAACACATTCATCGAACAGAGGCTCGATGGGTCTGGACGTGTTTGTGGAACGACGCTGGAGTCAGTAGCTTGGGCCATCTCTCGAGATGGTCAGGGTGTCTCCACCACCTTGACCCTAATAGGAACAGCTATTCCTACTGGCCCGACGTGTATCCCGGAGCAGAGCCTGAAGTGCTGGGTACATTGCTACCAACGGGATGTGAGGATCCTACCGCCTGCCCCATCGTAGGCGGGACCTTGTCAGTCACCTTCTTGCTACCAACTGATTATGGCCGTATTGGCCACAACGAATGCAAGCCTGCCGTGTGTACCGATCTCTCCACACGTCCTCTGTGAAACCCGCCTTCTCCCATGGGGGAGCGTTGGGGTCAACTTGACTCCTTGACCGGGACCCTCTGTGGCATCTACCGACCGTCGCCTTACCTTTCTGAGCTACGGTAGCGACTACTCCACACTCTGAAGCTTTTGTGCTGCCAGCCTCTGAACCTACTCCTTCCTGGAAGTGTTCGTCTAATTCGATGGTTGAACCATTGTTATCGACAAACATAATGCGCCCTTTCGCCTTCGAGTTAGGGTGCAGTGTCTTCCTCCTACCATCCGTAGTGGGTGTCTGTCCATGCCCTATCTTCGCCTTAAGGTCTAAGGCCTTCTTGCTAAACAAAGGAAAGTCGTGCATATTGATGTTGGCCTCACCTGCCAACTGGTTCCTGAGGCAAAGAGAAGCATCTCAGGCACGAGGTGAGTACAACCTAAGGGTCATAGCGCACCCCAGGGACACAGATCAAACGCTCAACAGCGTCGGTGGCTTCCCTTACAGACTTAAACTACCACGTGTGCAATGTCAGGATCTTGTCAGTGGCCCTTTGGGCCTCCTGAGGATCATGCCACCTTTCCTCCACCAGCTTAAGGAAGTCATCCAATTTCTGGGTGACCGCCCAAGCGCGGAAGTCATGACCATACCCCTGGAGCTGCACTAAACGACTCAACCATCTTGTTGCACTACCCTCTAGGTAGGAGGCAGCCACAAACACTTCTTCGTGAGGCAAGGTAAGTTTACACCTAACATAGACTGGCACTACCCTCAACCACGTGTTGAGCTCTTCACCTCTCTTATCCCCTGTAAAGGGTTTCGGAGCGGCGATGGCCATCTTTGGAACCCACGGTGTTTGTCCCGATCCCTGCATCACTCCAGGCTGTGGACCCTGTGACAAAGGTTGTTGTGCCAACTGCTGGGCCTGTGTGCCAAGCGGCCGCACAGGCTGCGAGACAGCAGGCTGCGTGGTGACCGCAGGCTGCGTGATGACCGCAACCCGCAACGGAGATTGGGTAAACACTGTCTGTACAGGAACCTGCAAACTAGTCCCTGCTGATACCCCCCCTCCTGATTGCGGCATGCCCAAGGAAACGATCGCAACTGATGATGGGGCTACGTATGGGGATACCCCAATCACCGGTGGGACAAGAGGAGGATGTACTACGGGCCAAGCACCAGGCCCAGACATTGGCGACGTAGCTTGCGCTTGCCCAACCAACAGGGCCAGACTTTGTTGGATGTCTTGAAGGATGGCAGTCTGATGGTCCTGCATCTCCACTACATTCAGCAGGACGGACCGTATGATCCTCACGTCATCAGTCACGTGCGTCAGGTCCATCTCCTCTAACTCACTAACGCCCGATTGTCTCCGTTGCATCCTGGCTCTTCTTCTAATCATTCTCTCTTTCTCCGCTTTTATATCTCCTAACGGCTTTCTGTAATTGTGCCTCTTGCAATGCTCTTTGTTGTATGGCGATCTCATCGGACGTCAACACTAGTGGCTGGCTTGCCATTACGCCTGCGGACTGACTCTCGGTTTGCGCGATCGTTGACCCGACAGAACCTGAACTACCGGCCTGAGTAGTCTGCTGCGCAAAAGTGGCCATGGCTTCAGATGTTGAGGCCTCACTCACAAGTGCCCTGCTAGCCTCTACTGCTCTAGCCCTCCTCTGCTGCTCCAACCTATATCTCTACGCTGGCGGAACAGGTACCTATCACCCTCTGGTCCTAATGCCAAATGGGCAATCGGGCGCCTTGCCGATCGCAAGATCCGGTAGTCCTCTCTAGTGTCCTCCTCGCCGCTCATAAGGAACAACCCTGTACACAATCTACACTAGTGCACTCTAGATGCCTACCGCAGCTTAGTGCACAAACCAATTAATTGGTGGCTATTTCGGAGACTTTACATTCGGGTCAAAAAATAAGTCAGATTCCTATAAATAAAACTATTTTTAGTTTGACTAGTCCGCAAACAGAAGCACCATGAACAAGAAACTGTTCTAACTAATGTTGTCTGGCAGATGTCAATGGTTGTACACCTAACTAATCAAAACACAAAAATAGAATCATTTGTGAGGATAGGACAACATGGAATTTTCTCGAACTTATCACCTGGAATTTACCCCTCCCTTAGTTCCCCTGAGTATCACTTGACGTCAACGTCCCTGAGCAATCTGGAGAGCGTAGCGTGTCCAAAGGTGTGTGTCCGGCCCACCCCTGTGCCCCGAGTATCTGTTCAGCTGGCCAGCTCTGCACTGGATTATCCTCACATGCAGCGAGCCTTACAATCATTGGCTGATCCAGAGGCAATTTAACGTCCGCCCCCAAGTGACTCCAGGAATTCTTTTACGTCGCAGCCGCACGACGATCACAGCCAATGGTTCCCCTTCCGGTGCTTATTTAAAGACGCCCGGTCTCGTCTCCCTTCAGTACCCATCTAACAGCGCAGCAAGCCGGACAAAGGACAAGCAACAAAGCATATGTGCTCTACTCCCGATGGGTTGGCATGGTGACCGTGACCCAGTGCTTCGTCCAAGGCCCTTCAAAAAGTTGTGCCCATCTTCTCCCAGATGCTCCACGTGAACATTGCCGACTCTCAAGGTTAAGCGCACTCGACACCTCACAATGAGAGGACTCTCAAGAAGGACACACAACCTCACGGCAAGAAGTATCGGAGAGGGTAGATAAAGTTAAGAGCAACATACCTCAAATAGCTGCCCCCAACCACAGAGATAATCTCACCAGATGACCAAATGCCGATTGTTATGACCAGTCATTGCTTCGGCACAACCAGCATTGCACGCCGTTCCACCTCAGCACCAATCGCACATTAGATAGTTATCATCACACTATCCAGACCACATTACACATCTCGTAGCCTTCCTAACGATCCCCTCACCTCCTGGGTCGCCTAACACTCGCCTCCGCCCTCCTCACTACACACCAATTACGGCCAAACTCGCCAAGCATACCGCATGTATGTACCACATTAGGCAGAAGACAAGCGCCAGATGAGCACAATCATACCATAGCTCCGATACCAAATTGCAAGGAAGATGAGCAATAGCGAACTTCAGCAATCAAACAACATCATACATATGAGTCCAGATAGTCGTGATCTCGAACCAACAGCAGAATTGCATCACGAGATTCACCAAATAAGAACACACCAAGAGTTCATAATTGACAATGCTGAAATAGTCCCATCATCATCATCAACGAAGAACCAGAGTTGATATCCTATCTGGCGCTCGGCGCCCAGACTACATGTTGCAGATCCTATCTAGCCTAATCTATAACGCGGAAGTTGACGATAACAACTCTCCGAAGTACGAGCATACAGCGACCAATGCCTCACGCTTCTAGCACCAAGTATGTCTCTCGCCTTCCTCACAACCTCGTTCCCCAACACACAGATGCCACTTGCACCCAAGGACCACACTGCGCCCCACCCAGATTACAGCAGCGCAGCTCGGCTATGGCTGCCTGCTCCTTCCCTGCTCGCCCGTGAGCTCGTGGGCGCCAGCCAGCAAAATAGCGCAGCATCGCTTGCGCAGCATGCAGCCAGCACCCGAATGAGGAATCCGGAGGCAGGCCCTTTGCTATATCGAAGTGGCCTGCCTGCGTCCAGTCCAGGAAGCTTCCAGTAGGCCCCGGTAGCCTGAGGCCCAACACGATCGAGAACAGGCCTGGGGCCTGACGTGGTTGCATGCACCCAACTGCCTTTGGCGTGTGTTTGGCCCAGTACCCGTATCCAACCCAATGCCTGCTTTCCATACATTCACACAGGCGGCCCAAAGCCTGGGTTCTCTCAACCAACTGGCGCTGCGCAACTGCCTGAATTTCCTTAGTTGCGCAATGGCCGAAATAAGGCCCTGAGGGCCTCGTCGAGCCCGACTTCACTTAGGGCGGCCGACTGGCTCCAAAATGGGGGTTGAATGGGCTCATAGAGGCAGTGGCCTCGCAAATGAGAGCATAATAGCATTTGCAAGGAGATACGAGAAAGCCTCGAATCCGCTAATAGACGAAGGGTTCATATGAGAGATAGAAAGATGCGGGATATAACTGAGCGCCTTACCACATGAGAAGCGTGAGATGGTTGTGAGAGAGCTTCTCGTTAAGAGATTGACATTTGCGCATGTTAAAGCCTTAGCCCACGATACAAAGGGGCGAAATGCCAGGTCCTATATGCTGAGAGTCCTAAGCAATCTAGGGAAAGGAGTAACTCCAGGCAGAGGAGGAAGGCTTCAAACCGAAGACAGGAAGGTTAAAGTGGAAGGAAAAGATACGAATTCGAGCTCACCCAAAAAAAGGGAGCCTAGCAGGAGCGATGGGAAATGGAGAAAGGGGAATCGAGGGGGCCTGGAAAAGGAACGATGGTGAATGGGGCACCTCTAAATGGTCGAATAAGAAAGATAGTATTGAAAGTGGCGATGGAAAAACTGAAGAGTAACAGCCTGAGAAAGGAAGAGCCATCCGCCCGGCCCACTTCACGACTAGAGGCCCGAGAAAGGAGAGACCCTAGTCCAAAGCGAACATGGTATAATAAGGTTTGTATGTACCGTGGTGACGAGGACCACAGAAAGAGGGATTGTCAGGCAATGATAGATGCATTAAGGAGGGGATCATCGAATTAGATGACATGAAGTATGTGATGTGGGCAAATGAAGGGAAACTTGTGCCCTTCCTACCTTCGATGAAGACAAACGTAGATATTCGTAGGAGGCCGATGGCTGAGACGAAAGGTAAGCAAAGCAGGGGCCCTTGTCCATGAAGGTCTCCAGAGTGACCTTTGAGGATGAAGAGGAGGAAGCTCCCGAGAGCCCGGGTATCGGGATTTCCTCTATTAAGTTTCGAGGAAACCATGAGTGATAACGTGGTCCACGTTTGCGCCCAAGGGATTGGGGAGTCGAGTCAGGGAAGAAAGGATGACACAAACCAGCCAATCGCCGATGAGCAGGTGAAGTCACCCAAATCTCTTGTGTCCCCTAAAAAACGAGGGCCTAAAAAGTTCCACCTGAAACGCTTGCTAGATGAACTTGACCTAAGGGAGCCTCTAAAAAGGGCGATGGATATGTCCATCCCTATTACTCTCAAAGAATTTATAGCCGGTTGTGCCCCCGCTAGGGATGAATTAATAGGAATGATAAGGAAAGCAAAGGTACCGTTGTCGGAACCAACGTCCATAGGAGAATCTAAGGCAGAGCTCAAGACTTTTGTATTAACAATGAAGGGAATGAAGGGAAACAAAAAGGGGGTTGTAGAAGGAGAAAATGGCTACTTCTATGTTCTGGGTAGTGGGAAGTTGAATGCTACCGTAAACGGATGACCATGGTATCGACTAACAAGCTGAGGCAGTCGGCGCTTGGAGTGCGTCATAAGGCCAAAGTAGTAGCCGCAGGTGTCGCGGCCACCGTGCCAGTTTTCTCGGTGGAGCATTGTTCCTCGATGTTAATCCTTGGGAGAACTTGGTTGACACGTGTCAACGCTACCACTGAGAATAAGCGGAACAGAAGCCAGACAGTCACTATAGATGGGCCTGAGGGCAGCAGGGTCACTCTAGAGACCGTGAACGAGTTCGACAAGCGCCACAAGATTTCCCTGCAAAGCAAGGGTCAACTAAAGACACGGATTTGTCAGATGATACCTGATGAACTTAACTTGGGGGCGCATAAAATGAAAGGGAAAAAGATAGAGGTCGAAGACTTAGAAGACCAATACATGGTAAACGAAACTGCTTACCCGAAAGAAGGCGACGACGAGGAGTTCAGTGGATGCATTAGCCTTTCCTTCTTGGAGGAATTCCTCCACACAACAGGGGGAAGAAACACAAAACTGTAGCCCAAAAGGTTAAACCGGCTACAGTTAGTCGTGGCAGGACTGAGGAAATTGGGATTACAAAGGAGGAGATAACTCGGATAATTAGGGAACGGAAGGCCACTGAAGGTCGAAGAGTTACTGACAGAAGATTGGAAGAGACTGACATAATCGAGACTCTAAGAGCCTGCGACAAGGCCTTGGCATTCTGTTATGTGGAGAGAGGACGAATAGACCCCCGATATGCCAAACCGACGAGGATGTACACTGTCCCACACGTACCGTGGAATGACGGAGGATGGAAGTGTGCCCAGAAGGAAAAGAAAACGATAGTAGACTTTCTAAAAGAGAAAATCAGGACCTTTGTGGTGGAGCCCTATGACAACGCTTATGCGAAAAGATAGTTCTTTATAAGGAGGTCGAACGGGAAGCTACAATGGATACATTACCTGCAGAAAACGAATAAAGTTACGGTTAGAGATGTTGGATTCATTCCGAATCCGGACCTTCTAGCCGAAGGATCCACAGCCGGCTCTATCTATTTGATTTGTAATTTATTCTCACGGTACGACGCGATTCCGATGGACCACAGAGATCGGCACCTAACCGTGATGCACACGCCCCTAGGATTAATCCAGATGATGGTGGTACCTATGGGGTGGATTAATGGTGTCACGGTGTTCCAAAGAGCAATGGTTGAGGTGTTAGGGGAGTTCATACACAATTTAGTCGGGGTTTTCCTGGACGACTTCGCCATTAAAGGGTCATATGAGAAGGATGAGACTGTGGTAAGGCCCAGAGTGAGAAAGTCCACTGCGAGCCATGTTGAGGACATTAAGAAGGTACTGATGAAACTAGAAAACGCAAATCTCACTATCAACGGAACCAAAAGCAGGCGGATTGCGTCTTCCATCAAAACATTGGGCTACATTTGTGACAAGAACGGTAGGCGGCCAGACCCCGCGCAGCTTGAAAAACTCATGAACTGGCCAACACCGCTGCGGATTACGGATATACGCCAATTTTTGGGAGTGGTCGGCTTCTAGAAGAATATTATAAAGGGGTATGCGAAGAAAGCAGGGCCCTTAAGAAGGTTACTGCGTAAAGGGGTAATGTGGAAATGGTCCAGCGATCAAAAAGACATAGTCAAGGTCCTGGCGGATGAGTTTCAGGAAGGGCGGTAGGTCCTTGAAGTTCCTTGCCTTGAAGATGAAGAGAACAGGTCAGTTGTAGTGTGTACTGACGTGGGGCCGACATCCGTAGAAGGCGTCTTGGCCCAAGAGGATTTTAGCGGCAAGGAAAGACCGCTCAGATTCGAGAGTAAAACGTTGAACACTATGAAGAGAAACTATTCTCACTTTAAGAAAGAAGCCCTGCGGGTGTTGGATTATCTTAACGTCTTCAGACACTATCCATGGGCGAAGGTTTGTCTTACGAATCGATCCTACAGCAGTAGCGACCGTGTTACAGAAGGACTTCTCCTTAACAAACCCTACGATAACCAGGTGGCTTATGCACATAACGATGTCAGACTACGTAGTTGAGTGTATATCTGGGGCCAAGAACGTTGTAGCAGATGGGCTGTCAGAAATTACATTAGAAGAAGGGAATTTGGGGTCGCCTGGAACGGTCGACAAGTTTCCTGCGGATGAAAATAGGCTCGGTGAAGATGGAGCCTAGCACTAGTGGCGCGTTCCGTTCCATGAGAACCTCTATATCGGCAAGTACCACCAAATAGGGCTATATCTCCTAGGGGAAACGTAGGTTTATTATAGACTCGGGAAGGAGGCTCAACAATACTAGCAGGCCACCTCTTCAAGATACCGCCTAAGAATGGTATGCCGATGAGGGTAGTATGCGACGAGGAAGAGCGAAAGGAGATAATTGTCGAGCTTCACGATGGGATCGTTGGAGGCCATAAAGGATTGAAAGGGACTTTTGAGAAGGTTAGGAATCTCTATTGGCGAGACGCCCTATACAGAGATGTAGAGCTCTACTGTCAAACATGCGTGGAATGCCAGAAAATAGCGGTAGTCAAATACAAGGAGTCGTTCTTTCCCTTTTTCCAACGGGCATAGGACAAAAGTTCATGTGGACTTACGTCAAGATGCCTAAGAAGGAGGGAGGATAAATTATATTATGGATATCAGAGACGACCCAATTGGGTTTGTGGAAGCATTGGCGCTACGTCAGAAGACAGGGAAATCGGTCAGCGAGTTCCTGACAGAGTATATCACCCAATACGAATGCGTCGGGAAGATCATAAAGGATACAAGATCAAAGTTTATGGCTAAGGAAGTCCAAACCTTGCTCCAAAGGTTCGGGATCCAGGTATCGTTGTCTACGGCATACCACCCTTAGAGCAATTCTCCTGTTGAAAGGGGGCATCAGCCCTTAGTAAACGCGCTCACCAAATGGTGTGTTGGGAAAGAGAAGAAGTGGCCAAAATATTTGAGATTTGCGGTCTGGGCGGATAACGTTACCGTTCGAACCACCACTAGCTACCCGCCCTACACCTTATGGTTCGGGAGGCATTGTCCTTTGCCCACCTTATGGTTCGGGAGGCATTGTCCTTTGCCCATAGAGTTCCACATGGATTTGTGGACAAAGGTTGATTGGGATGCGATATCAACTAGGGAACAGTTATTGAGCGCCAAAATTAGGCAGATAGTTGAGACACTGGAGGATAGCACCCTGGACGTCGCAGAAAGACAAAGTTCAAAGGGAGAAAGACAAGGAAAGGTGGGATAAAAACCTCCGAGTTAGGCAAGAAAGTATACCTACCGGAAGCTTGGTTTTTACAATTCAACTCTGGAAAGGACATGGTCAAGAAAACCGACGAATAGGTGGATGGGACCTTACCGCGTGGTCAAAAAACTAGGGAGCTTACTTGCTCGAGGAGCTAGACGGGGCTAGAAGGAAAGAGCCGACGTCCAGGGCACATTTAAAGGTGTTTAAGGAGCGAGGAAAAAGGATAAACAAAGCCCGCCCGAGTTTGAGGAAGGACAAGGGAGAAGAGAAGGTTGGGGAGAGGTCGGTAGAGCCTTCAAAGGATCCTAAGTCCATTACTTACGAGAAAGGAGAAAGCTCAAAAAAGCCTACAAAAAAGAAACAAGAGAAGGTCTTAGGCGTTAGAAAGAGTCGAAGAAAAGTCGTGAAAAGAGAGAAACGAAAGGTCTTAGAGTCGACTGCGCTAAGGAGAGAATAAACGCAAGGTTAAGGATGTCATTAACGGCACGATAGTCGTGGGCAAAAATCAGAGCACTGGGTCACGGTCACCATGCCAACCCATCGGGAGTAGAGCACGCATGCTTTGCTGTTTTGTCCTTTGTCTGCCTGCTGCGCTGATAGATGGGTTACGAGGGACAGGCCAGCCCTACAGGGGAGACGAGTACCGAACATCTATAAATAAGCACAGGCGGGGTTACCTTCCATTGGTTGTGACCGTCGTCCTGTTTGCGACGTTAAATAATTCCTGAGGACTTCGGGTGTCGTCCTTAAACGCCTCTTGACCAGCAAATCAGTTGGTACACGTGAGGGTAAACATTGTGCAGGGCTGGCCAGCACAGCATACACTCGGGGCACAGGGTCGGCCATGTGCACGCATGCTATCCGGATTGCTCAGGAACGCTGACGTTAGTTCGGGAAAGATTCCACTTTGCAAACAACCATGCAAATTATTCCATTTTTATTTTTGATTAGTTAAGATCCTGGCTACGATCCGGACGTCCGGACCACTGTCCAGACGGTTGGGATTCAGTCCGGACTCCAGACGTCCGGTCTGGAAGGTCCATATCTGCCAAATTTCAACAAAAAAAAAAAAAAAACGGTCCAAGACCCTTCCCCATTGAGGAGCCAAGCCCCCAAAATTGTTTTGGGGGTTTTTCAAGACCATTTATGTTTTTTGGGGGGGTCCGGACATGCTCTCTCTCTGTAACAATTTATTAGACAACCCCAATTTTTTAATTATTAATAATTCATTACCTTTTATTAGCTTTTTAAGTCTTTTTTAAAGATTTTTTATAATTTTTAACTTTTAACTCCAGTTTCGTTAGGAATTCTTACATGAATCTGAGGCAAAAGTGGTTTGCATTGTTATTCTGCATTTTCGGACCTGTCCAAACATCCGGACCGTCCGGAACCCCCCATGTCCAGGGATTCGGAAATGTCCGAAATTCCGGACGTCCAAAAACTACCGACACGGGTCCGGTTCCATGTCCGGAAATGTCCAGGTCCGGGTCCGGGTCCGGGTCCGGCTCCAGCGTAGCCATGTTTAAGATATACAACCATTGACATTTGACACACAACCTTAGGTAGATCTGCTTTCTGTTTGTGGACTAGTTAATTAAAAAATAGTTTCGTTTGTAGAAATTTGGACTTACCTGTTGGACCCGAATGTGTAGACTCTGAAATAGCCATCGGTTTGTGCACTTCGCTGCGGTGGGCATCGAGTGTGACCTAGTGCAGATTGTGTATAGTGATGTAGCTTATGAGTGACAGGGAGAACACTAGCGATGACGATAGGATCCTACGATCAGCAAGGCGCCCGTTGGCCCACGTGGTGTTAGGACCTGAGGGTGACAGTCTCCTGTTCCGCCAGTTTAGGGAGAGACAGCAGCAGCAACAGAGAGCTAGGGCCGCAGAGACAAGCATGGTATTCGCAAGCGAAGCTGCTACTTCAGCAGCCATGTGCATAGCTGCGCAGCAAAGCTCCCATGCCGGTAGTTCAGGGACTGTAGGGGCGACGATTGCACAAACCCTGAGTTAGTCCGTTGGCGTCATGGCAAGCCAGCAGTTAGTGTTGACCCCCGAGGAGGTCGCCATACAGCGAGCAGCTGCTCGCTAGGCACAGCTACAACAGGCTTTAGGAGAGATAAAGGCAAAGAAAGAAAGAATGATCAGGAGAAGATCGAGGATGCAGCAGAGACAAGCGGGCGTTAGTGAGGGAATGGACCTGACAAACATGTATGATGATATACGAGGACCCTACGAACAGTCCTACTAGATGTAGTGGAAATGCAGGACCACCATACGGCTCTCTTACAAGAAATCCAGCAAAGCATGGTCGTACTTGTCGGGCGCGTTCAGGCAGCACCATCACCATCAGGGCCCGGTGTCTGGCCTGTGGCATGTGGTACAACCTCCTCCTTTTGTTCCACCGGTGACCGGGGTATCCCCATTTGTTGTCCCTCCAGCATCGGTACAGGCCGCTTCCCTAGGTATGCCT
>BFEA01000154.1:349752-362755 GCA_003427395.1 Chara braunii | reverse complement strand
CCACCGGTGACCGGGGTATCCCCATTTGTTGTCCCTCCAGCATCGGTACAGGCCGCTTCCCTAGGTATGCCTTTGACAGGCGGGTTCTCAGTAGGTCCTAGTGTACAAATTCCCATACTGACAGTGTATTCCGAACCTCCGTTACAGATTGTCGTAACTAGGCAGCCTGTTGTCTCGCAGCAATCACAACCGCAAGGCACACAGCCCCAACAACAGCTAGCACAGCAGCCTGCGCCCCAGGGTCCACAGCTTGGAGTGGCGCAGGTATCGATACAAGGCTAATGGGTTCCGAAGACTGTGATCACCTCACCTAAGCCCTTCTCAAGGGACAAGAGGGGCAAACACCTTGACACATGGTTGAGGTCAGTGTCAGTCTACGTAAAGTGTAAGTTGACCTTGTCGCACGAGGAAGTGCTTGTGGTTGTCTCCTATCTTGAGGGGAGTACAGTAAGATGGTTAAGTGGGCTAGTGCAACTACAGGGATACAGTCATGACTTCCACTCTTGGACAGTCAACCAAAAACTAGAGGACTTCCTTAAGCTGGTGGAGGAAAGGTGGCATGATCCTCAGGAGGCCCAAAAGGTCACCGACACGATCCTGACTTTGAGCTCTAAAGCATTCAAGTCAGTAAGGGATGCCACAGACGCAGTGGAGCGTCTGATCTGTGTATCTAGAGTGCATTATGACCACCAAGTCTTATTTACCACTTACCTGAGGTGTCTTCCCATGCCACTCAGAAATCAGTTGGCGGGTGAGGCAAACATCCATATGCACAACTTTCCCTTGTTTAGCAAGAAAGCCCTAGACCTAGAAGCTAAGATAGGGCATGGACACTAGCCCACGACAGACGGAAGGAAGAAGGCATTGCCTCCCAACTGGAAGGCGACGGTTTGCATTATGTTCGTCGACAATGATGGTTCCACCATTGAGTTAGACGACGACTATCAGGAGGGAGTAGGTTCAGAGGCGGGCAGCGTAGAGGCTTCAGGGGATGGAGCAGTCGCTGCCTCAATCCAAAAAGGTAAGGCGATCGGTAGACGTCGAGGAGGCTCCCAGTCTAGGAGTCAAGTTGACCCTAGCGCTTCTCCATGGGAGAAAGCGGGTCGCACACTGGACGTATGAAGAGATCGGTACACCCAGCAAGCTTGTATCCGTTGGGGCCAATATGGCCATAATCGGTTCAAGTGTCGAAATAAAAAGGTGACCAAAAAGATCCCACCTACAGTGGGGCAGGCGATGAGATCCTCCGCTTCTCAGGGTAGCAATGTTGCCAGTAGTGTTAGCACCACCTCGGGAAAAACGCGTTGTCGGCGCGAATACCCTTACAAGGGTATCCGCCCTGGTTTTAGCAAGTGACAGAAAAGGGTTTTCAGTTTGAAAGTTAGGGACGCTGCGCGAGTCGCGGCTGAATTTCCTTCTGTGACTAAGAATGTAAGGTTGTTTGAAGGGAGTAGGAAGTGAGTGGGTACGCAAGTTTTGAGGCACACGTGATCTTTTCTTTTTTATATTATAAGATTGGCACAGTTGCCGACCAACCTTTGATTATGATTTAATCAGCACTAAATGATTTTTTTCTCTTTATCGGCGAACTTGTTTATGGCGCTTACGCAAGTACGAAGGCTGGCACAGATAAAAGTTCGAGCTTTCTACCTCTAGGAAGGAAAAGGCGCAGCCTTGAGGAAAGGGGTGGCGCGCACGGCGGTTGTGAGCGGAGCCGAGCTCTTTGTATGGTGAGTGATTGTGCCTCCGAGGCCATGGGTGGGGTTGCAGACCAAGGTATGGGCTTGGGGCGCTTTGGTAGGCCTGCGGGCGGCATAGAGCCCAGTTATAACTTAACTCGCGGTAATTAGTCCCAAGCTTGGGCCCAGCCCTATAGGTTACGACTTCGGACTGATACTACGAAGACCCGGAGATCAAGGCCAGCAGTCCGCAACGTTGGAGCGGAGGAGCGTCTTGCGAAGAAAAACTGAGGGGTTGAGGGTCCCACGGGACTATCCCCCTTAGTTTTGCCATAGAGTTCGATCGCGGACCCGACGGACCGGACCAAAAGGGGGACCAACAGGATCCTCTCTCTCCTGCTCAATTAATTCCTCTTGTTATTTTTAGTATAGTTGCCTTTTTTTTTTTTTCTATTCCAGCTTGTGATCCGATACCGGTTCCGGTACCAGCGTGGGACCCAAGGACTTAGCTGAGTGGGTACACCCATTGAACTATTGAAATACAGACCCGTGTTCGGGCCTAGGTGACGAAACTTGATAAGTAAAACCGAATATTTCTGAGTTGACCACGAACGGCCGACTCGATACTGATACTTCAAGCCACTGTGTGGCACGGTCCTTCGGGACATCCGTTAGAATTAGAACAATACAGGGAAATAGCACGGGTGCAGGCAACAAGAACTCGCTATAAACAGAGGAAGGCCGACGATAGGAGAGGCACACGGTTAGCCTTGGGTCGAAGTGCTGTCGGGTCGTCCGTAGATAGTAACGTTGTTAAAATTTGGGACTGCGTTGAGTCGAAGAAGGGAGAGGCGAAGGTGAGAGAAAATGAGGTCAGGAATTTGACGAGAGAGGGAGAGATGGGGAGAGGAGAGCCTGAGCGTTCAGCCTGAAGAGCTGGCGAGTAGCCTACGGTGCCCAACTGGTTGCCTAAAAGCATACCTCACTTGGTGATGTACCTTTCCCTGTTGTGGCAATAGGTACAATGTCGTTTTGGCCGAACACGGACGTAGCGGCGGGATGTCCTTGGTGTCACGCATCTCCTCGTAATCTGGCGGGAGATTCATTCTCATTTTGTCCCGTAGGTGCAGAACAATGGACCAACTATCGTTCATTGTGCCCTTCGAGTCAGTCGGGCTGTGGTGAATTGACCAAATCGTAGTGGTGGTTGACCGGATCGCGGTAGTCATCGTCGCGCCACTATCCTGATAATTCGCTTTCTTGCATACCATCTTCAGAAGTCTACTACTCACTACGACTGTGATCATATCACTCACGAACATGCCCTTGTGATTACCTCTTCTGGATATTGTCTATTCCTACGTTGTTAGCGCTCGCCTTGTTGACCATACTAATCACCGCGGCGAGTGCTTGATGTGCTCAGTGCAATGTTATAGGGGTAATACTTACCGAATGTTGAAAGTGGTTCTGCTCCAGCGAAAGATGCATTCTCATTATGCATAGTTGAAATATCATGGGGCGTAAACGAAAGGAAGAGGACCCGTTTTTCCCCATTCCACTCGCGCCTATCGTGCTCGACATCGTTTTTGCTCCTTGTTTTCGGCCAGATTGAAGTCGTGATTTTGACAACAATCTTCTTCACTGTCGTAGTCATAGTGTTCTCCTGCAAACTCGAGGTCGAAAACTCAAATTGAATAGTGCTGCTAAGGTTTTCAAACGTTTCTCTTTTCCTCTTTCCATTACCCGTGGGACTCGACCCTATCAAAGGATCGAAGAGAAGGCGCTAACGCGAAGTTCTAAATCTTAATTGGGGAATACGGCCTTGTAAGATTTACTTGGAGAGCCGTATGCAATGAAAGTTGCTCTTTTTTGTGGTCATTGTACTGATTTTATCATGACCTTTCACTTCAGTCAGAGCCTGAACTTTTTCTCTCTCCCTCGCAATCCGGTGTTTTCCAACCAAGTGAACCTGGCCATGCAAGCGATCAGTGTGCTCAGACACTAGGGGTAATCACGGAGCAGCACGCGTAAGTGAGCATGCGACTGGACAGTAGATGCGCACAGAGAGGGAAAGGGTAAAACTTGGTACTCTAGTAGCAAAGAGACCAGGGTAGGGGACTAGCAACAACGTTAGCCGGAGAGATCAAGAAAAAGGAGTGAGGGCGATGATGAGAGAGAGAGGAGAAGATAACAAGCGCGCAGAGGAATGAAAGCATGAGAAAGTTGAACGAATATGCATGCGTGAGGAGGAGGAGGGGAGTGACGCCCACATGGCGTTGCATTTGGTCATGATCCGGCGAAGAATTCACTCTCACTTTGAACAGTCGGAACATAGTAAAGCCTAGGCGGAGGTAGTGGGGCCCACTTTGTTGTCAGGATACTCATTCCGCCCCTGCTTAGTGTCCCACACCATAGTAGTTACGATCGTATTGCTTTTTACGAAGTGAATCCCTCGCCATTCGTGCCCGTCGTCATTTTGGAGAGGAGATACAAATGATAGCGAGTTGCTGCATTCTAGTGCTCATGGTGTTCCCGTACAGGATTGTAGCGGAGCTGTTATTCGTTGATCGTAACCGTGATCTTATTTTGGCTCTTCACTTCAGTTGAGGCGTATATTTTTGTCTCTTGTGACCTGGCATTTTCAAACCGAATGAACCTGGCCTTGTAAGCGGTCAGGCGCTGTCACACTAGGAGTGATCATGAAGCAGCTCGCCTGAGTAAAGAGTGTGATCGAACAGTAGGTGCATACAAAGAAAGAGAGGGGGGGGGGGACTGTTGTTACTGAGTGTTGTGCATAGGACCATCAATCCGTGGTACTATTACTGGCCGACGAATCTGACTATTTTTCCTCAGTTTCCTGCTATTGTTTCTTTGCAGACTGGTCACTGCTTCGTACGTTGTCGTACTATCCAGCATAATGTTGTTTGCTTCTAGTACTGTGTTTTATCTGGTCTGACAGTGTGAACAGTGGAGAAAATGACGAGGGCGTGGCCTATCGTCTATTTAGATGGCATATCCGTTCCTAATTCTTGACACGAATGCGAGTTGTAATAAGCATACTAGGTCATGACAGTGGCCTGGAAGTATCTGTTGTTTTTCACTTTGGTTGGTATCTGCGTGTATTTCGTTGTCACTATTGGGTCCCCTATCCGGGGTCCTCCTTGCTCCAGCTCGAATCGTGAGCTGCAATTGCTTCCTCTCTGAATGTTGTTGCCTGGCTTTCAAACTGCTGATGTCTCCGGAGATCAATGCTCGGGAACTGTTGTTGTTGTTACCGAGACTAGACATTGTTTGTCCTTCTACTAAGGCCGTTTCGGTTTCTTGACAGCGAGACATTGTGTCTCAGTTAACTACGGGCCGAGCTTTTCATCTGTTGGGCAATTGTTGGGGTTACATCTCCACACGACTGTGTCGCAAGGCATTGCTGATGTGTTGGATTTTGCCCATTTACTGTTGTGTTTTTCTGTACTATATTGAGCTCTCTATTTAAGTCGTGTACCGTGGGTTGTTGTGTTTGCTGTAATAGTCGTGCTTGCTAACGACCGCAGTGCAGTCCTGGTGAGTTTACAGTTAGGACTTTTGAGTTATGTGGTGCTAGCTTTTGTACCATTTTGAGCAACTGTTGTGCGTCCGTTGCTTGCTAAACCTTGATCAAACATTGCACTGTGCATTACTGGGTGCAATTGTTGTACGTTCCTTGCTTGCTAAACCTTGATCAAACATTGCACTGTGCATTACGCGGTGCGGTTCGAAAGTGTTTGAGACAACAAGATCGGGCACTGCGGCGGTATGTGGCTGCTACACACGGGTATGGTGTATTGAGTGGAAGGATTGAGTTTCGTAACTACGAAGTACGGGTGATTCCGTAACTACGAGTTATGGAGTGTGGGAAGGAAGATGTTGTACGCCACGATAGTAATGCTTAAGGCATCTTCTTCTAATCTTTGGTTCCAATTTGTGTAATCATTCTCATGGTGTGTGCAGTTTTAGTTGGGTTTTACTACTTTTCGAAATAAAGCATAGAGGACTGTTCTAGTTAAACCAAGCCCTTCTACGCTGCATAACGATAGCTTGGCCTTGGATAGCGAAGTTTTCGGTTAGAAGAAGTGGTCAGCTTCTATAAAAGGGTCGTTGCGGAAGCTTGGAGTGTTGTCAAGAGGTTCGTACTCTGTGTTCTCGCCACAGTCTGGCTGCTTCTCTTGCGTTTTCTTGGCCGCCATTGCGGGGCCCTCAGAATATTGAAGATTCCAAGGCCCTCTCCTGCGAGTTGAGTTGTCCCTCTCTTGTATCTTGAGCGTCTGAAATCCCTCTTTCTGCCCTTCTAACTCTAAGTCTAGTCTGAGGTTACGAGAGGAAGGCAGCAGGCGAGATTGCAACCCGAAGGACCACAGCAAGACCTTGTGGGAGGTCCACCCACCGATTGCGCGAGCTCTGCCGGAGCCCAGGCGGGGTTCTGGAGGCAGGGAACACTCGAGTATAATGCTCGTTTTACGCGTAAGATCCTTTCCCTTAAACTGTATTACCCTTTGCTATTATGTGTATGTGAGTATGATTGAGAAAGTTAATTGCTTTTATTTGTTTTGAATTCAGAACATGATCTGAAAGGTAAAATTGGAAAGTGTGTACGATAAAGTCAGATTATCTGTGTGAATTCGGACAGAATAAGATTGAAACATTATTTGTTGTTATGTTATGGGAGTTGGACGAACGCATAAGTTGCGGGTTGTTCAACCATACGCACCTGTTACTTGTTTAGGCGGAGTAGACTACTCATAAGTTGAGTAGCCTAGTTCTACGCTATATGTCATTGTATGGGCTGACTAGCCACACCATAAGTTGGTGTGTGTTAGTTATATGCCTCTTGTTGTTTGTTCAGGCAGAGGCTGGACCCCTCATAAGTTAACGGTTCAGTTCTTTGTGTATGCCGAATGTTCAGGCTGACCAGCCTCACCATAAGTTGGTGCGGCCTGGTCATACGCCTTATGTCGATTGTCTAGGCAGAAATTGACCCCACCATAAGTTGGTGTCAGTCCTATGCCTTATGTTTGCTTGTTTTAACAGGCTAGTCACGCCATAAGTTGGTGTGACCAAGTCATGAGCCGCGAACATAAGTGGAACCTAAGTATACAATCTGATCTAACTATATACTATGTATATCATTAGCAGACTGGACGCCATAAGTTGGGAGACCTAGCCATATAACCCGATAGCAGATAAAGCAGAGGACAAAATAAGATTCAGAGTATAAAATTGAGTGGTAACTTTGAACAGGCTGACTCATCCATAAGTTGGGTAGTTGGTCCTATGCCCCTGATAACACAAAGGGCAAAGAAATAATATAAAACTTGGTTATTTTTCTTTCTAAACACAAGTTGATGTTTGGATGGGAAGCCTCATAAGTTGAGGTGACATGACCACTCGTCTGAAGACAGAAACAACTTGTGACTCTAATTATTGAATGTAGTTGTGTTGCGGAAGCTAAGCGAGCGCATAAGTTGCGGGTTGTTCAGTCACACGCGCTTGTTGATTGTTTAGGCGGGTTAGATTGCTCATATGTCGCTGTTTGGGCTGGCTAGGCACATCATAAATTGGTGTATGCTAGTCATATGCCTTTTGTCGTTGTTCAAGCTAAGGCTGGCCCCTCATAAGTTGAGGAGGTTCAGTTCTTTGTGTATGCCGAGCGTTCAGGTTTACCAGCCTCACCATAAGTTGGTGCGGCCCGGTCATACGCCTTATGTCGATCGTCTAGGCAGAAACTGGCCGCACCATAAGTTGGTGTGATTTGGTCTTATGCCCTACGTATACTTGTGCTACCAGGCTAGGGCACCAAAAGTTGGTATGGCCTAGTCAAATAAATTGGCAGGTCAGTCACATCCATAAGTTGGGTTGGTTGTTCCTATGTCTTATCTAAGGAAGTGTAAAAAGGAATAACAAGGGTTTTTGAATTAACTATTCGACCTAGAAAGGAACTTGACGGTTGGCGAGAGATGTTACACTCACTTGTGTATGCTTTTGGGGCTATCCTTGGGGACTTTTCTTTTAGTAGGTCAATTTAGATGCTCGCTGAGTCTTAGAGCTATAGGTAGGTGAGATGGATGCTGGGAGGGAAACTTGGGATAAGATAGGACTGACCCTACTAGGAGTTAGGATCGGTGTTAGCTCCCAATGCCATCTTCAAGAAGGGACCTGCAAACTATCTCCGGTTCTAACTATTAAGTCTCAGAAGTTGGTCCCAAGTATGGTTGTACTTGTCTTTGCATTTTCAGCATTGTACAAATCTTGGCAAACTCCTATTCCTACGGGAAGCGCTACCGAAATTTTACAGATTTAAAAGAGTTAGTCATTTTTGGACACCTGAAATTTTTGAAAAGGCACTTTTCCTACGGGAAGCACTGCTGAATTTTTGTAGAATTTGGAGAGAGATTATTTTTCAGAATTTGGAGAGTTGGATTATTTTCTGCTATGAGAAATCTAAAGTTTTGCCTTGTTTTATGGAAATAATGCCAAAGTTTCGACAACTTGATACCAGTTAGAGGAAGGTAGAAAGGAAACTCAGTAGAGGAGCTAGGCTACGAGACGGAGCACGTTCTCCATTTTGCTCAAACGTAAATGTGGCTCTCTTTGGACTATACTGTGATGCAGGGCTGCGAATTCGATTGAAGGCTTAACTTGTTCGGCCTGATCTTAAAGAGCATCATCTTCTGTTATCACTAATAACAGGTCGGTTGCCGATTCGTCGGTTTTCCACTCAACTCCAATCCACTCTTGCCACTCAACCTAAAGGCTTTAGCGCTAAGGTTTGTTTTGTTTCCTTGTGTTTTTACTCGTACTTTGTTTGAACAGCCATTTAATAAAGATGATGAGTATTTTATTTTGAGAGTTGCACAAAGAGTGAGGCTTGTATGGCTAAAGCGAGGGGTGTGAGCGCAAAGAATGGTTGAAGTTGACCCCCTGTAGTGCATGGACTCTTGGCTGAATCTTTGATGTGATTGCAGGTATGATTGGTGATTCGGACTTTGGATTTGATTATCTACGATCACTTAAGTATATTTAGCTGAGAGGAGTCCCACTGTGATTGTGAGAAGTGATCGTCACATATTTATAACCCTCTCTATATATATGTACATACATACGCGTTGTGTGTTCGCGCGGCCTATTATGACCGTGCGCAAGGGTTAAACAAATTATATTTTGAGAGAAAAGGGGGATCCCCCTTTTATCCTTTTTGTTTTTTATAATTTTATAGTTAGATGTTATAGTCTGTGGCAACCGTCAAGTCAAACCCATTGAGTTCTCTCCATGCCCTGGATGGTGGAGCTGGTCTCCAGGCCAATAAGAGATAATTGCCACCACAGGTATGAACCTGTGTACCACCCACTCTCCACAGGGTGCAGAAGAGGGTGTGGTGATCGGCCGCCTTGGCGGTTGTCTAGCGTCGAGAGATTAACCCCTCAAGGCGCGTGTCAACCGACACTTGAGTATCGAAATGTGACCCGCGAGATCATCGTGGGTTACATGATTCTGGGTACTACACAGTATTCCATCGTAACGGCTGCTTGCATATGCTTGCATGGCTAGTCGATAGGAGCCCGCGTGATTTTATCTTCAGTCTCACGCACGACGCTTAATCGACTTCTATTTTAAAAGGTTATGGGTCGGACACTGAATGGACTAGGAGTGTTGTTGTGTTGTTGTGTTGCTTGTTTTGTGTCCTTCCGTGTGTGTGAGCGTTGTGGTGTAACGCGTGGTATGTAGGATGCGTCCTAGTCGACCGACTACAAGTCGTGCTTGGGACCTCAGCCCCCCAATGCGTCGGTTCAAGTGTGGGTCCAATTGAGGGGCGTTGACCACGCATACCCCCTATGCTACAGCGAACGAGAAACGCCCTCAATCGGGCCACCTCTTCAATTGCATACGAAAAGCTTTCGCACATGGTTTGGTAGCTCGTTGGGGATACGCCCACCCAAGGGATGGTGACAGCTCCCACTGGTGGAGGTAAGCAGTGCCTCGCGTGACTCTGTCCTGTCGTAGGGGTTCACGAGAGGTACGGTTGGCGCACTCGACCAGAGCGGCAAACCACGCTCCACGACGAAGTCTTGCAAAATCCTGCGTGACGCGGCCGGGAAGGTCCCTCTGCGAGATCGAAGTAGGAATGGTAGTTGTTCCTACTAGGGTCGAGGTGGTGGACACACCCTCACTATCTTGAGAGATGGCCCAAGCTACTGACTCCGTACTCGTCCCGCAAACACATTCAGACCCATCGATCCTCTGTTCGATGAATGTGTTTGAATCACTAAAGGAGTTAGAGAAGGAGTGGTCTAGATCGGACCCGCTAGCTTCTTGGACGGTCATGGCCAAAGCCCGTAAGGGTGAGTTGTTCATCGGCAAGGTAGTCATCGGCGACCGCAAGGTCGGGGCCTATTATGACACTTGCTCGACGCAAAACTTCATTAATCGCGCGTGCGTTAAGAGGCTGCGCTTACAGGGGCAAGTGCAGCGCCTGAGTCGACCTATGGAGTCGACATGTGCCAACAAATAGTGCATGGTAGTCACTGACTACCTTAAAGACATTGAGTGTCTATTCCCGTACGCGGGTGGGAAGCTGAGACATCGAGTCTCGTTTCTAGTTAGCGATGATTTCCCAATGGATATCATGTTGGTTATGTACTATCTTTCAGTTGCAAAACCCCAATTTGACTGGGGCCGAAAAGTGGTCAAACACACTTTGCTTGGAGGGGGGACCGCCATAAGTTTAAGACTAGTAGTATGATTGAGTCCTACGAATGCATGCGTGCGTTATAAGCAAAATCCGAAGGAGGGTATGTATTTAGTCTATGTCTCTGCAACAGGCAAGCCTCTAAAAATATCGTCGGAGATAGAGGGAGTAGTCACTAAATACCCTGATCCATTTGAACAGACGAAAGAGGTTGTTGAGAGGGAGGTCATCCACGCGATAGAGATTATCCCAAGGTTTGGTATTCCGAAGGGTGGGATTTATCGAATGTCTCCAGCTGAGCTCGATGAGCTTCGCCGACAGCTCAAGGATCTCATAGAGAAGGGTTGGATCCGGCCTACTGTCTCCCCTTATGAGTCTCCTGTTTTATTCGTACCGAAGAAGGGGGGAACCTTTAGGATGTGCATTGACTATAGGGGCCTCAATGCCATCATTGTCAAGAACCGAGAGCCCCTACCGCGCATCGACGATTTGTTGGATCGAGTGCAAGGGTGATGGTACTTCAGTGAGATAGATCTAAAATTCGGGTACTATCAGATTGCAATACGGCCCGAGGAACGACTCAAAACCGCTTTTCAAACCAGGTACGATCTGTACGAGTTTGTGGTGATGCCTTTCGGCCTTTGCAATGCTCCTGGCACCTTTCAGCACGCCATGAATCGGATCTTTCATGACTATTTGAACAAGTTTGTCGTCGTACCTCGATGACATACTTATCTTTAGTACGACTATCGAAGAGCACGTTGGTCATTTTGACAAAGTCCTTAGCCTCCTTCGACAACACCAGTTCAAGATCAACGGGGAGAAATGCGAGTTTGGCCGCACCCAAATCTTATATCTGGGTCATGAGATTTCCGCGAAGGGATTGAAGCCCGATGATGTGACGGTGGCCAGCATTCGTGACTGGCTGCGTCCTCAGTCTGTAACTGAGATGAGGTCCTTCTGATGAGCTCCTTCTTAGGGATGACCGGCTACTACCGCAATTTTGTCAAGAAATATAGCATAGTGGCTGCCCCTTTCACGGACCTGACCCGCCGTGATACCCCGTGGGAATGAACAGACAGGTGTGAGGCTGCCTTCAGACATTTGAAGCATGCTTTAACACACCATGAGGTCTTGAAACTTCCAGATCCTAACAAGCCGTTTATAGTAACCATGGATCATGCCAACCAATATGGCATAGGCGCCGTGCTCGCGCAGCAGGAGGGGCCAAAGTTGAGGCTTGTTGAGTACATATCCACAAAGATGCCCTCTCAGAAGTTGACTAAGTTCATCCATGAGAAGGAGCTCTATGCGATCTACAAAGCACTAACCCACTGGAGGCACTACCTCCTTGGGAGGTTCTTCTACGTCAGGACTGATCATCAAACCCTGAAATGGATGAGAACCCAACCAGTGCTCTCTGATGCGTTGAAAAGATGGATCGAAGTCATTGAGCAGTATGACTTCGAACCTCAGTACATCAAAGGAGAGTACAACAAAGTCGCTGATGCGCTATCACGTAGGCCAAACTTCCTCAGTGCGCTGATCACCGAGTTTGAGCTTGCGGACGATGTTACTCCTTCTTTGGTGGAAGCCTATCGTGAGGATCCGTTTATGGCTGAGATCATACGCAGACTCGAAGCGAAGGACAAAGTAACTTCTACGGAGATTGAGTTGGTCAACGGCCTCCAGTTCCTTGCGCTCGCTTGTGTGTGCCTAATAGGTAGTCTTTGCGTAGTTTGTTTTTAGGTGAGTGTCATGATGCCACAAGACATTTTGGCTATAAAAAGACTGCAACCAACTTGCTGCTGCAGTTCTGGTGGCCCACAGTGATGAGAGACGCCAAGCTGTACATGGAGACTTGTCAGGTATGTTAGAGAGACAAGTCACGTACACAGGCCCATCTTGGGCTTCTCAAGCCCCTTCCGATACCGAAAAGGCCCGGTGAGAGTGTCCATGGATTTCATGGACACGCTGGTCACCAGCAAGAGTGGAATGAAATATGTCGATGTCATTGCTGGTGTACCATCTTTTGCAGTAGGTGCTTCGAGTCGCTCGATCGGTAGGTGCTTCGAGAGGCTCGATCGGTAGGTGCTTCGAGAGGCTCGATCGGTAGAAAGCTGTGCTCTTATTTGGTGGATCTTGTGTTGCAATTCTGCTTTTGGTTCGAGGTCACGACTATCTGGTTCCATGTGTATGATGCTGTTTGGTTTTTGGAGTTCGCTATTGCTCATTTTCCTTGCACAGGAAGTTCTTTTGCCAGGCGGACGCGGGGTCGAGGCTGTCTCCCGTTGCATTTCGTAGGGAAACGCTGCCAAAAAATGCAACGACAGGCGCGGGTTCAGTCAGGAGGGGTCAGGCCACTTTTATGGTACTTTGACTAGTGGGTAGTTTTTCGCATTTTGCCGTCGATTGCAGAAAGCGTTAAACGGGAGGTGTCGGGCAGATTCAACCAGGCAGTGTATATTTCCATGCTCTAGCGAAAGATCCATTCGATTATGATCATCCTACCGATGGAAGTCTCATGAGGCCAGCCATGAGGTTGGAGACTTACCTGCTCTCTCTCTCTCTCTCTCTCTCTCTCTCTCTCTCTCTCTCTCTCTCTCTC
>BFEA01000154.1:262689-280223 GCA_003427395.1 Chara braunii | reverse complement strand
TGTGAGTGTTACGAGAGACATACCTGGTGCTGAAGCGTGCGACATTGGTCGCCATATGCTCGTACTTCGGGAACGCTGTTGATGTCATCATTTTGCTTCGTAGTATAGGCTAGATAGGATCTGCCACCTGTAGTCTGGGCGCCGAGCGCCAATAGGATATCAACTCAAGTTCGTAGTTGATGATGATGGGACTACTTCAGCATTGTCAATTTTGAACTCTTGGTGTGTTCTTATTTGGTGTATCTCATGATGCCAGTCTACTGTGGTTCGAGGTCAAGACTATCTGGGCTCATATGTATGATGCTGTTTGATTGTCAAAGTTCGCTAATGCTCATCTTCCTTGCATATATTGTCACATCACTACAAACTAAAAGAGCGCACTTTGCGGAACAAAGAATAAAAGCAAGAAACGGGCACAATGATAACATGCAAAAATAAAAAGAAAAAGAAAAAACAAGGGCATATTGAAACCATTAAATTCCTCATTCTTCTTTGAACTCCACCTCCACTGTGCCTCTCACGTGCAAAGCTCGCCACGTTGATGAAGTTGAGCGCGAGCTGCCCCCCATCCCCGTATGCCATAACAGCCCACTTGCACGCTGTGAGAGAGGCAGAGTGAAGGGGAAGGTGTTAAACACAGGGAAAAGCTCAAGAATGAGGTTGTCCTTGACGACAGAAAGGACACACATTGTAAGGATGGGGTGGATGAGCGCATGGAAGACCTAACTGAGCATTCTCAAAACAACAACTGCCACGATGGCTGGCATTAAGCATGTCAACCACACATTCCTGACAAATAGCATGTCTATTGCAGGCCAGAATAAAGGAAGAACGGCCCCCATAAAAGAGCATGCATTCAGCATAGCGTCCGTGGCCACAAAATGGACATATAGTGTCCGGATGAGGAGGGTGCCTGCAGTCAGGAACGGAGGGACAATCCTGTACACATATGGATGCTGAAACCATCTCGTGGTAGTGATTGTGACAAAGATGATGGCGAGTACACCCAAGTGCAACAGTGTCTGTGGCTGTGCAAAGGAGAAGGTCACACAGTGTCTGTACATTGTCCTGCTGCACTACGGTGCCAGAGGAATGATCTTCGACATAAAGGAGGTTGCGGACAGTTTGATGTGGTAAGAGAATAGCATCATAGAGTAAGAAATCAATAATATCAATCATGGCATGGACCATGACACCGTCGTTCCACACCTCCCAATGGTCAGAGGCGTGTACAATAGCCATGTAATGGCCAGGCCCATGCACAATGCAGGCARAGATGCGGGATGGAGGATTAAACAACTCACCTGGTAGAGCATGGCGTAGTTCAAGCTGGCAGTTCCTCRTCGCTATTTCTAGGACAGCAATGGTAAAACCTCCTTCCCTGGTATAATTACGATGCTCTGGCTGTAGGTCGGGGGGATCAGCGAGATTAGCSAGATCAACATCAAGCTGCAGGGCAATTGCAAGGAAAAGATGTGACGGCCCATGAAGGATACAGCGCTGTTTCAATTTGATGGTAGGTTGGACTGGTCGCTTCAAAGCAGACTCACAAACTGGAAACAACAGTCATGCTGTCAACACGCTAACATACAAGACAATAAAAAACTCAACAAGTGACATAAGCAAGTGACATAGGCTAGAGCGTTCGCACTGCCTATTGAGCGAGGGAGACATTTTGACGAACATCACTTATCAATTGTGGGAAACACGGACGTCCTGAACTCAGGAGCCTCCCTATTAGAGTTGTAGGCACTGGAAATGAGGTATGACCGACTATTTAGCACTGCTTAAATGTGCTCCGCTAGGCATATCAAAGGTACTTACAAACATATATAGAAGATAAAAAAAAAAAATTGCAAGGAAAGAACACGAAAAAAAGAAAATCCAGCAGCCTAAGTAAGTTGGTTAGGCACGCAAGTGGTATTCAGGAGGTTGTGGGTTCAAGTCCCATGAATGTCTGCGTCGCACTTAGTGCCAACGGACCGTGATAGACTGATAGTCCTCTGGATACCCCTGATTGGTATTAGCGGGGTCTATGACCAACACGGGTGCGAGAGTGAGTGGGTTGTCTGTGGTGTGTAGGAGAGTGTTGGCCATAGCCTTTGCTGCTACTTGATGTGGGGTCACCAAGGGGGATGATGAGAAAGGGAGGCGCAGCTACTGGCAAAATGCTCGGTCTTTGTGTTAGCCGGACCCCCACCGGCGGCCCCAACCCTGCACCCTTAACCACTAGGGCAAGGGGCAAGATGCAATGTCCCCTTCACAGTGAGAGGTAGCTATGCCTACAGGGGTCTCCTCTACATAGCCATAGGACTAGGTAGGTAGTGAAAGATGATGAAAAAAAGATTGAGAGAAGAATATAGCGTATTTTTTAATAAAAGAGAAAAAAAGAAAAAAACGGGAGAAAACCCCAAAAAAGAAAGACATACATAAAAAAATTGATTGACTGTATATGTGTGTGTGTTTGTGTATATGTGTGGGTAGTACTGGGTACGTGTGTGTGTGTGTTTGACCCACCCAATGACCCTCCATGACGAACGCCGCATGGACAGGTATCAAGGGGTATTAGGCCATTCGGCCTTGCAGCCCATGGAAACTGCACACACAAGCAGACAAACACCTACAGGTCATTTTCAAGCTCTCAATTATGGAGCCTAAAATGAAGGACAAATCACACAAGCACAATAGCATCAACATTAAACCACCAGTACTTGGCCCATATATCGACCGCAGGCCCTTAGTGTTGACGCTACACAAATTTCGGGGCTTGGGTGAGGGTTGGAAGAGCGATGGGGGAGGAAGCTGTTGGGCCCAGGGAAAGTTGCGAATGGACTGCAAGTTGTCCGTCTGGTTTATTCCGTGCATGTGGAAACGGAAGCTGTGCAGTCCAGAAAAGAAAAAGGAAAGACATGAAAACGCGAAGTGTTGGGGAAAAAAATAAAAGCAAAGCTGTACCCGCCACTCGGTGGGCAAAATTGGTGAGAAAACGATCTTCAGTTGCTAGAGGGCCGCCTCTCACGGCGTGCAGGCGGGCAGATAAAAGATGTTGCTAAACTATTCCCGATGAATGCATCTTTCCATGTTCCAGCTAAGGATTCGGTCTCACTTTGCACATTCGGAGAGTAGTGCAGCGAGGCCCTCAGACAGCTGGCTTTTCTTTCTGTTTTGGCAACAAAAGAAATGAAAAAAAAAGGAGATCTAATCCCTTGCACGCTAAATATTCCCAACGACAAGTTCAGTTTGTACACCCCTGAACTGTTGAGATACAGATCCGAGTTCTGTGATTTTTTATTTTTATTTTTTTTTGGGTTCTTTGAGATCTGATCCGTTGCTCATGCGCTGTTTCATGTGGCCGACCGCTGTTTCACGTGGCCGACCACGAGCTTGTGATACGAGAATAGGTACCTCACTGATCCGTTTGCTTTTTTTTTCTTATTTTTTTTTTCGGAAGAATATGGTTGGCCGTTTCTGATGTGCTCCCCGTGAGAGACGGGGAGCAATCAATGCTTCCATCGTTTCTTTTTTTTTTCTTTCACGCTACCGTTTCCATAATGCATCTGACTACATTTCTGACCGCCCTGAGTTGACTCACGACTGAAAACGGCTGTTCCATTTCGAACCAGCTGTTGGCTGCATGTCCAGCATTAGGGGCGGTGCCTGTGCCATTCAGAAAATGTCCCCTACATGTTCCCGCCCCCTCCCGGCTCGACAAAGCTTGGCGAGCAGGGGCATATTCAGGCTCGGCATCAATAGCTGGGCCAAGTACTGATGGTTTAAAACAACATATTCCAATCTCCCTATGTCAAAAAAAAAGTGGCATCATGCGTGGAAAACAATGACACTAAAACAGTACTAGTCACAGATAACGCCGTAGGGCTGCACCATGTGGCCGTTCCTCGAGGGGTTGCCTTCGTGTGTGCGTTCAAGGTACGTCATGCATTTCTGCATGATAAAACGCCATGCTAAAAACACAAAAAAATCCAGGATCCAGGCCTAACAGTTAGTCCCTATAATGCACCTAGTTGGTCCACTGGTTTAACGTAACAACACACAAGACAAGAAAAAAAACAACCGACAGCTAATAAAGGATCAAACGAAAGGCAAGAACGGAAAGCAGTGAGACAACACATAGGCTGGAGGGCATTAGGGGAAGGCAAACGAAAGGCAAGAACGGAAAGCAGTGAGACAACACATAGGCTGGAGGGCATTAGGGGAAGGCAGGCGGCCTGACAACATCAAGCACACCGGGCTGGGAAAGGACAACAAGGAGAGTGGGCTGGAGGGCTGTGAGGGAGGTGGGAGGTTAGACAACATACAAACCCACAAGGCAGGGAAAACACTACAACGACTTAGGCAGCAGGCACTCCCGGACATCTAATCCAGCTACCTAGGGAAATTTGGCATTACGTATTTGGACAAACTTGTGTACATGACTCTGCAGGAACCATTTCCGTTGGTGGAAACATGAAACCACAGGACCACAAGCAGTGAACAGTTCCACATGTATTCCGTTTATTCTCATCAAATTTTCGTGGAGTACATGATGTTCTCTGCAATGTTGCTGCCTTGGTTCTTTCTTGCTCAAGTTCAAGATGATCATCAGTGCTTAAAGGTCCTTGATAAAAATCGATAGGTAATTGTTTCTTCAAGAAATCGTTGAGAACCCTTTGCCCATCATTCCCTGTAAAATCATTCTCATGACACCAGATCGACTTTGCATAGGGCGCATTCTTCCACTTAACGTAGTACAAATCCTGCATTCAAAAACAGAAGCCACAAATCACAGTTAGTTTATTTCCATTTGTAATGTGTGAATAGAGTTTTTTTTATCTGCATTATGGTTAAGTTGTCAAACAATGACACTAATTTGTATGGTTGTTCCTGACCCGGACAACTAGACACCGGATCCATGTCTGGATCAAACCGGACGTCCGGTTAACCGGACATGAAACCGGACATCCAGACATCCGGACCCGGACAGTCCGGTTTGCTGTGTCGGTATCCGGTTGTCCGGATTAAAAAAAAAAAACAAGAAAAAAAAAAACACACAGAGCTTAAATGCACGAAGATTCCATACAAATAAGAGCAAAGCAGTGAACACGTGTACCAATGCCATCGCCCTCAGGCCCCACCAACACAGTATCCAATGTCACTCATCTTTGTCTGACGTCATCGCTCTCTGATCCTTCATCGCTCTCCCATCCTTCATCGCCCTCCCATTCATCATCGCCCTCCCATCCCTGCTCGCCCCTCCCATCCTTCGTCGCCCTCCCATCCCTGATCGCCCCTCCCATCGGCCAGACCCTTCTCCCACGTCACAAAAGTGCACGGAATATGAGCGAGGGCGATAGACAGAAAATCAAGTTGCAAAATCATGCAGAAATCCAAATAGTCATGTACCAAGCAGAGAACTCAAATGCACCAAGATTCTATCCAAATAAGAGCGAAGCAGTGAACTCGTGTGCCAATGTTATCACACAGAGGGCCTTTTTAGGGCCTGTCCAGTTGGGCAGTCGGTTCTCAAAAAACATTAGCATTATTTTTCCAGGGTACCCCAGGCCCAGGTAAACGGCCTGGGAACCCCCCCCAAATAATTCAAAATTTTCGAAATTGGGGTCCAACCGGACCCTCCGAACCGGACACCGCACCCGGACACCGGACACCGGACTGTTTGGATCGGGATCCGAACATCCGGTTGGTAACCATGCTAATTTGGTATATTGTGTTTGAGCATGTTAATAAAAGTACTTGCCTCGTTGAATGTTCGGGATTCAATAATGTACTCTGCATTTGTCATTCGTGCCCATGTCTTGAACCGTGTGCGAGATGCAACTGGTTCTTTGATATCTGGCACTGTGACTTCAATTTCTTTATCCCAAACTTGATCTGTTGTGTTATCTTCGGCTTCAACCGCGTTCTCAGATTGAGGAAGATGCTTTGAGCACCATCTTCTTCCTGGCTCCGGAGTTTCGGGGCAACCTTTGACAATCGCACCAATCGCCGTCTGATACAAGTCAACATCATTGTTTGCACAACGCAATCTGCACACTTTGAAATGACCATCGAATTGACAATATCTTCCACAGAGCTTGTCATTGCAGTTCTGTGGATGGATGAGTGCTTCCTCCAGTAGATGATACCAGGAAGCATCTTGCACCTGCGTCATTAAAATAAGCACCAGAGTGAGTATCTATTTCACTTGCAAAGTACAGAAAAACGTAGTCATGGCTTAGTACAAAATCGTTGATCAAACGATTGACAAACCTATGACAACCTCCTTCCTGGTTCCTCTAAACTCTTGCTCTTAATTTTTTTTCTGTTTTTGCCAAACCCCGCAAGCAACTCTAATCACGCCTTAAACATCGGCCATCACCCCCCAACACTGAATAACCCACAAGGAATACAGAAATACTTGCCAACTACGGCACCTGAACTACGTTTATCACACTGGGACAGGAGGTGAGAAATTTGTGTAACGAGGAACGTTGCTCATCGTGTTTCCCGTGGTCAAAAACCTACGGTATCGTTGAGCAATAGTGGTTTTGGAGCATCGGAGGGTGTTAAGAAAAAAAATAAAAAAATCCAACCCCTGCATTGGTATACCCCTCGGCCCTGGGCAACCTTAACCCCGACAACACTAACCCCCGCAATCCCACCCCCACAACAGCGGCCCCAACTGCCACCATCCTTACACCACACAGCCTTGCAACCCCTTCCCTGCAAGCCCCCCTGAGCGACGCCAGTCTCCCCCACACCCTCGCAGGGTTGGGGGGTCCCATCGTTGGACCCCTGGATCCCCGGGCGGGGACCCGAAGAAAAACTCACTCCCCTAACAACCCCCCCCCCACCTCCTGAACCTCCTTCATAGTACCCTCTTACAACCCCCCAACAGTTCCGCCCTGAAAGAGTCCCTAAATAGCCCGCAAAGCATACACAAACACTTAACAAGCAACAAACTTGAACCACACACAGACCACCACCGAACACCCTCCCACCATCCCCCAAAGGGCCTGAAACTTCGCCACACCAAGAAATTCAAACAATTTTTTTTAGTTATTAAATTACAAGAAGGGAAAGAAGAAATAATAATTAAAGTTATTAAAATTACACGAAAGGGAAAAAAGAAATAAAAAATAAAGTTATCACCTGTTCCAAAATGTTGTCGTATGGCATTGCGTAGTTGAGGTGTGGAATAACATGTTGGGCATGCTTCTGTAAAAACAGGGACACCCTCTAACGGAAATACGCTTCTTCAAGTCTTTGACGATTTAAACGGTATCTTTGTGTCTGTTTCTCCTTTGAAATATCACGCTGAAAGTTACTMAAACCAAGAAATCTGGTCAACCCTTCTCTATCGTTGTGRACTTCGGCTRTTGTTYCAAATCCAGAATGAAGTTTATACCTGCAGAACAATCACATGTGAATAAAAGGATGAGAAATTAGATAAAAACAAATTTTGTTGAAGAGGACGAGGATTATATCAAAGGGGAACAATTCTTCAAACACTCTGAAAAAAGAAGAAATAAGGAAAAGTCTAGGGGGGCTAGTAGACAGACAAGCAAGTGAGAACGGGTACCAAAGAGATAGGAATTTTTGTGATGGCCTAATGATGTGCGGCCTAAGGGACTGCTAGGAATGCCTCCCCTACGCTCCCCCTCCTGGGGACTCCCCTGTATGAGTACATCGCAGTACCAGTGCATTCATATAGGCTTACAGATGCGGTTGAGTGCAGATTTAAAGTTGAGGCCAAGTGGAGATTTGCAGTTGAGAGTACATAACATATACAAGATAGGACGAGAGTATGAATACATATATAGGATGCGGATCTAAGCTACCAGCCAGGTGGCCTGGGTCATCTTGCTTGCCAGGGCGACCCAGCCGTGCAAGGACCAAAGATGGTCCCAGAAAAAAGAAAAAGAAAAGAAAAAAAAAAACATGTTATGCAGAAAAATAAACTGTGCAATATTTGCCTCAGGGTCACATCGAAATTCTTTACCTTTTTTCTTTTTGACCAGCCGAGCAAGTGTCCTGGACCAATCTGGTAGCCTAGATGCAGATAATACAGTAGACGAATGCAGACTTACACAGATTAGCTGATATATACAGTAGATCATATATATGGATGTGCCAGTTGACTGAGGGGGAAACGGACGATCCAGCCATACTCCTGCGAGGACTGATGAAAGTCAACAGGCCAAAACCTGAAAAAATGATGGTAGCAGAGGTTATCAGAGCATCAGTGTTATGGGCCATTTGGACCCTGTGCAGCAAAAGTTGTAGACAAGGACCAACCACGCCACTGAAGACATAAAAAAAGAGCAATGGAGAATATCAAGATAGCTCTCTTGGCGAATCTTCACCGTTGCAGGCACGCCGGGGAGGGAAAGGAAAATAGGTTTTAGGAAAGATGGTGCCTGTACACATAACTGCTGATCCGGGGACACACAGATAGGCCAAATGCAGTTTGGCCTTCTCCTGGTGCGCCATGTACCTCGACTGGACAATGAGATATCTTTAGCCGTCCACATAGCTAGAACTAGCAACATAGGCCCCATGGGCAGAACCTGATTTGTATAATTATAATTAGGAAAAGGGGTGAAGAATGAGGATTGCACTATATTGGGGGAACAGGGTAGGGTAGCCGAGGATAAAGGAGGAGGATAACACAATAGAGGGATCTGGAAGACGTGGGAGAAGAACATGAGTATAGGGGAAAGTGAAGATCAAAATGGAAGTCGTAACAAGGTAGCCGTAGGGGAACCTGCGGCTGAAGAAGACAGTCAGGTGGTGGTTGTCGGATCCTCCCGCTGCGTGACTGGGTGCTGGCAGTAAGCTTCCCGGCCAGCAGGAGCAAACCTGAAGGATGGTTAAAGTTTGGGGGGTGGGATGCTCAGTAGCAGTCCGTCCCTTGTACAGGGGACTAGTATTGCAAGGACAAGGTCGACCGCTTACTAAACTCCTCTTTTTTTTTTCTCATGCTTGCTGGTAATAAGTAATCGAACTGATGCCCCCAAAAATAGAAAGGGCCTTGTGTGTTTTTCTGTATAAAAAAAAATGGAAAAAGAAAAGGAATGCACTGGTACTGGGATCAGAAATCTTACAGTAGTTCATCATGTTGACGAAGAATTGTCAAACTGACGACAGTCTTGGAGTTAACCTGAAACCAACTTGAGCCTTCATCTGCTGTCTCATAAAACCTCCGCTCATAATTCCAAAGTGTATAATATGTAAAAGAATAGTCAATGGAACACAAATTGCATCTTTTCTCACAAATTGTGTCCCTTCCGGGAATTCCTTGCATCGGATAGAAGAACGGCAGCAATTGTTTCGTGCTGAATTCAAGTGCACTCTTGCATTCAACACATAATTTGATCGCTGGTACGAGAACATATTCTGAGTTTGCAACATGAAGTGCATGATCAGCAGCAAGGACAGGATTCATGAAAAGACTGTTGTCATGAAAGTTCAACTTCTCAATCACAACTCCAATTGTATGCTCCTCGTACTTCTTGTCTCTCCATGAATTTTCACGGCAGTTCATGACATTAGCAATGCGTGGATATAAATCAGGTAGATCACGTGGAAGACCGTTGCAAATCTGTATCACTTGAATAACATCAACAAGGCTCATCCATTAACGTCCTTGGAAGTGCTTACAGTCGATAGCAACTTGTTCGAGAATTGGGAATCAACAGCCTGCAAACAGACAGATATTCACAGACATACAAATATACAAGCACACACACACACACACACACACACACACACATGCATACACACATTCATACACATACAAACACACATGAGCGCACATAAAGACACATACAGACATACACACAGATACACAGAGACACATAAATTGTTAAAAAAAATATATGTTTTGTATCAAAAAATCACATGCATACATACAGGCGCGCGAACACACACACACACATACACACACACACACACACACACACACACACACACACACACACACACACATCCCCTTATGGTTGGCAATGCAGGCCAAAAAGTTCTGGGAGGCTTGGGGAGGCAGAGGCCGCAGACCTCCTCAAGAGTACCGTGGTGGACAAATCCGATTTCGTCATCGAAATTTGTCAGGGAGACTTATTGGTGGTTTAAAATGAAGAGAAAGAAAAACGATACAGATACCATAACCCCTCTTTGTTATTGATGACCCATTGTAGTACTTAACTAGGCTACCAGCCGGGCCGCCTGGGTCACCTTGTTCGTCCGGGCGGCCTGCCCGTGCAAGGGCCAGAGAAGATACAAAGGGAAAAAACAATTCTAAAGGATCTTTAAAAATTGTTAAAAAACTATATTGAAACAGACAAAAAGGTCAGCAAGATTGCAGACCAGGAAAGAATATAACAAGAAAGTACATGTTGTCGATACTGCAAGGAACATGAATGTTGATGAAGCACTGAAATCCAAATTGCAAATCACGGTTAAGTCCAGGTAGTCAAAGCAAGAGCAGATAGCACAATGGAACCAAGATAACCATCCATTTGAGAACGATACAGCAGAATCGTGAGTCAATGTTCATGCCTAATCGGGCAACACCAACAACATAACCCAATGTAGCTCTCTCTGTTGAATGGTGCCAGGTGCCCTATCTACTCTACAGCCTGTTCCTACAACTACAGCATGGAAGCAACCAGACAACTTGACCACCAACGAGTGATGATGTCAACACCAATGCTGACCTCCTCTCCACCAGGTACGCCTCTCTCTTCTCCCTCACTCTCCCTTGTTATCCCACACAGCGCCCTTCACCTTCTGAAGAACCACCTTCGCCCTCACCTCCTCCAGCGCTCTCATGCAGCCCGGCTATGCCTGTCAGCGCCCTGCACCCAGGCTGCGCCCTACCGCTTAGCGCCATCCTGCCGCCTCCCAGCCTAGCGCAGCGCAGCACCCGCTCTCGCAATGCAGCAGCGTGCCGGCCTTGCTCGCAATGGCCACGATCCCAGCTCACTCGCCCGCTCTGCCTATATGCCAGTGTCGCGTGTGAGCGGCCTACCTTGAGCCTGCGTCAAGGTCCCAGTATCTGCGCCCAGGCCCAATGCAGATGGGGCCCAGGTAATACAGTTGCGCCCCTTATGCTAGGGTCGTTGTCCAGCTTCAGACTGTCTGTGTCGCCAAGATCCTGGCTCACTCGCCCGCTCTGCCTATATGCCAGTGCCGCGTGTACATTGAAAAGACGTCAATGATGATTACTGCATTGTCTGAGTTCTACATCTACTTCCTTCGGGACTGCCTTGAACGTGAGACACTTGTAGTCGAAGTTGATGGTTGCTTCCTTTTCCTGTTCTCTCGAAGACTTTCAACCATATCTGGTTGCTTCCTTTTCCTGTTCTCTCGAAGACTTTCAACCATATCAACCTCAACACTACTAAACTCTGGCATATTCTTTGCCTCCCGACCAGTCTTCTTCTGTTTGAGTTGTTCATTATGTCGTTGAACTTGTCAAGTTTGCTTGTGCTGCGATGTCGTTGCTTGACTTCCCTTGGAAGTTCGTCTGTGTCGAAGGATATCATTCTTCTCTGCCGATGGTGAGCCACTTTGTGACCTTAGGTCTTCGACGATAACTTCATCCCCATTGTTCACTTGTGATGCTTCGCCTTGAGGGTGTTGAGCATCTGCAATATTTGTGTCTTCATTGACATCAGCATCAAGCTCATTTTGTGTTGATCCTTCTCGCTGTGACTGTTGAACATCTTCAGCATCTGCAACATTTTTGTCTTGAAGTTCATGGTCGTCAGGTTCAAACTCGTTTTCTGCTGACCGTTCTTCTTGTGACTCCCGACGATCTGCAACACTTTCGACATGAGTTCCAACCTGCTTTTCTAGTGATCTTCGTCGCCGAAACAGCCGAACTTCAGCAATGTCCTCATCCTCATCATTTGCAACTTGTGTTCTTGTAGATACTTTTTTGGAAGTCGGGTTATGCATGTCTGTTGCCTCAAATTGCTCTTCATTGGCCTCTTTTTCAGTTGCAGCCTCTTCTTCCACTGCAGCTTCTTCTGCAATTGCAGCCTCTTCTTCAGCCACTGCCTCTTTTTCAACTGCAGCCTCTTCTTCAGCTGCAGCCTTTGCAAAATCCTGATCGTCATCTTCATCAAATCTTGATAATTGGCTATAATTGCGGAACAGTGTCGGTCCTTTCTCATTTGGCCTGCTCATGCACACACGAAGTCATTCAATGCAAAATGGAGTTAGTCCAGATGCTTTGATCCCAAACAACAGGATATTCCAAAATTTTCAAGGACGAGAGAAATTAGAAATATTACTTAGACATAAGCTAGGCTGGTCCCCAGGCGGCCCAGCTGGGGGAAGGTCGCTTGGGTACCCTCCCAGGCGGCCTTGGCCGGGCAGGGTCCGGGCAGGGTCTTGGGCAGCCCCAGTGCATAATATTAAACAATTAAAATTTTGGAAATTTCAAGAAAATCTGGAAAAAAAATATGTTGTGTAAAACTGCAGCACAAGCAACTTTTGCCTGAGAGTCGCCTCGAAATTCCTTATTAATTTTAAGATAAAAAAATAAATGAGGAGAAACGAGGTAAGATATACCCTTTTAAACCCCTCTAGTCACTGTTTAAAGTAACTTTATACCCCCCAAACACCCCTGGGTGACCCACCACCGAAATGGAAGGTAAGGCCGGATTCTGACTGCTCATGTCGAGCGCAGTCCTGTCCTGAAGTCAGTTTCATTTTTGGGGGGATCCTTCCCTCTTTTTTTACCTGCCTGGTTTTTCCGGGTGATCCCCCCCGGCCCAACTGGCCCGGGAATGCCTTGTCGGGCGGCAGCCCAGCCTAGGACATAAGAGCATAGATACAATAGAAATACTCTTTGAGTATAGTAACTGAAAGCATGCAAGCAGTCAGGAATGCCAATAGTTACCTACGGCTGGGGTAGAAGAAAGCTAGAAGGTACCATGAAATATGTCCAAGAAGGGTACTAGATAATTCCTACTTATGAACTAATAAAGGCGACCCAGACATGGAAGTGATGCTCGGAGACATATCTAATTGGGCTACAAAAGGGCCATGTCCTGTCTTGTATTGAGCGCGGCGCCTCCCTTAGCAGTGCCAGTTGTTCTTCAGTCGCAGAGGGTTTATCTTTTTGCTCCTCTAGAGCTTTCTGTAATTTCTCCCCTTCTGCCTGCAGCCGTTTCTTTTCATCAATTTCTTGTCTTCTGGTGGCTAGCAGTTTACTGTTCAACTCTGCCCTTTTTTCYTCCATCATCAGGTTCCGCTCAACGGTGTCATTTACCGTAGCTAACTTAGCAAGRAACAGATCACGTTCTTCTTYAGACTCCTTTAARATTTCRCTGGAGTAATAATATTGGTCAGCCCAGTTCAAAGGTTCAACGGGGAGTCGGTTGGCTGTGCTACTTTCTGGAATATTAACGTGACGACGTCTTTGCAAGGTTTGTTCTTCTTCCTGTTCTACTTCTTCTTCTTCTTCTATGCTCTTCAATTCCTAGGTGTGGGGCCAGACTTGACTGCTCCTGATCGCATCAACATGCGGGACGTGCACACACGTCCGAACCCCAACGGAAACATGAACCTGAACAACGGCCCCAACAAAACGGAGAGGGCCAAGAGACCCTGGATGGGATAGTCATCCATGGTGATGGCCGGCACAGGTGGTCCTCCACCGGATCACCAAGGTACTATCCCAATCACCTGACTAAGTATTGACTTATGGCAATGGAGTACTTGTACACTTTTTTTTTTTTTGTTAAGTGTAGAAGGTGCTGCGGTAATCAATCAATAAATCAGTAACTACTTGTTGATATGCTGTCTGGCTCCCTGGATCAACCTTCGGCAATGTGTTTCTGATGTCCTCTTTTTTTTTTTATATACTAACGGGGCTGGTTGTCTGATGCAGGTATGGAGTACAGCACAGATTGTCAGATGCAAATGGTTCACTTATCCAACCAGGCAGATATACTGCGTTCACTCTTTTCTTTCCTTTCGGGCTTAGCAGGCCCTGTCGTTGCTCAATATCACTTGTATACTGCTTGGTACATGCTATCTGACGTGGCATATAGCCACTCCCACATCGATTTTTTTAGTCCTTAATGACAATTCCCAGCCTGCCTATCAAGAGGGGTAGGAGAAGAAAGCTACTCCTACTTCACAGAACACTGGACCACTTAGTATGACCAGTCCCTGACACATCACTTTTGGATCATCAGACTCTGACAACTCAGACCTAACAACTATGACAATCCAGATCCAGACTTCGACTCTGACCAGAACAGCAGCAGTCACCTTCAGAGGGTCAGAGAGAGAGAAGGTAGGGGACACACACATACACGCAGGTTCAGGGAAAGGAGGTGCTTCTCTCTTCTTGAAGATGCCGCYGATGATACTCCACGACGCTCCGCACGCTCCAGGTAAGTAATCCTTGCCTCTTCTTCCTCGACCTGCTTCCCCACTATCAACTCTTCTTCTCTTCCTCCCTCCACTCCTCCATCACCATGTCTCGCCGGCCTTACTCATGCCAGCGCTATGAGAGTAGCGAGCATCAGCTCCGATACCAAAAATTTTGCATGGGTCCTGGAGACCATCTCACGCAGATGTGTACATATCATGCATCATCTTCACACGCAGCGATCAATAGTATCAACCATAGACAAAGGTAGAGGAAAAGGGGACCGAGTTTCACTGCTTATATTATTAGAATTATGAATACAAAGTGTTTCAAAGTTCCCCTGAGTCCAGCGCTCATCAGCGCTACACCAGTCTCTTATCAACTCATCAATATGACTTTTCGTGAATCAGCGCTACTCCTGCAGATAACCTCCAGGTCATCAATGTGGTCACCACTCGTCAGCACCACCTTTGCAGCCCACATTCAACTCAGTTAAGTATCTTCCATAGCCGAATCTTGAATGAACACTCTCAACCTCAATCCCTTCCTCCTACGATGCATACACACCCTTCATTCATGAGGATCTACTCTGAATACTACTCATAGCTATAACACAGCCCTTAGTATTTTGTGAGGTACAACAAAGGCATCATATTGATAGGCTCTTTTTTTTTTTGATAAAGAAATAAAGCAAAATTTCCAAAAAAAATACAACAAATTTGTGGGAGAATCTATATTCAGTACTAATACGCGGACTTCTACCTCCAGGAAAACATAAACTTACAAAGTCATTGCTGCAGCCACATTCCAGTCTGCCAAACTGAATTTGAAGAATTCGTGTAGCGTGTTCAAAAATGTTGTCCCTTCCTCAGGAGATGGGATCTTCTTCTCGAAAACAACTCCGCTTTTTTTTTTTCATGTTATACTGCGAAAATTTCCCTTCAAAATCTGCCAATGCAGAAAATATTAATACCATTATTCAATCTAAGAGATAGTTATATATATTATTCGTATTTATTGACAACGTAGAAGTGCATTGTAAGAATAACTGTAATAAGGTTGTCAAAGATGTGGAGGGTGGAAATCAAAGGGGTTATGGATGGCTTGAGTTGGTTATCGCTGGCGGGAGACGTGAAAGTGATGTTGGGAGGGGATGGGATCTGGGGCGAGGTAGTTGATTCCGGGTTAGAGATTTCTTCCACCGGTGTGTTTGGTTTGTTTAGTCTTTCTGAACTTTTTCCATATCGGCTTTGCACATGCTAAACATCATTTATTTTTACACACACAATAACACCCCAAGCCAAACCAACCTCGCATCCCTACATTTCCACACACACTAGCAGGCAGTACACGTAATGATAATCCCGCCTAGTCTCTAATACATAAATACCACTTTCACCCGAATACAACGCCCGATCATTATCGTTGTATTTGGACGGAAAGTTGTCCCAAATACAACCATAATGGTCGGGCGTTGTATTCGGGTGAAGACGGTAGGCCTCCAGCTATACACATACACACAGACTGCTATAGAAGATTTGTGGCAGGGTATGTATAGGGTTTAAGGTTTTAGTACAACCAATCACAAGCGGACCTGCCAGACCTACCGGACCTGACGTCCGCCCGGACATGCCAGACCTACCGGACGTCCGGAACCAAGTCCGGACCGCTTGTGTCCGCATGTCCGGGCGGACGTCAGGTCCGGTAGGTCTGGCAGGTCCGGTATTGATATGAAACAATTAGTACAAAAAATGATGGAAAACAATTGGAGGAAACTTTTTTTTTTAGGAAAAAATATAGGCTACAGGTTGGGCCGCCTGGGTCCCGGGTGGCCAGCCCATGCAAGGACCGAGAAAGTCCCAGCAAAAAAAAAAAAATCAAAAAAAAAAAAATGCTATGGAAAAAAATAAACTGAACAACTTTTGCTTCAAGGTCACATCAATTTCGAAAAAAATGGAATGGTAACGGCTTCGCTTAACCAAATTTAAAATTTAAAAGCAAAATCAAAAAATTTTATTTTTATTTTTTTGGCCCGGCCGGGCAAGTGACCGCAGGCCACTCTGGTAGCGTAGGAAAAAATAATAAAAAGTTGGTAAATTGCAATACAATGTTGCAAATGCATTCTTGAAGTGCACTCTTGCAAAAAGGTTTGGTGGAAAAATATAAAAAACACCTCTGATGAAGAATTGCAAGTCACAAATTTCTCATTAAAGGAAGAATATGACATACCGATTCAAAAATTTTGCATCTCTCGTCTCCGTTACAAAGCCTCTCAGGTGGATCCTGATGTTCATCATCACTCGTTAATTAAAGCAACTCGTTGCCTGCAAGAAACTTCAAGGAACTTTGTTGCAAAATTCACAATTTGTGCTGAAATAGGAGCGTCTGTGTCATCGTTTATCTCATCACGCCCATCCACGTTTGATTCGAGACAATATGTGATGACGTGCAGAATTGATGATACGATAATTATCTCCCCCTTCTTCTTTGCGTAGAAGCCAGTGAATCACATTTGTCACACACAAAGGAAAATATAAAAATTAATGAAAATTCGACAAATATAATAAGCCACTACTAGACTAGGAATTCTTATCAACAAATACCCAACGAAGGTGTAAATTTTTAAAATTTTAGGAATATTACCAACAAATAGCCATCAGACCTAGGCTACCAGCCAGGCCGCCTGGGTTACCTTGTTTTCCCAAGCGGCCCGACCGTGCAAGGACCAGGGAAGGTCCCTGCAAAAAAAAAAAAAAAAAACTGAAAAAAAGTTATAAACAATGTTAACCAGAAAAATAAACTGATCAACTTTTGGCTCAGGGTCAGATCGAGATTCTTTACTAAATTTATTTATTTATAATATAATAAAATTATATATATCGTCAAATAGAACTGCCCGGTAAACCGTAGGCAGAGAGGGAGAAGAGGACAACAAACGAGGGGCTGTGACAAACTGTTTATATATATCGTCACAAATAGAACTGCCCGGTAAACCGTAGGCAGAGAGACAGAAGAGGACAACAAACGAGGGGCTGTGACAATATATATATATCGTCATATATAGTCACAAACAGAACTGCCCGGTAAACCGTAGGCAGAGAGAGAGAAGAGGACAACAAACGAGGGGCTGTGACAAACTGTTTCGTCG
>BFEA01000154.1:250621-261994 GCA_003427395.1 Chara braunii | reverse complement strand
TATTTGACGATATATATATATATATATATATCGTCATATATATAGGCCCGACCACGCAAGTGGGGTCCCGGACGACTTTGGTAGGCTAGAATCAGACTTCGAAACTCTCTACGACACTTTGAAAATGAGATGCAAAAAAGAAACGTTAACCATTTCAACTTCTTTTCTTCTCACTAATCCGAAAAAGAAACTCTCTACGACACTTTGAAAATGAGATGCGTATTAGCATTTGAAGAGTCCAGCGCCATCCCTGAAAACTCTATCATTGTCATAAAGCAGATCGTGGGAACTAAAATCCACAGCCTGTTGAACAAAAATTCAACACAATTGTTGGATGTGTAGAATTCGCCAGACAAAAAATAGTAGATTATTAAAAAATCAGTACCCTACAAACTAGCCAGTGAAAAACTGGTCCTAACAGCGGGTGAAAAGGCTAGTTCAACTGGTTAATTCTACCTGCACGAAATACCCGGAACCTAATTAACCTCCCATTTTCGGCTCAGACCATTGCAGCAAGCAAAAAAAAAAAAAAAAAACATAGGAAGGGGGCGTGGGGGGGTGGGGGCCCTGCAGCATCTTTAGTAACTGCCAGAGGTGCAACATGTGCAGATGAGAAAAAAAAAGAAAAAAACTATAA
Source organism: Chara braunii (assembly GCA_003427395.1). Classification (NCBI taxonomy): domain Eukaryota; kingdom Viridiplantae; phylum Streptophyta; class Charophyceae; order Charales; family Characeae; genus Chara; species Chara braunii. The sequence goes on along the minus strand of BFEA01000154.1, from coordinate 261,357 downwards.
AAGAAGTGTGCACCAGATGCAGCCACTGCAGTAGCTGCAATTGTTGCACCTAGCTGATGCAGCTGTTGCAACTGCTGCAGCTACTGCAGCAGTTGCAGCAGTTGCACTTGATGCAGCAATTGCATCTTGTGCAGCTAGTCCACAAGATGGACCTGGTGAAGCAGTTGCAACTGCTACTGCATCAACTGCACCTCATGCATCAGCTGCCGCAGATGCAGCAATCGTATTGTCCTTTGCCCCAACAGTTCCGCCTTCTGCGTCTCCTAAGTCCCTGTCGCATTGTCCCACTACGAGACTAAAACAACCTAAATTATTGCTAGTACGGTAGTACCCTAACCCTTAACTTTGTTAAGACTGTATCCCCAGTACTAAAACCACATGCAATTTTATCCCTCAAACTCATCGAAGCATCCATCCCAAGCATCCTATCTCAGAAGTCTCGAAAGCATGCGTGTACTTGCTGCCGTGTTTAGAACAAGTCTCACCAGGATCCTATCTTATATGACGACACTAGAAATATAAGTAACTTTTGCGTAAGAAAGACAACAAAAGTCATCAGGTTCTAACATACAGGAGGTCATATATAAGCAAGGCTTTATAAAGTGAAGCCTGACTCAAAGCAGAATCAGTTAAGATGAGCAGTCAAATCCGGTTTAGACTCAGCTCATGATCAGATGGGATTGAGTTAATTGCCAAACAGAACAAAGGCATTAGATCGACAGGCTAACCAAGTTATATAGGGCTGAGGGGAGATACATCATTCCTTTCAGAAGCAATCGATTGGGAGAAGTGTACATGTGTTTCATTGGTCTAAATATTTGACTTGTGGGTGGAAAAGAAATCAGGCTGATGCTCCTTATAATACATATGAACCAAGAACCATAAGGTTCTGTTTTTTTTTGGGGGGGGGGAAGAGGACTAAAATTGCAAAAATAAACAACTAAGTTCCAAGGACAAAACAAGGTTGGGTTTGAAATATTATGATATTATATTTCGCTAATTGAAATGATCATGCTACTTACTCAAACTTTCATTTCGCTCAATGCAATAATATTTTCTAAATAATGGGCATGAAGTGCAAAAAAATATATAGTTTCTAAATAAGTGAAAGCCGTTCAGATTAGGCTCGAAAAGATGCAGTTCTGCTCACACCAAGAACTGGCTCAACAATTACAAACGAACAAATTCAAATTGACAGGTGAAGAATGCTTATAGTCTTGCCTCCTTTTCCAAGGCAATGTCGTCTGTGCAATGTTCGTAGGATGCTCTGTATGCGGTTGAACTCAAGTATGAAGTTTTCTAATGCACGGTCCTCGATCCAGTATTGGTGCTTTCTTGCTACACCATGATTTTCAACATCGTGGTGGATAAGCCAGATGCGCCTGAAGAGCTGCACAAATACACAATGAAATTGCACAGACAGTACAAATAAAGTAGAATAATATTCAAAACAGAGATACATTTTTAAAATATATAATTTATATAATGCACTCAATCCAATTGAGAAGCCGATTAGCGATGTCACACAAGTCTAAAACCAGCGCTCATTATGAAGTCTCCAAAAATGATCACAAATCCATATCAAGATTGATTGCACATTTCAGCTGCAGCGAACCGTTATATAAGAGCAATAGGGATAGGGTAGAGGACGTACAGAGAAGAGAGAAAAAACAACTACATTAATAAGCAATATTACAAGTATGTCACTCTTCAGTCTCACTTCTACTTCGGATTTCTTCCCTATCCGCACTTCATCAATGCATGTTCTCCTTCTGACGACGCTGACATAGTCACTGTGCAGATACCAGCAGAGCGCTCTTCCTCCTACCAATGTTCAAGCTTAGCTATGGAGGATGGCAGTGTCATTCTTCACCTTCCTAGAGACTGTCGACAACTGAATCACAATGGCCGCAAGTTCGGGTAAGCTTCCCCTCGAACCTCTCATCAGTCCCGTACACTGCATGCTCCTACTCTTTGCCCACCTCACCACCTCACCACCTAAAGCTATGGCTATGGCGGCTATGGCCACACCAGCATGTCCTCTATTAAGGCAGGTGCCCTCCAACAGCATCTGACACCAACACCTTGCTTTCTAACCTTGCGAGCAGCAACTTGGCCACGAGTGAGTGCAGGGCAGAATGAGCTTCCCCTCGCCCTGATCTTCTTCTTATAGTGTTGGCTGGCGTTGACCAGCCTCACATTGGACCGTGTCGACGATAGAGATTTTCCTAGAGTTGACGGCCTGGATGCAATGCTCTTACAGATGTCTAGTGTCCACGTTGGAACGCGAATCTTTTAAAAACCTGCATACAATCTTTGATGTGCATCTGATGTACGACCGTGGCTGACTACTGGGAGCCATTGACTTTGGGCCTGCATTTCCCGTGAGGGTCTGACTCTTGATTTTCCAAGAGTCAGCTACCAGGCCTGGGGTACTGGACGCAACTTTTTACTCAGGGCCTAGTAGCCCTTGTCCCAAAGGACTTTCTCAGACCTCTAAGGGAGTCAAGATTCGACTTTTGATCCCTCTTTCTGACCTTTGACCAAATATTTCGACCCTTCCTTTGACTCGCCCAAATTTTGAACTCAGTTGCATTTACATTAGTAATATAATAATGATTTGCACTAGGGGAGTTTTGTAATCGATCTCCGGAAAACATCCTTGCACAGTAGACCTGCCAAGCACCGGTGGACATGATAGCCTTTCAGATCAACTGATCTGTTGTTCGAACTATGTGTAACGTAATGCATCATCCACAGGTGAAAAAAATAAATGCAATAAGAATATATTCATACATGCAGATAAACAAACATTAAAGAAATGACTCACACAAAGCTTGGCAAGAACACAAAGGGCAATAAGAATAACACACCTCTGCTAACAAGAGGGTTGATCGACTTGGAACAGATAGATGTTCATCTAAGTCATCAAGCACATCGCTCATTTGACCTGATTTGGTGATATGTCGCACGTTTTACACCTGACACTGGTGGAGCGTAACTTTCCATGAAAACTTCGGGGATGAAAACATGGAATCGATTCATCAACCCATCAGCGTTTTTTGCGTGAAGCATCTGAAACCTCTCAGGTTGTATATAACCACTGAATATCACATGTGTGCGGGATAGATGACGTTTCAAATTGCTAACGGTTCGCATTTCCCATCTTCCTCCTTGTTTCAGACTCAACAAACTAGACCTGTCAAGTCGTACTCCACCTTGTGCTGGTTTGTGGCAAAGATCCATATTTTGCTGAATATCGTCGCAAGTTCATCCTCCAATGCAACGAGTTCAGGGTTCACATTTTCCTGCAGGGATTCGAACATTCTTTCGAATGTTTTCTGCATAGCAAAAAGTACAGTGTAGTTAGGCATTGACGGTTGGAATAGTATTTACAATCATGTGCAAACCGAAAGAGGGAAAAACAGGGAAACTTAAATAAGAGAGAGATGAGAAAAAAGAGTAACAAAGAGATCGAGCATAACGGTAAGCATATAATGACAATATCGGGTGTAACCTTAGGTCCTCCGTGCTTCTGCTCCTGCCAATCTTAGTTACCCGCTCTCGCCCATCATCCTTCTCCCAGTTGGGGTCCATCTCCTGATCGATACCTCTCATCATCTTCGCCGCCACTCCTACTGCTCCTCCTCGCTGACACCATTGTAGCAGTAGCGCTCTGTCCTCTTCGCCCAAGATGACGAAGTAGCTCACAATTTTTTTTTTTTAATAATGGAAAAATTTATGTGATGTTAAAAAAAACACTACAAAAACAAAGAGTCACATCGTCGTGATCCCTCACCCCCCTGTTCCCTCGTTGTCATCATCCCTCCTCCCGCTACTTCCATAGTGTCGTCATCCTTCCTCCCCCTCCTCATTTGAACCTTCATTGTCCCTTGTCAATGTTCCTCTTTACACCAATATACTAACCTGGTCCCCAGGCGGCCCGGCTGGAGGAAAGTCGCCCGGGTACCCTCCCCGGCGGCCCGGGCCGGGCACGGTCCGGGCAGGGTCCCAGGCAGCCCCAGCGCACAATATTAAAAAAAAATAAAAAATAAAAAATTCAAAAACATCTGAAAAAAAAATATGTTGTGTAAAATTGCAGCACAAGCAACTTTTGGTTGAGAGTCCCTAAATGAGGAGAAATGAGGTAAGATATACCCTTTTAAACCCCTCTAGTCACTGTTTAGATTGACTTTATACCCCCCAAACACCCCTGGGTGGCCCACCACCGAAATGGAAGGTAAGGCCGGATTCTGACTGCTCATGTCGAGTGCAGTCCTGTCCTGAAGCCAGTTTCTTTTTTGGGGGGATCCTTCCATCTTTTTTGGCCTGCCTGGTTTTGTCGGGCGATCCCCACCGGCCCAGCTGGCCAGGGCAAGTCTGGCCGGGCGACGGCCCAGCCTAGGCGATATACACTAGAGTAGTGACAGGTTCGTGAAAAAGCAAAACAACTAGGAAACAGATGATATAGAGTTAAGAATACAGACTGGTCTGCCTTCGAAGTACAACAATTTTCAAAAAAAAAAAAAAAAAGAAGCAAGATGAAAATTATCATTGTGGTCGAATAGTGTACTGGTTACCGAGAGAAGTTAGTGTGGACCTTTCCTTAAAGACTTTGCGTAGCTGGAAAGAAGTTAGTGTGAACCTTTCCTTAAAGACTTTGAGTAGTTGGAAACCTCCACACAGTTTTCGCACTGAATCAAAGGAAAATGTAAGTTGTAATACGTTGTCAGAGAAAAAAAAAACATAATCGCTTACCCCGGTCAAGTTGAAGTCGAGTTTCTTCTCGTTCAGTGGATTTCCATCCTTGTCCACCATTGTTGCAGTGTTCTGTGGAGTTGTCTTCGCAGAAACAATCTCCTGAATACGAGATTCAACTCTATTCAGTGCATCTAGTATTCTCTGATGCGCTGACGACTTGTTCATTTCACTGAAGGCGAGAACAACTGACCAGAAAATAGGTTTTTCAAACCATGTATTGTCGGATAGAAGCGTGTACGTTCGACATCCCATCATAAGCCCAGCTACCGAGATGATGGGGCCAACAACCATCCATGGGCAACATCCAGCTTCCGCTGCAATTCTGCTCACCAACTCTGAAAACCTTAGTGGCAATACGCTATGGATAGGCTCAAGAACAGCCAGTGCTCTTGTGATGACTTTCGCCATTTCCACACCATCATCATCCTCTCTAGCCGTGTTACGTCTCGAACTTGCCATTTTCTCCGTGAGATGAGCTAGTACCGATAGACAAGATAAGTGTACTGCAATACACACAGCGATGCACCTGCTGAAATGCTAGAGTTTGTCAACGACATGTTTGATTGACGACAGTAATGTGCACGTACTTATACTCGATAAGCAAGGAGAACAATATTAAGAGTTCTTAGTCTTTCTCCCCAAAAAGAACTACAAGGAATGGAGAGGATGGAAGGACAAAATAAAAGGAAAAAAGAATGATATTTTTTTGGACGATAACGATGTTACCATGCGTTGCACCCACGTAAATAGTACAACATTGAGCCTGCATAGTACAATATTGAGCCTGCAGCAATAACATTATAAAAAAAAAAAAGTGCAGCCGCATCAAATTTTGAGTTGAAAAGGGCAAAAAAAAAAACACAAAATGGCAATTTGGACAATCGTTGTGCTTCTTCATGTTTTGAGGTTCTCTCTTCTTCTTCGTCTCCCAACCCAACAATAAGCACCATGAGAGAGGAGGAATGGAGAACGATCAAGGAGAGGAAAAAAGTCTCTCCTCTTGTTTGTCTCCCAACCAATCAATACGCACCATGACAGAGGAGGATCGGAGGATGACAAAGGAGAGGGAAAGAGTGTAAAGGACGAGGAAACATAGTCAGTGCAAAAGTCACATCAAACTTGGATTGAGCATAGAGGGGAGAGGAGTACACACAGCGGGAATGTTCACAAGGTACATAATCACAGTCAGAAGTCCTTTCATGCATGATCCATCACCAAGAAATTTTGGAGAGGAGAAGGTGACAAATCGACAAATGGAAAAGGGAGAGAGAACAACAAAGCAAGAAAGTCATTCACCTTGATCCAGTGCACGATGTTGAGCTGGGAGACGCTCACGTCAGAGGAATACGCTGATGCGTGCTGGTTGGCTGGCACTTCAATGCTCATGGACACGCCGATGGTGCACAACTCATTGGATTGGGAACAATCAAGGTTCACAGATGCACTGTTCAGAGGAAAAACATCTTCGAGCACGACCAACTTCTGCAACTCCACGAACAAGGCAAAAAAAAAAAAAAAAAAAAAAAAAAAAAAACANAAAAAACACAGAAAAATCACAGAAACTCGTTACAGAAATAAGGATTTAAAAATTACCAAAATTTGGGGAAAAACAATTTTGCGAACATAAACAAACAAGGTGAAATACACCCCGGCAACAACAGCGCAGGCCAAACAAACGACCCGTGAGCAATCACTAACATTACTATCCTAGAGCTTTCCTGGGATGTGTGATACCAACTGACGATGCGTGACGCGAATATGACAACAAATAAGGCGGAAAAGAGAGAATAGCCTTGAAAATCTATGGATGGATGTAGGGTAGGGGATAAGTCGCCCTCTGGGCCAAAAGGCAGAGTAGAAAGAGAGAGAGGGAGCTGATTCTTTCTCTGAAAAGGGTCAGGGAAGGTTCTCCCCCCGCAAAAAAAAGAAGACATCACGCGACACCAGGAACACCAGGAACACGAGAATCCGGAAAATTAGAGAGTGGGAAAATTAGAGCGGATAAATTAGAGAGGGGGGAATATTAGATCGGGAGAATTTAGAGCTCGAAAACCCTTCTTTCCATGGCAATGATAAAGCACGTGCGGCTTCCCACGAATATGATCGAAACCATCAAACTACCGCCTTCACCCAAAAGAACGCCCTAATTTTCATGGCAATGATAAAAAGCTTCGCTTCAATTTTCCCTCCTTCATGACCTTGGAATGATTATTCACGTATCGCGCTGCGCGCGCACAATTTTCAACCAATTACGTGGCTGCACCCGCACCAGTCAAAATCATATAAGTGAAAATTTAAGCAAGATGTCCAATAAGCAGTAAGCCCCCCAGGAAAAAAAAAAAAGGCAGCTGAAGCAAGATAACAAACAGAAGGAAAAAAGAGGCAAGAGAGTAAAGAACACGAAGTCGAAAAGGAGAGAGAAGATCCATAGAGGAGCCGACAAAAGGGAGTAGGAGGAGGACGAGAGGAGAAGAAGAGGGAAGAGGAGGACCAGAGGAGGAGAAGAGAGGAAGGAGGAGGAGGAGGAGGAGGTAAGCGCAACAAAATGGCAACCAGGAGAAGAAGAGGCGTACGAGAAGTAGAGAACGTCGGGAAGCAAACAACGAGAGGCGACTGGAAGCAAACAACGAGAGGTAAGCTTTCACAGAGAAGAAGAAGAGAGGGAGGAGGAAGATGACATGCAGGAAGATGACATGCAGGAGGAGACGAATAGATATAAACAGAGGCCAAAAACTGTCTTGCGTGCATGCTTCTCTCAGACGGAAAAAGAAGACGAAGAGGACGACAACGATCGGCGATTGCGACACTTGCACAACCGCATGCACTGAGGTCAGAGGAACGCGCACAGAAGGACGAAGAAGACGAAGAGGACGATGGCGATGGCAGCGATGGTGGCGATTGCGACGACGGGGATCGTGACACTTGGACAACCGCATGCACTGAGGTCAGAGAAACACGCTTAGAAGCAACAAGGGGACGAAGAGGACGATGGCGATGGCGATGACGACGATGATGATTATGACCGCGGGAGAATAGCAGAGGGAGCAAAGAAAGAAAGAACGGAAAAGCCATGGCCAACATTCGTTGTCGATAATGATGATGATGATTCCATTGTCTTAAGAAAAAATGACTTCATTTGTCAGAAAAAAAAAAAGAGAGCCTCCGCCTTTCAAATTAAAACCAAAAAAAAAAAAACAGAGGGCGACGGTCTTCAGATATCGCCTTTCAAACTGAAAGGCCCGAGGGAATCCAGAAATTTATTGCTTTCATTCACATCTAGTTCCATCATCTGGATCCAAACTCAGGTCTATACTTCAACAATTCCATGGGGGTGTATCAAATGAGCTACCGTCTTCACCCGAATAGAACGCCCGGCCATTATCACGCTGGCTCCTCTGAAAATCGCACTAAATAAAGCCCAAATGACAAGGCGTTCTATTCGGGTGAAGACGGTACTAAAAAAAAGAACCGTCTGTCTTTCCCACTTCCTCCTCTCGCGGATTAGCAATCACTCACTGATTACTCATCAATTGCTCATTAGATAACTCATCAATCAATCATCAATTACTCAGTAATACCTGACTAATTAGTCATCAAATACTCATTAATTACCAATTTCACTGTGCCATCATCAGGACAGTTACTTACGTGCCTTCTCCCTTTGACGTCACCGGATGATACGTATATGTATGGGATGAGGCGCATCACGTGATAATAATTACTTAAATTAATAATTAAATAATGAGAAAATCAACGACTGCTCGACGAGTAATCAACGAGTACTCGATGAGTAACCAACGAGTACTGGACGAGTAATCAACGAGTAATTAATCAGTAATCATCGAGTAATCGAAAATTATGTATCTGAAAAAACCGGTTGGACATAATGACCACAACAAAGGGAGCCAGCAAGAATGGGTGGGGAGGGGGGGGGGAGAGAGAGAGAGAGACAGAGACAGAGAGATTTGCTACTAGGTCTTTCAACTCGGTTGTTTATTTTTCTTTTCGTCTCTAGCAGAAGACTCGAACTCCCAACTGCGACTTCAGATAAACCAGTACACGAGGCTCCTCCTCCTCCACACATCGCCTTCATATCCATTTTCTCCTGCTCCCTCAGCGAACCCTTCCCCTTCCTTGGCAAGAGGTCTTTGAACCGTTTTTTCCTCTTTCTTTTATTCTCTCTAGCAGCAAACTCGAACTGCCGACCCTTACTTCAGACAAATCACTACTCGAGACTCCTCCACACACCACCTCCACATCCATCTTCTCCACCTCCCTTACCGGATCCTTACCCCGTGTTGATGTGCATGTTGCATGGCATAACATAGGGCCTCGCTCAACTACTCACCAAATGTGCAAACTGAAAATGAATCCCCAGCAGAACATGGAAATATACACCACCATATTTTTTGTCTTTTGTGCATGTGCAGAGCATTCTCTGCCTCTTCTCCGTGCGGCTCCTCAGCTTTCCGTATCGTTCCCGTCTAAACAAATGAACGGAAAGACAGTGTAGGCATTTTCGCAAATACCACAAAAAGGAAAACGAAAATTCTGGCAAATACTGGGCCACGTGGCCAATGACAGCAGGGCACTATGAAAATACTGTGGCCACGTGGCCAATCGTCGCAGGCTCAGTACTGCCTTTTTTTTCCCCACACCATGCACAATTGACACAATTTCGTGGGGAAGTAAGCACTCTCTCTCTCTCTCTCTCTCTCTCTCTCTCTCTCTCTCTCTCTCTCTCTCTCTCTCTCTCTCTCTCTCTCTCTCTCTCGCATATGGAATCGTACAAGTTGTGGTTCATCAAAAAAAAATATGTGGCCAGAATTCCACCGACGTTCAATCATGCTGCTAATCATGCGATGCTCGTTCCCTTATTGTTCCGCTAAACAAGCAACCTTTCCAAACCAGGTATAATGAGAAAGTGAGGCCCCCACAATTTGGAAAGGACATGCCCTCCCCCATCAGCAAATGCCTCCACCACAGATTCGCTCTCGGTGCTGCGCTAACAGAGTAGCTCGTCCGGCCATGACACCTCTTCCACAAACTTTTCCATGGTTCAAAATCACAACCCATAACACTTCAGCAATGAGAAACCAGAACTCGAAAAAAAAAATGGAAACGTACGTAGACATGGAACCCATAAAAATCGAGATTCCCGTTTCTCCGCCTCTTCTCCATCCGCCTCCTCTGCTTTCCCCGGCTGACATCCAACCCATAAAAATCGAGTTTCTAATCTTCGCTGCGATGAGGAGCAATCAAGGCAAATCAATGGCGATAAGGAGAAATCAAGAGAAATCAACGGCGATGAGCAGAAATCAACGGCGATGAGCAGAAATCAAGGCCGTGAAGATCAGAAAAAGCAATCAACGGAGAGGAGATCAGAAAAAGCAATCAACGGAGATGAGGAGCAATCAAGGCCAACCAGCGGCGATGAGGAGCAATTAAGGCCAACCAACGGCGATGAGGAGCAATCAAGGCCAATCACGGAGATGAAAAGCGATCAAGGGAAATCAATGGCGATGAGGAGCAATCAAGGGCAATCAACGACGATGAGCAATAAAGGGAAATCAAATGTCGATCACGATGCACGTGACAGCAATCATGTCCAGAGTTGTTGACAATGTGCTAGCGTGCGTATTCCGCAAGTACCAAACACTGCGATTTCTATCAATCTGCTTGTGATCTATTTATCATGAACCGATTGCAACCCCGCATGACCACATAAAACATAACTTACGCATTCTTATGCGGCGATGGCAGGGCAGGGCAGTACCACAGATACTCCAACTTCAGCTACCCGAAAAGAACTGTTTACTCTGAGATGCACCGATGGCTGGGTAGTAAGAAAGGTGCTCCCCAGCGAGATTCCCGTTTCTCCGCCTCTTCTCCGTCCGCCTCCTCTGCTTTCCGCGGCTGACTCTTCTCTTCCCCGTCCTCCTCCTCTCTTCCCCGTCCTCCTCTCTGCCTCGTCC
>BFEA01000154.1:230364-241622 GCA_003427395.1 Chara braunii | reverse complement strand
GTTGATGGTGTCCTTGTCCCCTTCGTGCACGTGTAAAATGTCATACCACTCCCGTCTCATGAGGAAGTCCAAGCTGTTCGCTTTGCGTGTCGCCTGATCCATCGACCAGTATTTCTGGTTGCCAGACCACCGATTGTGATCTTTGACAARCCTGTAGTTGTTGCGCAYGAAGTGGTACCGGTTCTTGCACTCRTCGTCTTCTCGGATGTRCTGTGCCTGTTTCATTCTGCCACTCACATCTGCCCACAACCGGACCTTCAGAGGAGCGATTCCCATGGCTTCGGAGTTCTCCCCCATACCCGTTTTCACGTCGTACACAGTCCGTAGAAGCACTGTCGTCTCCTTCTCCCCCCATCTATTGGAAGCCTTCTTCTTTTTACCCTTATCAGCCGGCGGGCCAGATCATGCCTCCTCTTGCGCCACTGCTTTCTTCTGGGACGGGCCAGCTGCTGCAGGCGACATATTTGACACGTTCGATTGTAAACCTTCGCGGGTTGTGCTTGTCTCAGCTTCGTGGGCACAGGCTTGCAGTCCGCGAGGAACTCCTCGCCCTTCACACCCATCACGGATGGGCGTCTGTGTCCATGCGAAATTCAACTACTGCTGAAGACTTTGAGAACGAGTGTCCCCTGTGGGATCCACATCTCCAAACTCTATGTCATGGATGATTTGCTGGAGAACTGTGCGAGTTTGTGGACAAGGTGCCCCACCGCCCGACACATGCTCGTCAACATCAATGACAGGGTTGTGCAGCTGGTGACTGCGCACGGGCAATGGGCTGGCTGGGCCGCCCCTCTCTTCCATTGATGGAGATCCGGCTGGCAGAGTGCTGTGCGCGGACACGGGGGTGAAACCGCAACCCACCGATGGCGACTATGTGGCCGAAGGCGCAAATGCAGTACTGTGCAAGGGGGTGACAGGGGTGTCCAATGCGGTCCTTCGGCCCTGAGATGTGAGAGGCACGGTCTCTACTACTGAGGATGCAAGGAAAACTGCGAGGGAAACGACAATGGTGTAAGGGATGCATGGTGAACTGCTGCGAAGCCTCCGCACAAACCGTGATGCCCAGCAGATGCCATGGCACGTAGGCGAAGACTCTCTCGTAGCTGGTCCTCATCACCTTCCACGGTGGTCACTCGCCACGTCAATCTGCGAATAGGGGATCTGCATGCAGTCGGCTTCCTGAACTTGGGAGCCGGGCATCCACCCCCAGTCTTCAATGTTAGACAGTCCAGGATCGCTGGAGCCAGCCATGTCCGGTGTGTGTATGCCGGGTTCGAAGCGCGACCGTGTGTGGAAGATGTGCACTGTGTGGGTGGGTGGGTGCTCATCGGAACGCAGAAGAGACGAAGACGCTCTCGGTGCAGTGTGCTGCATTCTACGTACTACAGATAGATCGTGCACTGCGTGTATGACTGCTCCTCGGTACGTACGTGCGGAGACTCAACAATTCGTGCGCTGTGTTGCATTGCACGTACGAGAGAGAGAGAGAGAGAGAGAGAGAGAGAGAGAGAGAGAGAGAGAGAGAGAGAGAGAGAGAGAGAGAGAGAGAGATTTTGATAATGTAGGGCGGAAGTGGCGAATGAACGTAGTCACAGTCCGCGTGCATGTACATTTGTATGTTGTGAAACTATTCCCATGCGTGGAAAGTGCGGACGGATGGGGACCCCAACAGAATACACAAAAGCATGTCCACATGAATGTGTGCATCATGACAGCTACATTCAGATCGAAAATATTATGCGGTCGCAGACCGTGTGAAACGACGAGGAAGAGTTGTGCGTAGAATGCCGTAAATAACGGATGTCAAAAACCGCTCTGACGCACGCAATAATGACGACAAAAAAAAAAAAAAAAATCACTGTCTCATCGTCCGCAAGCTTCGGAGCGTTGAGCTAGCTGAGACGCAAAAACGCGTCAGCTAGCTCAACGACGAAGGGCAAGGGTAGGGGGCGTTATATTCGATCGGAGACATTTTTCCTCGATTTTTCAAAATCAGAAAAGCTTGGTTTTACATTTTTCCTCCACTTATCAATATTCGGCCGCGCGATTTTCAGGACATCTTGCATCATATCCGTCGCGAGCCGTCGCCCGTGGTTGAATAGTCCAACGATCAAGTAGCTCAATGGTGCTGGTGGGACAAAGTCCCTGATCAGTTTAATATCTGAGCGGACCACATTTTAAAAGAAAAAATATGGACATGCATACCTTTCTCGGCCTTTCTCGGCCTTTTGGGTTTTTTTTTTTTTTTTTTTTTTTTTTTACTTTATTAGACAAGTCGGCATCCCTTAACAATGTTGTTGCGTTCCCCCAGTGGGACGGCATCGCCGGCGGAACCTAGAGGGGAACCGGGCCCGGGTCACCCTATTTTCCTGGGCAGCCAGGCCGTGCAAGGACCAGGGAAGTTCCTAGCAAAATAAAATCAAAAAATAAAAAAACTTCAAAATTCCGAAAAAAAACTATCTTATGTAGAATTGCAATGCCTCAGGGTCACATCGAGATTCTTTACCAAATCTGAAGTAAAAAATAAAACTGAAAAATAGTTTTTTTTTTTTTTTTTAAACGGTCGGGCAAAGTTGTCCTGGGCCACTCTGGTAGCCTAGAGTCGAGGCCCATAATTGTTTTTTCTATTGTTTTTTTCCAAAGAGGGGGCACACCTCCTTTTTATTGCAATTGTTGGGAAACGGGTTTAGTGTCCCAGTACACCAAAACAACGACCAGGGCCATGGGCGAGGCATTAGCAGATTTTTTTTTTTTTTTTTTTTTTAAGGGGGTGGGGGGAGGAGGGAATTTTTTTTTAATATTTTTTTCTGGACATGTGCATGTGCACAGAAAGGCTTATTTTTTTTTTTTTTAACGAAGCAATGACTTTATAAAAGCCGGGAACCGAGCCCGGCGTCCCTTACAAAGTAGGTGGGACCCTCAGAAAGGCACTTCTTCCTGGCCGATTCTTGTTTTTTTTTTTCCCACCTATTCTTCTGTGCCCGTTCCCTTGGAAAATTTCGGACAATTTCTTGATTTATGCGTGTTATCCTTCAAAAAAAAAAAAAAAAGGCTCTCTTTGGGCCCCTGGGGCTAGGACCCACTTGCGAAGTGTTACCATGTGGCCCCTGGGTTTTCGACCATGTGTGGCCGCTCATGACACAAGGTGGCCATCGATGGTGTGTGATCGGTACGGCCAACATGATTTCGAGCGGGACACGTTTTAAAAAAAAAAAAAAAAAAAAAAAAAAAAAGGTGACGGTCTTGAGATATTATCATTGAGCTAACCGGCCACAAGCAATTCATTAGTAGTCGGTTTTACTCGTCAAGTTCCATCATCTGGATTCGAACACAGGTCTGTATTTCAACAGTTCATGGGTGTACCCACTGAGCTAGGCTCTTGGGTGAGCGGGACACGTTTAGATGTCGCCCTTTCCTCCAATGGACAGCAAGGAAAATAAGAAGTTGTCTTTTTAGTTCGTGCCCTTGGAGTGGCGCGAAGCTGCAAAATCATCAATTTGAAAAAGGGAGGGGGGAGGGGGGGCGGGGGGAGGTGATTTTGCAGCTTCGCTACAATCTTTTTTTCTTCTAAAATTCATGAAAAGGAAGAAAACGTACACCAAGATCCTCTTCATGTTTTGTTTTTTCGGGGCTCTGACAGCGGTCTACCCACACCTAACGGAAGAGCACATACAAAGGCGAATCAACTGATGCGTTTTAAACGATGCTAGTCGGTCCGAGCCCCTGTAAATATGATTTTTTTTTTCTTGGTTTTTTTTTTTTTTTTTTTTTTTTTTTTTTTAATTGGGGTCCGGATCCCAAGGCAAAATACAAAGTAAATAGATCCAAATTCCAGTAGTACGAAGCAAAACCAGCACGAAGGGCCACAAGGTCTACAAACCTACTTTATGAGGTGGAGCCCCTCCCCTGTAGTACGAAGCAAAACTAGCAAAAATTAGGAAAAGTCAAACGAAAGACTATTCTACAATTTCAAAAGAAAGAAAACCAACACTTTTCCAAAACATACTAAAAGCAAGATAAATTAAGACCACTAAAACCAGAGACTTTGAGACTAAAGTAACTGCAGGAAAGGACCAAAACGAAAACCACCTGTACATGCATCTATAGAGACAAAAAAGGGACAAGATGCCCAATGTTTTTTGAACCAGTTCGATGTGACCCTGAGGCATTGCAATTCTACATAAGATAATTTTTTTTTGGATTTTTTGAATTTTTAATTTTTTTAATTTTATTTTGCTAGGAACTTTCCTGGTCCTTCCGCGGCTGGGCCGCCTAGGAAAATAGGGTGACCCGGGGCCAAGTCCCACTACTATTGCTGCTGTTCCGGTAACGGGGACCTCCCTCACTCCTTGCCACCACCGATTTCCATGGATCGTAGGAATGACCATTCTTGTCATTTTGATGTTAGCATATTGAGGAAGGCGGTGAACGAGGTGTTCCCCCATTGGCTGCACATGTTCCCCTTCTTTTCTCAAAGGTGGTTTGGTAGTCTTCCTCTATGGGGTGGTTCACATCGCGCTAGAGAGGGGGACTGCCAGTCCTGTTTGAGAGACGGAGATCATGAACCAAAAGAAAGAATGGGACAAGGCAAAAAAAAAAAAAAAAGACGGGAGCCTTAGAAAGTTTACGAAAATACCTCCCATGTATAAAGGCTTGTGTTACGATAACATTCATTACGATAACATTCATTACGAGAGCATTCATTACATGCCAAGTAAAGAAAAATCTCTACTACCTCCATGTTCTTTTTTAATAATTTTTTGTCCTCCTCGCTCTTTTTTTTTTTTTGTCCTCCTTGTTTTTTTGTTTTGTCTTCCTTGCTCGATTTTTTTTTTTTTTTTTGTCCTCTTCCGTTAATCGTCAGGTGAAAAAAAATCATTCATCCACTTGTCTGCTTTCTGTCTCGATGTCTAAATTGCATCCAGAAGCAGTCGCTTAATCCAATCCTCTTTGCTAATAGGACCTCCTCCGATTAGCCAAAGAAAATCCCTCTTTACCATCCATAGGGGGGGATACTCATATCACCCTCTCTATTAGATCCTACAGAGTTCTCAAGTTAAAAAAGAAAATAAAAAAATGAAGTGAAAAAACATGGGCGTATTTTACCACCTCTCGTGGGCCCGATTCGTAATGCAGTTTGTGATCCAATCCGGTATAAATAATAATTAATTTTGTAATCGTCACTTTTGTAATAACCACTTTTTCCTTAAATTTGTAATTACTTTTGATTCGAATAACAAATTTCTGATTACTCTCTCTCTCTCTCTCTCTCTCTCTCTCTCTCTCTCTCTCTCTCTCTTTGTAATTATGGACAACTGCATTTTTATTTATTTATTTTTTTAAGCCCAAATTATCCAATTGCATGTCAAATATGGACAAGGCGATGTTTCAAGTCTTTTTTTATTGTCATAATCTGGGGTACCATGGTGGCTCAAGGTCAATTGCCCGACCGGGCAAAAAAAAATTAAAAACATGAAAAAAGGTTTTCAGTTTTATTTTATATTTCAAAATTGGAAAGAAATTTTGATGTAACGCCGTGGCAACAACTGTTCAGGTTTTTTTTTTTGGCAGGGAACTTTCATGATCCTTATATGGGCGGGCCCCCCAGGGCCCGGGCGGCCCGGCTGGTAGTCTAAGACATTATAATATAACGTGGCATCCCAGGATATAAATCTAGAAGTGACAAAGTAGAATCACGAAATCCCGGAGTCTATTTTCGGTAACGAAACCCCGAAAGCACTCCGGGATATAAATCTAGAAGTGACCAAGTATAATCCCGAAATCCCGGCGTCTATTTTCGGTAACGAAACCCCGAAAGCACCCCGGGATATAAATCTAGAAGTGACCAAGCAAAATCATGAAATCCCGGAGTCTATATTCGGTAACGAAATGTCGAAAGCACCCCGGGATATAAATCTAGAAGTGGCCAAGTAAATCCCGAAATCCCGGAGTCAATTTTCGGTAACGGAACCCCGAAAGCACCCCGGGATATAAATCTAGAAGTGGCCAAGTAAAATCCCAAGATCCCGGAGTCCATTTTTAGTAACGAAATCCCGAAAGCACCCCGAGATATAAATCGAGAAGTGACCAAGTAAAATCACGAAATCCCGGAGTCTATTTTCGGTAACTAAATACCGAAAGCACCGGGATATTAATCTAGAAGTGGCCAAGCAGAATCCTGAAATTCGAAGTCTATTTTCGGTAACGAAACCCCGAAAGCACTCCATAATATAAATCTACAAGTGACCAAGCAAAATCACGAAGTCCCGGAGTCTATTTTCGGTAACGAAACCTCGAAAGCACCCCGAGATATAACTCTAGAAGTGACAAAGTAAAATCACAAAATCCCGGAGTCTATTTTCGGTAACGAAACCCCGAAAGCACTCCGGGATATAAATCTAGAAGTGACCAAGTAAAATCATAAAATCCCGGAGTCTATTTTCGGTAACGAAACCCCAAAAGCACCCCGGGTTATAAATCTAGAAGTGACCAAGTAAAATCATGAAATCCCGGAGTCTATTTTCGGTAATGAAACGCCGAAAATCACCCCGAGATATAAATCTAGAAGTGACCAAGTAAGATCACGAAATCCCGGAGTCTATTTTTGGTAACGAAACCCCGAAAGCACCCCGAGATATAAATGTAGAAGTGACCATGTAAAATCACAAAATCCCGGAGTCTATTTTCGGTAACGAAACGCCGAAAGCACCCCGGGATATAAATCTAGAAGTGACCAAGTAAAATCACGAAATCCCGGAGTCTATTTTCGATAATGAAACGCCGAAAGCACCTCGGGATATAAATCTAGAAGTGACCAAGTAAAATCACGAAATCCCGGAGTCTATTTTCGGTAACGAAACCCCAAAAACACCCCGGGATATAAATCTAGAAGTGACCAAGTAAAATCACGAAATCCCGGAGTCTATTTTCGATAATGAAACGCCGAAAGCACCTCGGGATATACATCTAGAAGTGACCAAGTAAAATCACGAAATCCCGGAGTCTATTTTCTGTAACGAAACCCCGAAAGCACCCCGGGATATAAATCTAGAAGTGTCCAAGTAAAATCACGAAATCCCGGAGTCTATTTTCAGTAATGAATCCCCGAAAGCACCCCGGGATATAAATCTAGAAGTGACCAAACAAAATCACGAAATCCCGGAGTCTATTTTCGGTAACGAAACCCCGAAAGCACCTCGGGATATAAATCTAGAAGTGACCAAGTAAAATCACGAAATCCCAGAGTCTATTTTCGGTAACGAAACCCTGAAAGCACCTCAGGATATAAATCTAAAAGTGGACTAAAGATACATTATATTTCATGAAATATATAGCATCCATTAACCACTTCTCGTGAAGGCACGTCCGAATGACCACAAGAACCCCCTATCTCCGCATCTTTTAATGTGGGTCTCAGGCAAACGCGGCACGTCGGATTGACAGAAATGCAACCTAGACCTCATCCTAGATGCTTCTAGGAAAAAAAATTGCAGTGGTGTCAAACAACTAAGCCGTCACATGGGCTGTTATGCCATAGAACACGCTGCATAAGGCGGGCATAATAAGAAGATGCCGCGGACTGCCAGAAACACAGTGTCGACACCACGTTTGCGTGCATACACTGAGTGGCGTGTGTCGCAGTCAGGCAAATGAGGCGTTTACAACAAATGGTTGAGTAACAAACATGCGCCCACTCAGTCTTGCAGGCTGGTTGGACAACAAGCATACACATACGTGGTTTTAGAGAACAGGCATGTGAAACGAGAAGATGGATGATTGTACCAGTGTCTTGTGGCGGAAGTAAAGGGGAAGAAGGAAGTAAAAATGACAGAAGGTTGTAGACAAGTGGTACATCAATAAAATGTCTTTCCTTTTTTTTTTTTTTTTTTTTTTGATCGCATGCTCTTTGACATACTGATTGACAAAGTATTACCAATATAGTATTATTATATTATTATTATTATTATTATTATTATTATTTTTATTATTATTGTTGTTGTTGTTGTTGTTGTTATTGTTATTATTATTATTATTACTACCACTATCGTTGTTATTGCTATTAGTTATCACTGTTATCATTATCCTTTCACTTATTATTTTCTGTTATTATTATTACGATTGGTTGACTTGTCATGTTTGAAACATCATGAGATAAGCAGGGGTCAAGAAAGGAAGAGATGCGGGGTACTGAAGAGGAGAGGGGCATCGTCACCGTGTGACGGTGCCTACCTCCTCCATCCTTCTCCCTTCTCCCTTGATCTTAACCCCTCATTTTTTCTTTTTCTCCATATTTATCCAAAATTATCGTGATCATTATCATTCTTAAGCGTCAGCTTGCAGTTCCTTGTTGATTGACAACAAAGGACGTAGGGGAAGATCAGGAAGAGAGGTGGAGTACTGGAGAGGAGAGGGACATCGTCACCGTGTGACTGTGCCTACCTCCTTCATCCTTTCCCTTTCTCCCGTAATCTAACCCCCTCATTTCCTTATTTTTCACAACTTTCTGGAATTGTATGATCTTCTTTGAAATAAAAGTCTACTCTATGGAAGAGGATGATCAAACGATCAGACATGACAGGACGATTGCGGGAGCGCTGCAGGAGTTAAGGAGGAACTCTGGAGGCAGGGAACCATGAGGTACTCGTTACCTATTCCTTTCCCTTATCTCTTACTAGTTACAACTCTCTATTAGACTGCATGAATGGACGTGCGCTATACATCTTCTTGTTTTTTTCAGGAGTAAAGTTTTCAAAAGGAGTAAATAAACATATGCATGAAGTAAGAACCATGCCTGAAGTAAAGAAGGAACCTAAGAGAACCGAGAAGGAACCTAAGAGAACCGAGAAGGAACCTAATCTGCTTGGGTTTGGGAGACAAAGTCGTGTGATGGAGGCTCCCGTAAAACTTTCAAAGTGAATGATGGGATACTCCCATGCGAATTGCCCTGTCAATCACCCGACTAAGTAACGATTTGATGAAATGTTTGTTTGACTCCAACATTGGTGACGGGAAGTTGCCATGCGATTTCCTTGGCACCTTACATGCTGAATCTGAGAGGTTATCCGGTACTTCCGTGGGGTACAAGGCTTCTAAGCTAGGACGACTAACATAATCAAAGGTAGGAGGAGGTTCCCGTGAGGTTCTCCTAATCACCTATCGGATAAGACTTGGAAGATAATTAATTACTCACCTCGTGAATACACGAATTTCTAAGTCTATGACAATCCGTCCGACCTCCTGTGGGGTCGGCATACATTTTGCTCATTCACGATGCATAGGCAAGAAAGAAGAACGGTCAGAACAACTTAACTGAGAGTTGCTTTGACTGATCTCCTCCGCTTCAAATTGGTAGTAGGATAACTCTCGTGGGGTTATCATAAATACTTGTCTGATTTGGGGGGCGTCAACTAACGGGGTGAGTAGCCCTACTACTTGTTTGAGTATGACTGATGGGTGACATGACTAATTACTAACGAGCTATCTATTTAACATTCGATCATGTTACGGGAGGCTCACGTGGGGCCATCCTATCGCTTAATCAAGGGGATGGTAGTCGCAGTCATTCGGGTAGTAGTAGGATAACTCTCATGGGTTTCATCCTATTGCTTGTTTCGCTTTATCTCAATAAGTCTCGTAAGATATTCCAACAAAAGGAGGATCTGGTGTTTGCATGAGTCTACTAACATAATCCTTGGTTGTCTGCCTTTAAGAGAGTAGTAGGGTAGCTCCCGTGGGCCATCCTATTACGCTCTTGATAATAAACTGAGCTCTAATTAAGGGATAATAGGAGACTTCCGCGAAGGCCACCTCAATAGAAAAATTGTGGCAAAATTTCATCATGGTTTCAACTTACACACAAGTTGGAACCAACGTACGAAGAGGGTGAAACGGTGCGGCCAATCGTTTAGACGGGCCGGTTGCATGTCTCCAACTGTTTGCCAACATGAGGTCGATATGTTTTCAACATCTGATCAACATTTGATATACATAGTTCCAACATGTTTTCAACACGTATGTCAGTTTCAATTTTGTTCGAAAGTCCCTTGCGAGGAAGTTTACAAGTACGTGGAAATGTCATTTGAAACGTTCGTCGTTGGTGGAAGGGCGGCCCGAAGTAGTGAACCTGGGTGTTTTCCGCGGCGTGAGGTGTTGTGGCACGCGGGGGGAAAAAAAATAAATGTTCAACATCGACAGACAAAAAAAAAAAATTCGAGATTTTGTTGCGAGGAAAAAAAAAAAACAAAAAAAAACAAGAAATTGTGCCACGGTTCGACATGCGTTGGACGCGGTGATGACGAGTTCTGTCAATCTGGCGACCTCATTTCGGAACTCCGTTATCTCCAAGACCACGGTTCCTTTTCTCCAAGGTCTTCGCTTGCTTGGTCTAGGCCGAGGGTCTTTTTTATTTTTTCGCAACTCCCTTTTTTTAGTTTTAGTGTCCGAGGGCATTAATTTTTTTTTGGGCACGATGGGGGACCTCCCGTAACTCGTTGATTGCCCCCGCCCCCCCCATCACTTCCTCCTCCCCCCTCCCAAAATGCGCCTTGCCACGCGGTTTGTTTTTTGGTAGAGGTCCAGTGCCGCTACGGTGCCTCTCCATTTTCGCCTTCCGATTTTTTGCCTCATTTCGGCCTATTGTGCCTCCGGTGCCGTGCGGCTGAAGCCTGGTTACCCAAGGCCGATGCTTGGTTACCCTAGGCCGAGCCTCAATTTTTTTTTTTTTTCGCAAGTCCCTTTTCTTGGTTTCACAGTACGAGACCATTTTTTTTTTTTTTTTGCACGAAGCTAGAACCCCGCGTTTTTTGTAGAGGCCCGGTGCCACTACGGTGCCTCTCCCTCTCGGCCTTCCTTTTTTTTGCCACATTTTGGCCTATTCTACCACTGGTACCGTTGAAGTGTGGCTGGTGTACCACAGGTACCTTTTTTCCAAGACCTGCATTTGGTTCGCCTAGGCCAAGGCTCTCTTTCGTTTTTTTTACCTAGGCCAAGGCTCTCTTTCATTTTTTCTGACCTTCCGGTACCTATTTGTCTTCACACCAGGTTTACCTCATTCTTGTTAACGTTCGTTTTACGTTTTTCGTTGTCTTCATCTACAACCTCTGTGTTTTCACCATCTCCTTTGTGCTTCCTCCAGTAAGTACGACGTTATACAAGGCTTGAATGTCTGTAGAGGCCCGGAGAGAGAGAGAGAGAGGGAGAGAGAGAGAGAGAGAGAGAGAGAGAGAGAGAGAGAGAGAGAGAGAGAGAGAGAGAGA
>BFEA01000154.1:198763-211802 GCA_003427395.1 Chara braunii | reverse complement strand
TGGGAGAGAAAAACACTCACACGAGCTCACATACACAAGGAGAAAAGTTATGATTCACATGGGAGTGGAAAAATGGACAAAACAAGCCTACTACACTACTCAAACACTGCATTACACCAAGATAGAAGTTGCGATTCACACCCAAGTGAGAGAACAAGTGAAACATGAAGATTGGGAGAGAAAAACACTCACATGACACTCACATGAGCTCACATACACTAGGGGGGGGGGTTGCGATTCACATGGGAGTGGAAGAATAGACAAAGGAGAGCCTACTGGTAGCCAAAAAATCCCCCACTAACTATCCTAATCCTCGAAAGTCATCCATGGAGAATGGACAGAAAAGAAGAAGGAGGGGGGGAATAAGAAGATGAGGAAGAAGAAGAAGAAGAAGGAGAAGAAGAAGAAGAAGAAGAAGAAGAAGAAGAAGAAGAAGAAGAAGGTGAGAGGAAGAAAAATGAGAGGAAGAAGAAGAAGAAGAAGAAGAAGAAGAAGAAGAAGAAGAAGATGATGAAGAAGAAGAAGAAGAAGAAGAAGAAGAAGAAGAAGAAGAAGAAGGAGAAGAAGGAGAAGAAGAAGAAGGAGAGGAATTCCTCCACTCACCTCTCCTTATTCTTCAGGTTGATGTCTCAATCCTTGGTGAAGCTTTTCCTTACTTGGCTATGACTTCCTTCCCCTCCAAGCCCTTCTCTCTCCTTTCTCTTCCCCTTCCTAGTTGCCACAAGCTCCTATTACTATGGCTATGGAGTCCTCCCCTCTAGAAGGGCTAATGAGACTCCTCTTAGTCTTGCCGAACGTTTGTTTTTTTGTATGAAATTTCGATTATGTTTTTTTTTTTTTTTTTGCATGTTTTTGAGATAAGAATGCATGTGACTGTGGGATTTGGGCATGATCTTGAGTTTTTGGTCTTCGTTCTAACCCTGGGACAAGCATAGGAGTAAACGATCCGAACATGGTTGCAAGCAGGGTTGGATGCAGACAAATCGTGAGTGGGTTGCGGCAGGTGTGAAGCCTGATGGGGCCTGAGCTATAACTAAGCCTAACCGTGATAGTGCGTGTGCGAAGGGGCGGGGTTCTGGGGAAGTAGACGATCGCTGCCTTCGATCCTCATTACGGGTGTCGCAGAGTTGTGATCAGTCACGCCTCGAGGAAGACCGACTTTGATGCTACCATCCGATACCGGTTGGTTTTGGTGCGGTTATCATGAAAAGGACAACTTCATGTTGAGAAGTCGGCTTCGGGGTGACTGCCATAATAAGAAGGATGGGTAAGAAAGGCGGGATCGATCGACAAGGACGAACAGGCTGTGCCACTCAGACGAGCCCATAGGGGTAGCAAACTGAAGCTGTTCGAGAAGGGAGGATGGAGAGGACCGAGGCCGTAGGAGCAAGGACTGAAAGGAGAGGGAAAAAAGGTTGGTATTGCGAAAACGCGCACAGGCCAGGCGTATGACAGAGCCCGCGGGTGGTTACTGACAGCAACCAGGATTGGCAAGAAGACGGGTTGAAAGAAAATGGAGATGCAAAGGGAAGAAGCGACATTGAATCGGGATAACCGCACGAAAGAGGCGAGCACGAGGGCTTGTTGATAACTGCCGTCGAGGCTGGCCGGCCAGAGGGCAGCTGAAGCGGCGGAGAGGAGGAGACAAGAGGATGATCGCGAGGTCGATTCGAGCCCTGTGAGATAAGACTGAGGACATGGGAGAGGTAGAATAGACAAAACAAGCACGTTACACTACCCAAACACTACACTATACCAAGATAGAAGTTGCGATTCACACCCAAGTGAAAGGACAAGTGAAAGATGAAGAATGCGAGGGAAAATCACTCACATGAGCTCACATACACAAGGGGGAAAATCGCGATTCGCATGGGAGAGGTAGAATGGACAAAACAAGTACATTACACTACTCATACACTAGAATTCATGAAGATAGAATTTGCAATTCACACCCAAGTGAGAGAACAAGTGAAAGATGACGAATGAGAGAGAAAATCACTCACATGTGCTCACATACACAAGGGAGGAATGAGTAGAAAAAGAGGGAGAAGAAGAAGGAGAAGTAGAAGAGGAAGAAGAAGAAGAAGAAGAAGAAGAAGTAGAAGAAGAAGAAGTAGAAGAAGAAGAAGAAGAAGAAGGAGGAGGGAGAAGAAGAAGGGGGATGGAGGGAGGGGAGGTGAAGGAGAAGGAGGAGAGGAATAAGAGAAGGGAGAAGAAGGGAAGGCATCTCTCCACTCACCCCTCGGCAGCCTTGGGATGAAGGTCTTCACTCTTGATGGACTTCCTCTCATTTGGCTATGGCTTCCTTCCCCTCCAAGCCGTTCTCCATCCTTTCTCCTCTTTCCCCAAGTTGCCACAGACTCCTATCACTAAGGCTAGGGAGTCCTCCCCTCTAGGAGGGCTAATGAGACCCTTCTTAGCCTTGCTTTCTTCCTCACTAGCCTGGGAGCTATGGCGGATAACCTCCCTCAGTACCACTAGCTTGTAGAGTCCCTCCCACTAACTCACCGCCTCCTCTACACTCCCAAACTGACAGGGGTTCCCCTCACTTCATTCCAAGTGAGTCTAGAGCTCCTACCGGCACAATTGGGCAGCATGGACACTCCTCATGCAAGTGTGAGTGTGGCGGACTGAATCCCCAGCTTATATAGGCTGGGAACAACAGTCCGGCCAGCCCATGGGCCTCTCCAAGCGCCCCAAAGTAAGCCGAGGTACCGCCATGACTAATTTTCACCATTTGGTCTCTCCGGGGGCACCATGGCCTCTTTTTGGCCTGCTTCATGCAGTCCGAGTGATTGGAACCAACTCGGACTGCCCGTTGGGCCTCTTTTCAACCTCACACCACTTGAAAAATGCTGCCTCCTTGAGTTTAAGGTCCAAGGGGTAGCCTACTTGAGAGAAAAAGGCCTAATGGACCTTTTTCTCGATGTTTTTCAAGTTTCGGCCTCCCTTGGGTAGGCCGAAGCATTTTTTCATGGGGCGGCACATTTTCAGCCTTGGAACAGGCTGAGATCCAAGCCCACCATTATTCCGAGCTACCCCATGGTGGTCCTTGCTTCAAATTCTAGCCCCTAAGCTCAATTTTTCAATTTTTGGTGCATCTGGCTATCTTTTTGGACCAAATCCACTGTTCTGTCTTTTTCCCCCTTTTGTTTCTTTCCATTTTGGGCTGCCACCTCATTCCGGAGCTAGCCGTTTTGGGCTGGCCCACCAAAAATGGTTGTTTTCTCTCCACCTTGAGATCTGATCTCAGATCCATGGCCCAAAAGAAAACCGACCCTTTACTTTTTGCATTTTCTTTCATTTTGCACTTTTTAAATTCATATTTTGCAAAGGACGGTAATTGAGTGTCACTTTGCCCGCCACCCCACATCTGTGTATCGTTAATTAAACCCCCTTCGCGGCCCTCTCCTTTGCCTGCTGCTCCTCTACTGACCTCGGCCGCACCTGGCCATACCACGAATTGGCGACGTTCGTATGCATGGGAAGAAGAGTTGGAGAGGGAATGAGAGACATGCGGTGAGGAAAAGAGAGAGAGAGGCTTTTTCAAAGAGTTCGCGGTGCAGGGCCGTGTGAAGAACGGGCTATAGTAGCGGAAGGCTTGGGTTCTCCGTGCATGATTAAAGGAGATGCAAGTATTGAAAGTGTAGTGGGGGAAAGGAGATGAAAACTTGGTTGCTAGCCAAGACACTTTGATCAGCCTGTCGCACTGAATGTTCGGAGGAAAACGGCAAGATCGAAGATTTACCATTTGGTTGGTTCCCTGCTCATGCCACTGGCTATGGCTGCAGCTGACGAGCCACGGGAGGTGTAGAACTAAGCCTTCAGTCGGTGCGCCGCCTGTTTTACAAGGCAAGACAACAAGGCTCAAGGACGATGGTTGATGTTTTACTCCACTGCGAAAAAGGATTGTGTTTTTTACTCTTATTTCTCGTTCTGAGTTGTAGCCAGGGCACCAGGACAACAAAGTTATGCGAAGTAACCGAGATCCTTGAAGGAGGCTATAGTTGCAATTTGGAAGAAGCGCCATAAGAGTCAACAGTCAGCGGATTGACCTCTGTTGGCCAAGTTGCCACATATCCTTGGCCATCATTGTGGGGCCCTCAGACGTATCAAGGCAACAAGGCCCTCTCCTGAGAGTTGAGTAAGTCCCTTTCTGGTATCTCGATAGTCTGAAACCCCTCTTTCTGCCCTTCTTAATCTAAGTTTAGTCCTGTGCAGAGAGGAAGGCGGCAGGCGGGATTGCAACCCGTAGGACCGCATGAAGACTCTGTGGGGAGTCCATCCACCGATTGCGGGAGCTCTGCCGGAACCTAGACGAGGTTCTGGAGGTAGGGAACCAACAAGTATATCATCTTTTTGTCTGTATGACCCCCCTATACCCATGTTTGTTTATCTCCCTTTAGTTTGACTGATATATGCATGAGATTGCTCCTATGATTTGGTTTTTTTCATAACTTAATCAAATTAAAGTGAAGGAATGTATGAGAGTGAAGCCTAAGTTTCTTTTTATTTTGACTCGAAGCAGACTAAGAGATGAACTGGGGAAGGTGAGAGGAAGGCAGACTGCGTGGGTTTGACCAGGTCAATCAAGGACGAGGCATTGTTTCTAAGCTAAATGGTCAAGGGATGTGTTTGTTTGACTGTTTTCTGAAGGGTCAGGCATTGTTTCTAAGCTGAATGATTTGGTTGCAATGTTTACTTTCTGAGGGTTTGCCTGATGTGGAGGGGTTTTCTTGTTTTATTCTGAGGGAAGATTTTTGGTCTAAGGTTGAGCATTGTTTCTAAGTTAAATGGCTTAGCCTGAAAACCACGCACATAATTACAACCTGAGTATAAAAGGAAGTATTTTACATATATTTGCATGTGAACTGGCAGTTGGGCATTGTTTCCAAGCCGAATGGTCCAACGCTAAGTCATATCACTAAGAAGAGAAGGAAAATTACAGAATATAGTTGGAAATAGTCTGGGCAAGCTGAACATTGTTTTCAAGCCGAATGGTTTAGTCCTCTGCCCATATTTGCATTTTATTTTGAGAACAAAGTCAGAAAATCACCAAATGTTGGATGTTAAACAGTTCAGGGCGACTAGACATTGTTTCTAAGCCGAATGGTCTAGTCATATGCCCAATGAGGAGAAAAATAGTTGTGCAACCTGTTCATGTATATCCTAAAGGCATGCTAGACATTGTTTCTAAGTTGAATAGTCTAGTACTATGCCATATGTAAGTTGGGTACAATAATTAAATCATTTGAAAAATTTATGAACTATCTGTGAGGATTTTGACTTCGGGATGGTGAGAGTACTTACTCCTTGTTGCTTGGTCTGCATGTGACTTAGTGCGACTACTACTTAGCTTGAGTTTCAGTTTGACAGGTAGTTGCTTTAGTTGCTCGCCACGTGCTAGAGCCATAGAAATTTAGTTTCAATTCCTGCATTTTCTGGGCTAAGTTTATTTTTACTTAGGTCGATTTCTGCATTTTCTGGAATCCCCTATTATACTTGGCCTTGTATAAATTTTGGTAAACTACTTTTCTCTACGGGAAATGCTGCCGAAATTTCTGCAAATCCAAGGAGTTAGTCAAATTTTGGTTTTTCAAAGTTCGGCTTGTCTAAATTTCATATCTGACTTAGTATAAATATAGAAAATCTTTTTTTCTAAAGGGAGTGCTGTCCAAATTTTTGCTAGTTTAGGGAGTTAGACAAAATTTGACTTTGGAAAGTTAAAGACTACTTTTGTTTTCATATTCGGGCTGATATAAATTCTGAAAATATATTTTTCCTATGGGAAGCGTTGTCGAAATCTCCTTAGTTTAAATGAGTTCGATTATATTTTGACAGGTGACAATCCCATAAAATTCACTTTGTATAGAGGAGATTCTGTCAGGGTCTACCTTTCTTTTGACACTTGCTTAGGCTTAGTTAAATAGGATGATTTGAGTGAGGCCGTGATATGGAGGTTATTCTCCATGAACTTATAGACTTAGCTTGGGGATTGGCCTGTTTTGTGTTACAGTTCCTCTTGATCGATTGATTTAGGATTTGGGCTTAGATTCAGCTTGATCCTACAAGGATCACCTTCTATTATCACTTATAACAAGTCTGTTGTCGATTCGTCGGCTTACGATTTAACTCCAGTCCACTTCTGCTACTCAATCTAAAGGTTTTAACCTTGTGATTTGAATTGTTTGGTTGTGTTTTCGCCCAGACTTTATTTGAATGGTCATTTGAACCAAAGTACTTAGTACTTTATTTTGAGGAGTTGCACAAGAGTAAGGCTTGTATGGCTAAAAGCAAGGGGTGTGAGTTTAGAGAATGGTTGAAGTTGACCCCGTATAGTGTATAGACTTTTGGTTGGATCTTTGATGTGATTGCAGGTATGTTTGGTGATTCGGATTTTGGATTTGGCTGTCGGCGCTCACATGTATATATATATGGCTAAGAGGAGTCTCACTGTGACTGTGAGAAGTGATCGTTTTATATTTATAACCCTTTATATATATTTGAATACATATGTTTTGAGTGTTTTCGCACGACCTACTGTGACAACGCGTGATGATTAAACAAAAAGTACGTTTGAGAGAAGATGGAGATCCTCTTTCGCCCTTTGATTTTTAGAGTTTCTATGGTTGAACGTTGCAGTCCGTGGCAGCCGTCAAAGTCAAACCCCTTGAATTTTCTCCAGGCCCTAGATGAAGGAGTTGGTCTCCAAAGCCGTAAGAGACGATTGTCACCACAGGTATGAACCTGTGTACCACCCACTCTCCACAGGGTGCAGAAGAGGGTGTGGTTCTCAACCGCACTTGGTGCTTGTTCAGCGTCAAGAGATTAACCCTCAAGGCTCGTGTCAGCCGACACTTGAGTGTCGAACGCGACCCTCGAGATTAACGAGGGTCGCGTGAGTATGGGTACTACATAGTACGCCATCAGCACGATCGCTTGCGTACGCTTGCATTACGAATCGATATGAGTTAGCCCTAAGTCCGCGCCGTTTTATACAAAATCTCGCGCACGACGCCTATCCGATTTCCGCATCGGAAAGTTACGAGATGACTACTAAGGGACTAGGAGTGTTGTCGCGTTGTTTGTCCCCTGTCGTTTTGTATCTTTATAAGTTTGTGTGTTTTTATTTTTATATTCTTGATAATGGTGTGCGCATGGCGGGTGGGATGCGTCCTAGTCGACCGGTGACGAGTAGCGTTTGAGACCCCAGCCCCCCAAGATGCCGGTTCGTGTGCGGGTTCGATAGAGGCGTAATACCACGCATACCCCCTATGCTACAACGAACGAGAAACGCCCTCGACTGGTCCACCTCTGCGATTGCAACTGATTAGCTTTCGTATTATGGACTGGTAGCTCGGCGGGGATACGCCCACCAAAGAGAGGTGACAACTCTCGTAAGGTGGAGTTTAGTGGTACCTCGCGTAGGCCCAATCCTGTCGTAGGGGCTCGCGAGAGGTATGGCTGGCGCACTCGGTCGGA
The DNA here is from genome assembly GCA_003427395.1 of Chara braunii. Taxonomy (NCBI): domain Eukaryota; kingdom Viridiplantae; phylum Streptophyta; class Charophyceae; order Charales; family Characeae; genus Chara; species Chara braunii. The sequence continues at coordinate 204,320 of BFEA01000154.1, read as the reverse complement.
GCGGCTTGCGGAAGCTCCATATGCATTCGGGACGAGGATTAAAACCAACTCCTGCGTGACGTGGCCGGGAGGGTCCCGCGCTGCCCTTAAGTGGTGCCGGACCGATGCGCTAGACAGCGGGACCAAGCCAGGAGCGGAGGACTGCAAAGAGAAAATTATACATAGGGTACCTGCCCAAACATGTAGTGGGAAAGGGGGAGAGAAAACAGGTGCGTAGAATCCCCTCGCCTCTCAGAAAGGGAGAAAGGATATACGTCTCATCGGGGAGTGGGAGTGAGGAAGAGAAAACGAATATGGGAGAGAGGGTTCGAGCCTCTACCGAGGAAAGGGTCAAGGGATGCGAGCATCATGAGCCCTGGCATGAGGGGAACGAAGGGAGGCAGGACATGGACGACGGGTGGAAAGAAGGGGAAGAAGGAAGGGAGAGTCCGCATGAAGAGAAAAGTGGCCACGACAGTTGTGAAGGGAGATACACGGACTTTGGGCAAGGATATGGGAGGAGGGCAGAGATTCCTTATCCGGCAAACTTCACATGTGAATTCAGCCCCGTACGGACGGAGGAGGATGTGGACACGGAGGAAGAAGTGCAAGAGGTCATAGAGATTGGCAGTGGTGATGAGAGCGATGAGATCTCAGGACCCAGAGAAGAGAACTGACCCCCTGTGAACCAGCCACGCGAAGGAATCTTCAGGTGGGAAGATGAGTTTGGACCAACGCCCAATCATTGGTTTGAGCAATGACTCAGTGTAATCAAGCACGACTGGATTATCAAGGTCAGGGAGTTCATGGAGGCAGGAGTGACAGCCACGCCTTTGGACTTTTTCAACGATATGGAGTTGCGAGATATTGTGAAGAGAATGAGAGAAATTCTGGCCTCCGGTCTGGGAGTCAAAAAGTCAGCAGGAAGATGGGATGGGCAAGGGACCGAGCACGATGGGATACATGACAACAAGAGGGACTAGATGTTATCAGCATTGAACAGAAATTGTGCTTTTCTTTTGCAAATTAGAGTGACGAAGTTTGGATAAGTATGAGTGAGCCTGCTAGGAATAAGCGATACAAGGACTAGCTAAAACTGTATCACGATGAATTAGAAGATAGCATATTGAAACTACTTCTTAGACGAGCTACCTTCGAAAGAGTGTGTACAAAACAATGACACGGGGAATGAGGATGAGACTGCTTGGGGTGGTTGTATTGTGAGATGAAACAAAGATTGCGCATTTGGAAAGCAACCATGAGTTTGGATTGACAAACAAAGCAAGGCATTGAGTGTTCATCGAATACAAGAGAGGTTAGGGAACCTATGGTTAAAGCGGTGTGAAGAACACTCTTCCCTAGCAGCCTAATCCAACTAAGTCATGAATGAGCCTGAAAATAGCGAAAAGTTAAGACGTCAGAAAAAAGTGAAAATAATGGGGGTACCCCTGTCCCCTTTGCTATGGTTAAACGGCCGGGTGGGCTAGTGCTGCTTGAGGATGCGAGCCTCAACTCGAGCACTAGACGCTAAGTCGGGTGTATGCGTGAACAACAAATGGTATTGAGAAAGGATAAGGGATATCGCACGCAGAAAACTGTAAAAAGATGGTCACCTTCTAACCCCTAAAGACAAAGATGGGATCCGTGTCCTCGAGGCCCACCCCCTCGGGCGCTAACATTGGAATGGATAAGGACGGCCCCAACAAGGCCGTTCGACATGAATGGATAAGAATGACCCTAACAAAGTCGTTCGACTGGAATAGATAAGAATGACCATAACCAGGTCATTCGACTAGAATGGAAAGAATGACCCTAACCAGGTGGTTCGGAATGGCCCCTGACAAGGGTCATTCTTTGAAATTGTTACTAGGGTCCCCTTGCATGGCTGCTTGAGAAAGGATGAGTTGGAAGGATCTAAAATTGACATTGAGGAATTGTTTGAGGATTGAAAATTGCATTGCATATCAGGGGGCCCTAGGCGGATTGGAAAAAACGTGGAAATTGCATTGGAATGATTTGCTTTTCATTTAGTCTCAGGCCTCAGCAGGAGGGGGATACCGGTGCACGTGTTGCGACTCCAAGACCTCTGCCCTTCCAAAATGGAATGTCTCAGCGCGACCTCTGCCTCACAAGGAAGGATAAAGGTTGAAGGACCAAGGCACCTTTCTCTTTGATGATGTTGGTCGTCCAGAAGTAACTCCGACAACGAGCTCTAGTCGGGGAGTTCAAACTGCGCCTCATGTTGAGAACCTAAACATCAAGGGCATGGAGCCAAACGGGCATGGAGCCATTCTTTTTCTAAGTCTCATTTTCTATCCCCAACCACACGCTATACAGTAGAGGGGCGGCGTGGCCGCTTGGGATGGACCAAGGCTGCTCGCATTAAGTTGAGCGGCACTGTCCTATGGGAGGGGCCGGGCGGGGTACAAGGTGGAGTCCCCACCCACCACAGGGCGAGTGACACCGTCCTGCTTGATCAGTAGGACTAACCGTGAGGTCTTCGTAACTGCACTCGCAGACTAATAGAGAGCCCCAACTCTCTTGAAAGGAAGAAGCCGAATCCAAAAAAACACCACTCGAGAGGAACAATTCGCGAGAAAAGTCTTTACGGCAAGACAGGGTCCTGGGAGATTTTGACTTGACCTACCTGCCAGATGTGAGGCCTGCAAAGTCAATTCCACATGCCTTTCATTTCTGGACATCATGCCATGCCTTTCTCAAGTCCAAACAAAGTCAATTTCACATGCCTTTCTCTTCTGGACATCTTGCTAGACCTTTCTCAAGCCCATGCAAAGTCAATTACAAATGTCTTTCTCTTCTGGACATCTTGCCAGACCTTTCTCAAGCCCATGCAAAGTCAATAACTCATGTCTTTCTCTTCTGGACATCTTGCTAGGCCTTTCTCAAGCCCATGCAAAGTCAATTACATCGTCTCGTAGCGACAAAAGGTCGGACTAAGTAGAAGGATGAGGTGTTACCAGCCGAGGAAGGACCGATCACCCTTCCTTTTAGGAGCAGGTGGGTCGTTGTTCTGGACTCAGTTGGTGGGCCAAGGTCTTCGTACCTCCGAGTGAGAATCAGTCGTGCAATGGGGACATCACATTTTGAGTGGGGGGAATGCGTATCATCTACTGATGAAAAAACATGCAATAAAAGGAACCGCGGTCAAAAGGATAAGGCTACCATGAGTTCGAGAGAAAATGTGTAATTGACTTTGCATGGGTTTGAGAAAGGTCTGGTAAAATGTCCAGAAAAGCAATGCGTGTGTAATTGACTTTGCATGGGCTTGAGAAAGGCCTGGCAAGATGTCCAGAAGAGAAAGACATGTGTAATTGACTTTGCATGAGCTTGAGAAAGANCATGTGTAATTGACTTTGCATGAGCTTGAGAAAGACCTAGCAAGATGTCCAGAAGAGAAAGGTATGTGTAATTGACTTTGCATGGGCTTGAGAAATGTCTGGCAAGATGTCCAGAAGATAAAGGCATGTGTAATTGACTTTGCATGGTCTTGAGAAAGGTCTGGCAAGATGTCCAGAAGAGAAAGGCATGTGAAATTGACTTTGTTTGGGCTTGAGAAAGGTCTGGCATGATGTCCAGAAGTGAAAGGCATGTGGAATTGACTTTGGTTAGGCTTGAGAAAAACCTGACAAGATGTCAAGAGGGGAAAGGCGCGTGTAATTGACTTTGTTGGGGTTTGAGAAAGGTCTGGCAAGATGTCCAGAAGAAAGATGCATGTAAAATTGTTTTGCGTGGGCTTGAGAAAGGTCTGACAAGATGTCCAGAAAAAGGATGCATGTGAAATTGATTGGGCCGGATCTGGCAAGGAAGATGTGCGTGTGAAATAAATAAGCTACGAAAAAGCCGGCAAAATGGCTTGGAAGAAATGCATGTAAAATTGGTTATGCGTGAGATTGAGGAAAGGACGGCGGGAGGCATGGATTGCGCGGGCCGGAGAGCCGATCTGGCATTGAGGGTGACAAAGGCCGAAAAAGGGACTTGGTCGGCATGGGGCAGAGGGCAGATCATTCGAAGGCGTTGGGATAACTAGGCCCGAAGGAGGAGCGTGGGCTTCAAAATGAAACGGGAAAGGGCTTGATGTACAATGGGTGATGAATGAGAGGAGGGTAGTTGAAAGAAGGAGTTTGATGTTTTAAGAATGATGAACGAGACGAAAAAAAATTGTTGTTCTAAGAGTAATGAACGAGACGAAAGAAGCCTGAAGGAACTCTCAAAAAGAAAGCGTGACCTCTACATACCCCTCTCCGCCCCAAGGAATGGAGACCAGAAAAGACTCTGGGAAAGAAACAAGAAAAAAACAAAAAGGACCCTGACAAACTAACGACCCATCACGTCCCTCCTCCTCTCCTCCGTCTATCCCCCCCCAAGACCCCTACTGACAAAAGGACTTGTACGGGATGAGGACATCGTGAATGAGTGGAGGGAATGTGCCGGGACCGGTGGGTCCTGAATAACATCCAAGCACTCGAGAGCCTGTATATAGCCAAATTGTGCACGACAGAGAAATCCGGAGTGAGGACATAAGAGAGAAAAAACAAAGGACGGGACCATCGAGAGGAATGATGCCCCTGGCTGAGTACCACAGAGAGTAAAGACTGGCAACGGCAAGTGAGTAAGCAACATGACATGGGTGCATAGGAACATAACGTGGGGTCGGGGGGTCCACCTGAACTCGGCATGACAAGGACCCAAGGGTCATTGGCTTAGCAAGTGCGGCGCGACGGATGACAAGAGAATAAGGGAGCCGAGGGGTGGACGGCCTGGTGGCCGTAGGACGCTAGAAGTTAAGGGCCCAACAAGGGGGCCGCCTATAACAATTAACTGAAACCATGGATTGGAGACCCCGCGGCCAGAGAAACCGGCACGTGCAAGACCCAAGAAAAGCTAAGGGAAAGAGGGTCACCATGAGGCGGTAGACGCGGAAGGAACATGGGACGCCTTGAGGAAAAGTGTCCGGGACCACCGGCGGGACAAGGTGTGGGGGACCACCGGCGAGACAAAGTTTTGGGGACCACCGACGGAACAATGTGTCGGGGACCACCGGCGGGACAAGGTGCCGGGGACCACCGGCGGGACAAAGTGTCGGGGACCACCAGCGAGACAAGGTATCGGGGACCACCGGTGGGACAAAGTGTCGGGGACCACCGGTGGGACAAGGTGTCGGGGACCATCGGTGGGACACAGATATTTGTATTTAACTTCCTTTGTATTTAAATACGAAAAACAACAACAACACCAGATGCTAAGAGAGAAAGAGAGAGAGAGAGAGAAAAAAAAAAAAAAAAAAAAAGAGAGAGAGAGAGAGAGAGAGAGAGAGAGAGAGAGAGAAAAAAAAAAAAAAAAAAAAAAAAAGAGAGAGAGAGAGAGAAAGAGAGAGAGCCAGAGGCAGAGAAAAAAAACTGCCATCGAAAAAAAATCCCCCCCAAAAAACAGGAAGAAAACGGTGACATAAAATCGTACCTCTCTCGGCCATCGCAAATGTTGATCTCCGTTGTCCGGCGTGACGTGCTTCGGCTTTCTTGTCTCTTTCTGATTTCTCGACAAATTCTGTCTGCTCTCT
>BFEA01000154.1:180308-195523 GCA_003427395.1 Chara braunii | reverse complement strand
GTGTGTGTGTGTGTGTGTGTGTGTGTGTGTGTGTGTGTGTGTGAGAGAGAGAGAGAGAGAGAGAGAGAGAGAGAGAGAGAGAGAGAGAGAGATCAACGTAAAGCATTCGTTGCAGCTTGACGGTGCATCAGCTCTTTACTTGGGCGCGTGCTGTGTAAAGGCGTGCCTTTCTCCTGTTTGTTTGCTTGTTTTTTTTTTGTTTTTTTTTTTTCTCTCTCTCTCTTTGTTCCCCTTTCTTTCTGTGTGTGTGTGTTTCATTTTAAAGGCATCGATCTCTATCGTTCCTGACGTAGTGAATGAAGTGCTGGTTTTGGGACACTGGATCTGAACGTGCACCGGATGTTCACCAGGGAATGCTGTGGGCGCGGAGTCACCGCGAAGAATTAGTATTGGCCATTGTAAACATCATTCACTGACAAGATAATGACGAATCCTCGCTGACTGGTCCGTTTTTATTTGTCGTGGCATTTTGCTAAGGCTTGATCCATCGGCCGATCTATCGATCGAGGCCCGAATCTCGCGGGCCACAAGCACTGCCTCAGTGTCTCGTGATTGCCCCGTGCTGTCTGTCCATCAAAAAATGCCATCTTGCTTCTTTGTTGACTACCAATCGGTCTCGGCACGAGATTGCTAATCCCACAGACAACGCGTTTCATTTTCTTATCCCCTTTTGATTCCCGGCTTAGGTGTGTTCAAAATTTTCGCATAATAATTAGGGTACGAATGCTGAAGTGCTCGTTCATCGCGTAGAAACGCTAAATCTCGGTGCCTATTTTCTTTGGTTTTTGCTTTCCGTTGAGGAGCTTCATCGCGGGGATTACTCTTTCGTCCTCGTTCTGTGATTATTCTTAGCAGCTACCCGTCTTCCCCCGAACGTAACGCATATGCGTTGTATTCGAGTCTTCGGAAAATTCGAGAATTCGAAACGCACATGCGTTGTATCCGAAAAGCAGGGCTGTTCGAATAGAACGCATGTGCGTTGTATTCGATTAGTAAGCAACCTGTGCGTTGTATCCGCTTACAACGATGTGCGTTATGTTCAGGGGAAACAGGCAGCAGTAAGTACATAGAAATAGACCAATGACCCGCCGTTTACAAGTCGTCCTGTTTTTGCATTGTTTCAAGTTGTTCCTGCACTTTTTTCCAGCTTTTCACAAGCTACAGCAAATGCGGTGCTGCCTTGGAGTGTTGCCTGCCCGCCTCCTCCTCGTCCAAATGTCACGTCACGCCTGGAAAGCACTCGACAAAGTGACCTTTTGCCTTTAGTGCCTTTTCTTCTTGCTGCTCACGTGCGCAGTTGAGGCCTCCCAAAAAATGAATATGCGCCCGCCTTCGAACCTTAATATGCGTTTTTTCTTCACTCGGGAGTCGTAAAAGCCCCACAACTTCGGCCATTTCTGGCCCGGGGTCACTCGCCCGGCCGGGCCAAAAACAATAAAAATAAAAAATATATAAATAAAAAACATATAAATAAAAAAATATAAATATTATTTTTTATTCTAAATTCGGTGAAGAATTTCGATGTAACCCTGAGGAAAAAGTTGTTTAGTTTATTTTTCTGCATAACATANAGGAAAAAGTTGTTTAGTTTATTTTTCTGCATAACATACTTTTTTTTCAGATTTTTTGGATTTCTTTTTTTTTTTTTTTTTTTACTGGGACCTTCCCTGGTCCTTGCACGGGCTGGCCACCCGGGACCCGGGCGGCCCGGCGGGTAGCCTAGTATATATACGATATATAGATATATATCTTGTACGTAAGAGGTGATGAACAGGCGGAGCTTTCCTTCTTTCCTTTTTCTGTTTTGTTTTTTCGCTTTCGCGCTCCGGTACTGTGCGACTATATATATATGTTCCCTTCTCCCTCGCTGCTCACAGTTTACCGGGCAGTTTTGTTTGACGATATATAGGCAAAAAAAAAAAAGGAAAGGGGTAAGGAAGGAAAGCCCCGCCTGTTCATCACCTCTTACGTACAAAGCCAGCCAGGTGGATGACAGGTTAAGCACTGGCTGCCCCCATCCCCGTGTGTCACAAGGACCCACTTGCACGCAGCCAAAAGGCAAAGAGGTAAAGAAAAGGAGGAGGAAACTAGACCTCACAGAGGTAAGAGAAAGAGAAAGGGATCCAATCGAAGAACGGACAAGGGAAGAGGAAACCAGACCTCACAGAGGCTGCCGCCTTGTTTCTGTCATTTCAGCTGCTCCTGATGCCTCTGGTGTATCACGAACACCATATTGAAAGGGACACTGGCCCTGTTCTCCAGCAGGTGTTGCTCCCCACCAATAGCTTGGATCCATCCCTCGGGATGCTAGGTGTGTTTGCTCATACCAGCACCTCTAGCATACCCAGCGGATGTTTTTTATTATTATTTGAAGTCCACAAAAAGACTGAGGTGCGGACTCACGTGCCCTATACAACTAGGCACACTACCTGAACTAAGGAAATAAGTAGCCTCGTCACACAACAAACATAGGGATGGTTTCATAGATGGCAGATGTAGCTCTTCGAACAAAAGCTCCAACGGGGTACCCACACAATAATGTGATACTCGTCAGGCTCAGAGGTAGGGAGGAATAAAACAGGGGCTCAACATAGGACCATTGAGGCCGGTATTGATTGTAAGCAAGGAAGCACCCAAAACGAGGGGAGAACCCCAAACAAGGGGAGCACCCGAAACAAGGGGAGCGCACAACACATAGTGATGAGACTGGAAGGGACGGCTATCTCGACATAGACTGCCGGCCTCAAGGATGCGAGCTCTGAATGAGGGCTCGCAGCAAGGAGGGTGAAGGTGCAGGACATGAGATGCAACAATGATGCTGCGACCCATATGCCTACACACCAAGATGGGAAGCTCACATTGGGATAACACACCAAGCAATGCAAGGAAAGGGACCATTGTGCGATGCAAGGCGGAGCTTGAGAAATAAGGATATCCAAGGAGGTATCTGAAGGTCGAAGTCTCAGAAATGGTCCATAAAATTGCGAAGTTCGCCAATTATTCAAGCCAGAGTCACTGGAAGCCAAAGTAGCAAAGAACTGTGATGCTCAAGGCAAACCAACGATGTAGAGCTAGTTGAAGTAAAGCAGAACCCGGGGGAAGGTGATGGCCAGAAGAAGACTAATGGAGAAGGGTGAGGAATGGGGACAGTATGTTAGTCAGGATAACGAGAGCCTCAGGGAAGTCGATGGGAAGTCGATGGGAACATTGAGCAAGAGTAGTGTGACGAACCACTTTCTGTGCCACGCGCGACTTTCTGCGCAATGACAATGAGGGGGTCCTACGATGGGAAGGTTGGGCCAATTACGGGAGATGGGATCGACGGGAAATTGCATTGGTGTCCCTGTTTGTTCTTCTTTTTATGTTTCTTTTCGGATGGCTGGGACCAGGGCTGGGCAAGTCCCGGGATGGTCGGTTGAGCGGTTGAGTGGCTAGGCGCGCCGACGAAGGCGGAATTAATAATGGTTGATGCCACTTCTTTCTTCTTCTGCTGTCGGGTTTTTGGTGCGATGATCGCACGGGAGTTTTTGTTTCTTCTTTTTGAATTTTCTTTTTCGAATCTTGTCGAGCCCTCGACGACTCTCGGAATTTTGAACTTTCTTTTCGGAATTTTGCATTGTTGCATTAGCTAGGAATTTAGGAATTTAGGATTTTTTTTGCCACGCGAAGCTTTTTGCCTACGCGCTTCTTTTTGCGGCTGCAACGGAACTCTGATTAGTCGGCGCCCTTAATCTTGCGTGTAACTGTAATTTTGCGCAGTCTTTCCAGCCCTCTGTCTTCCTTGCTGTGTCTAATTGGCCCGCGGGCTGCATGATCGGATCGATGCGTGGGGAGTGGCTATGTCCCCCACGCCGCGATCTGGCTATGCAGAATGTAGGCACTCCCTCCCCTTTTATTTTTCTAAGTCCTTGCAATTCCGTGTTCTTCGCGCATGCATGAACGCTATAAATTTCGGCTGCGCGATTAGATAGCTCTCTTAAACAGTTGCTGGAAGCTCGGGGTAGCGCGATCAGTGAGGGTCGGCTCACAAGCSAAGTAAGAGGTGAGTTGAAGTGGGAGTTGGGCGACCCGATGAGCTGGTGCCGAATGTGCGGGGTTGATGCGTGAGGCTACGATGAACTGTAGTGCGCGGGCGAACCCGACGGGCACAGGAGGACAAATCGGGGTGACAACTTCGTGGGTTGGTGCGTGACGACGGACTGTCCGCATCGGAGAGAGAGAGAGAGAGAGAAAGAGAGCGGAGGTTGATGGACGTGGAGTTGTAATTTTCTTTGTCTTTTCCTCGACTTTTGTATATAAGTTTTGATTTCGGCTCGGGCAATTTGCCCTATTTTCCTTCGGCATTTTGGTTTTGACGATTGGCCCTTGTATGGTGTCTTGCTCGGTTTCGATCCTTCCTCTCTTGTGTATATTCGTCATGATGGAATGATATGCTTGTCGTTTTTGCCTAATCATCATCGTTGCTTGTCACTTCGATCTGCTGTCATCATAATAAGAATTTGATGTTGTTGCGGTGTCTGATGTGTGCGATGTCATTTTGCATGTTTGCATGATTGGGAGGCTATCAGTGCCACGTGGCGATTTTGCATGTAGGATTGAACTCTCACTTTTGCACGGAAACGAGACAACAGGCCTGTGTACGACCGAACACCTCGTGTGCGCACGTGTGAGCGCGATCTGATCAGCGCACACGCGGGTGATTCACGATCACTGATGAACTGGGGTAGCTAGTGATCCGTCGGAATGCCAAAATGTCAGAGTACGGTGAATACTGGGAGGAAGGACAGCTTAGGTGGAGATCTCCGGAATTCCCTTGTCTAACCAAGAACAACCAACTGTGTCCCAGGACTTCCACCGCGCCATAACCAGCGACCCGAGGGCTCCCGACTACCCAACTACGTATAACACACAATATTTCATATCCCCCGGCTTCGTCGTTATTGCCACCAATTTCCCTCCCTTCCACATCCTCCTCCCCTACCACCAACTCACGGTGGTTCCGTGGAATTCCATAGCCCCGTATTGGCCCCACACGCCATGCGGAAATTGTAGACGACGCGGCAACCGCCGAGCCTCTGGAATTACGGGGCCTAACCATAACGCGCGCCACCAATCGCCACGCGTCCACACCCAAAGGTCCGACCGATAGAAGTCACAACCCTCACAAGCGGGCCTCTCCCGAACTGCCGTCACTGGAACAGAGGATCGGACGACTTGGGATGCATCGCACATACCATCTGCCTTAACCGCCCCTTTGCCTTATCACACCCATGCCCTTGAAACCTTGCCATAGGAGATCTCAGTTCTGACCTCGGATTCCACCTCCAATTTTCCAAAAATCCTTGGCACACCCCTTTTCGCACTTCTAGGCCCACATCCCACTCTGATCAGGAAGTCGCGCGGGCGTGAGGTTGGTATCGGAGCCGACATGTGGCAGGGTTATAGGATTCGTGGGCGATAAATTGAGATCGAAGCGATCTGGCTAACAGGGGATGACCTCGACCCCGGAACGCGCATCGACGCGACCCCGTCGTCACGAGAAGCCCGTCTGCGGCTCGACGGGCGGCCAACATGAATGCCAATCAACAGAACCCGAACCCACAACAGAACCCCAATCAACAACTGAATCCTAATCAACCCGTACCACGAGCGCGGGCACCCATGGTCCCACCCGATCTCTATCTGTTCAATCCCGCTCACCACCTTGCCGGAGCATGGCTGGCCACGCTCCGAGCTCAGCAGTACGATGACAACGAGGCACAAGTAAACATTCCCGCTTGGTTAGGGGGAGACACTCATCATTGGTTCAACACCTATGTATGGGTTGATCTCCCGACGTTCGAGCGAGACTTCCTGAACCGATTTGATTATATCCATCCGGAACAAGCCTTCTTTATGATTAAAGATTGAGACCAAAACCCCCTCGAGTCTGTCACCGAATACCGAAATCGATTTTTTCGAATGTTTGTAAAAGCCGAACGAGGCAAACAGGTAGGTAGAGATCTGTTTATCGACGGGCTTCGCAGTAGAGCGATGAGGGCGAAACTGCGAAAACAGTTCTCCACCATCAATCACACGTTGCAACAGATCATGGCGGCTGCAGAAGAAATGGAATGAAAGTTCACTGCAAGTTTCCTAGAAGGAGAAGATATCCTAGGGAAGGAGACTCGTCCGAATTAGCAAGAGCAAAAGCCAAGCTGGCCGCACTACAAAATAAGTTCGAAAACATGGGGTTTGTGTTTGACACTGTCACCTATCTGGAACAGATTACCCCCAAACGACAAGCCCTGAGTGTAATTACGGGCATGCCAGTTCTCGCGATGACGGCACCTCCACCACTGACCGAAAGTCCCGCACGACCGAATGAGTCAACCGCCTTATTGGAACTAACCAAAACACTGGTTAATTTGATCCAGGAAAGCAAAAAGGAACAGTGGGAACACAATGCTCGAATAGAGGCGATGATGAGGTTGATGCGACCGATAGCAGTACGTGCCGCCCCGATTCAACACGGGCTGGCTCCAGCACCCGCTCTCGAAGGGGCCGCTGGTAATTTGAACGTCCGTATGATTGGTTTAGGTACTCATTTTTGGGCAAATTCTATTTTCATACTACCAAAAAACGAAATTATGTTTTCGTCAGAATTTGCCACTCCAAGAATGATGAAACTATTGTTACACGTGTCACCAACCTGGGCATATAGCCCGGGACCGCCCCCATCGACCCCCACAATCGCGGATCGGAGCCGCATCAGTAGCAAAAGCCCCGATCGCTAACGGACCAGGACGAGTAGGGGCGTTAATGGAAGAAATGGAGGGAGGAGGAAGCGCGTTAGCTACGACGGAAGAAGCCGCAAAGCTCATTCCGTTGGATCAGTACGTAACGGTTGGCTATCCAGGATTGGGCATGATCGGAACGATCAGACCTGTACCCGAACAGAAAGAGGTGGCGGAGTGGAGACCTTCTCTAGGAGAAATGGAGTCTGGAGGACCCACCTACGTTATCAGGGAAATCGACGTTTTGAACATTGTACGGACACTACATCATCGGATTCCTCTTCCGATCGGCCATTTACTATCGATATCAGAACAAGCCAACGAACGTATGTTTCAACACTGTAAGGCAAACCGGAAGCGGTTCGCCCTTGCTCGCACAACAAATACGAAAGCAAAGAGTCCAATACCGGACGAACCCGCTGCTGGTATTGCGGATCCGATACGTTTAGGACTAATCCAGAAAGATGATCACGTCCTACAAATTAAGACAATCCTGTGGAATTTCGCAGAATGTGACATCGAAGTATAGGGAGTCCCGTGCAATGCCATTATCGATTTCGGAGCAGCTGTTTTAGCTATCTCGTTACGGGCGGTTGAAAGGGCAGGAAGAAAGAAAGATCTGATTCTGCTTACGGACAAGGATCAGCTCGTCTCAGCAGATGAGGAAAAGATTAAAACAGTAGGACGGATGACCAATGTTGCTTTTCGATTGGGTAAGGTGCATGCTCTGGGAGATGTCATCGTATTAGATGTAAGCACCTATGACGTTCTTTTGGGCCTACCCGCCCTTATGGCTCTGCGAGCAAACCTGGACTTCGAAAAACGATCGATTATCCTTCGAAATATAGGAGGAAAACCCTATGCCGTACCTATGAGACTGGCCCTCCGTACTACCATTAATGAAGCCTCGCAAGTTTCTCAGGTAATGGCGGGAACTCTCCGTGTGATCACCTGGGAGAGTTCCGCGGACAATAAGCAATCATCAAAGAATGCGGACAACAGTGACGAGGATGATGCAGTAATTCAGGAATTGGCGCAGCAGCGCATCTATTATCCTGCGCAAAGAGCCAGCGCAGAACCTTTGAGCCTGACTGGTCGGAACTTACAAAGAACGCAGGCGATGATTCTGGGAGAACCTCTCGTACAAATTTTGCGGATGGTCGATTCTCTTGGGAACCCCCTCGAACCCTGTACGAAGGTATCTCCCCTCTCCTTGCGCGATACAACGAGAAGAGGCACTTCTGCGACATCACGAGTCTCCCGCGGTCTCTTTTGCCACTTGCAAAAAAAATACGATTGCTACTCTTGGGGGCAGAGGCCAATGCTTTGGAACCTGGGCGCCTCGAGACGGGATCTGACGGAGTCGGGATTAAAAACCCGTGCCATGGCAGGATATTCGTGGCGGAGTAACCCCGGAGGAACACGTGGCCATCCGAGAGCAGGACGCGCAAATGATGGCCATGTTATTCTCCTGGCGATCTGACAATTCGTTTGTTTCCACACCCCGCCCGAGACCACTAAGCAGGTAAGTACGAAACAGATCGACGTACATATATGGAACCAGACGTACGAGTTGCACGTGCCCCACTACGTACCTGACGAGATTCATCACCTAATCGCGGACATCCTAAAGGAATATCAGGGGGCGATCAGCGTGATCGACACAGACATTGGATTATCGTTAGTCATACAACACGAAATTCAGACCGGGAACCATCCTCCCATCCACTGTAAACCCTACAGGTATTCCTTAGTAGAACGAAAAACGGCCCTCCTGCGGATTCGAGAGTTCGAAGCTAATGGATGGATCAAGCCTGCTACTGGGCCTTGGTCATTCTTGGTAGTACTAGTGCCGAAGAAGAACGGGGCGATTCCCATATGCATCGATTATCGCAAGCTGAATGATATCACGACCAAAGATGTGTATCCCCTTCCCCGGATTGATGATTTGCAGGATGCGATTGGATGTGCTAATTATTTTAGTAAATTTGATATTCGTCACGACTTTCATCACATTCTGGTCAAGAAGGAAGATTGGCCGAAAACGGCCTTCGTGTTATTTGAAGGCACGTGGCAGTGGGTTCGGTGCCCTATGGGGATTTGCAACGCACCAGCCACGTTTCAACGGGCTATGAATGTGACGTTTCAAAACTTCGTCAACAAGACACGACTGACTCAAGGAATGATCAACTTTTGCGACATCGTGTATATGGACGACATTTTGGTCTACTCGGAAACCTATCACGGGCACGCACAACATATCGAGTGGACGCTGGGAGCTCAGAGAGACGTTGGGTTCAAGATCGCGCTCGAGAAGAGCGAGTTTTTCCTATCAGAGATCTCGTTCTTGGGCTACGTGGTGACGCGGGGAGGACTGCGGCCAGATTCAAGAAAGGTCGCGGCGGTAAAGGATGCCCCCGTTCCCACATCCCTGACGCAGGTTCGAGCCTTTTTGGGACTGGCGTCGTACTATCGTCGTTTCATCAAGGGCTTTGCCGCAATAGCAAGGCCCCTAACGAACTTGCTGCGAAAGGACCAGCCTCTCAGTTGGGACGCCGAATGCGAGCAGGCCTTCGCCACCCTCAAGGACGCCCTGGCCACAACACCTATTTTGATCCGGCCGGGCCCTACAAAGCAATTCATACTCATTACGGACTGGCAACCGGAGGCAATCTCCGCCATTCTTGCGCGAAAGGGGCACGACGGCCGAGAACACGTCATCGAATACGCATCACGCACGGTGCAAGACGAGAGGAGGAACGATTCGGCCCCGCAAGGCGAATGTTACGCCGAGGTTTGGGGAATCCAGCTCTTCCATCCGTATCTTTACGGACAGAAGTGTCTTCTAGTGACGGATTACGAGCCGCTGCGGGCTCTGAAGAGGCTCACTAACTACACCGGTATGATTGGGCGCTGGGCGGTACGCCTATAGGAGTACGATTTCGACATCGTCCATTGGAAGACGGAGAGGCACGGAAACGCGGACGGGTTGACACGTTTGCATCGGCGAGTTAAGGTACCTAAGGGCGAAGAAATCGTTTCATGGAAGGAACCGGAACCAACGAACGGACACAAGTACGGACAAGTGGCAGTTCTTCCGCGTGGCAAGAAGCAGACAAGTGGCAATGGGGGACGAAGGTAATCCTACAACACCTCTCTCTCCTCTCTCACCTTCATCTCTTCTCTCTCTTCCCGATGAATTTTGCTATTTTTGCGAAGCAATTTCACGCGTTTATTCCGTCCCTATGCATCCTACTGGGGAAGTATATGTCGAGTGGGTAGATTGTCGGCAATGTGTCGTGAGAGCCCATGGCTCTTGCATCAAGTACAGAAATGGCGATAAGCCTTGGTTGTGCCCCTTGTGTCGGGTCGATTAGATTCCGATCGGGGCTCGATTTCTCGACGCCACGTCAGAAGGGTTAGAAAAGATTCGAAAATTTAGAAGGGCCGAGGTTTGGACGGATATTGCTTTAATCGCCACTTTGGTGGGTAAACCCCCTCCAGGACTTCACCAAGGAGGACCGAAGGAGGGCCAACGAAAGGGCTCGGGGCTATCGCTGGAACGTGCCAGGTTCTATCTCTATACGGTGCTGGATCGTTCTGGGCACTAATCCTGAAGGTGCTTCAGATAAGTCCTTGTATTCTTCCAGTAGACTGGCGATAGTAGGATGGATCTTCTCCTCTTCCTTGTGCTGATCAGAAATCGGGCCTAACATAGGCTACGAACACCTGCTCTTTAAGCTGCTCCTTTCACACTAGTCTGGCGAACGCGGGAGCATTGAGGCTGCAATGGGCAAGGGGATTATCTACCCTCGTGCTTGACTTCGTCTGACGCGCTAGGGAGCCTACACTCGTGCTCTCTAAGGTGCAGTATGGCTCCTGCTGCCTCTCCCCAATCTGTACCTAGAACAATGTCAAACGGGAGACTCTCTTTTACGAGGAGGGTCAAGGAGTGCAGTACCTTCTCTACCTTCCCATCTTTCATTAGGCGAAAGTAGGAGTGAACCCCCTCAACATACTCTTCAACGCGCATCCTGCTATTGTCTGTAAGGATGCTGACTACAGGTTCCTTAAATCGCTGGACTTTTAGATTTAGCTTCAACTTCTTTAGCGCTCGACGACTAATATAACTCCTAGTTGCCCCACTGTCTATCAAGGCTCCTACTCTAGCTCTCAATATCTCTACATCTGCAAGGATCAACTGTCCTTTACTATCGTTCTTCATCTTGGCCGAGACTTGCCTCCTCTCTCTTAACTCCTCGGCTAAGCCTGTGAGGGAAGTGTCTAGAGACACCCTAACACAAGCAGTCTCTGGACAACTTACTAGACGCTGGCCTGCAACCTCTGCCATGGAGATATGTGGTGTGGGAGTCTCTACTTCGTGCGCACGCTCAGATCCCTATACTCCTGGTGTAGGGGCAGTTGCGACCCCTACCGACGGCTGTCTTTTGCTGCCCCAAACACAACACGGTCCCTATACTTGAGACAAAATTTGATAATGTGGCCTGGGTCCTCGCAGAATACGCATTGAGAACTGTTAATGCATTCTTGTCATACTCTTTGATCTATACCCAGATCTAACCAAGGTCGGCCTTCGGGCCGGCCTGGATGCCACCTTCCCTGTCTGGGGGGTGATCGACTAAAATGCGGACGGTTAGACGAGGGTCCTCCCCTTCCGCCAACCCCCTGGTTGCCCTGTCCTCGGCCACCTAGGGCCCGACCATTCTGGCTGGACCGTTGTCCTCCTCCTCGCGGCCTCCCTCTGGCCGCGACAGCAGTGTAGGTCCTTTCCTGGCTTGCGCCGCTGTTCTCCTCCTCTAGTCCCCACTCGATGTTAGAGTAGGGAACTTTGTCGGCACCACCTTCCTCCATTGTTAGTACTAGACTATCTTTGGCCTTAATTGGGCTCGAGATGGTGCGTCCCTTCACGTTTTTCCCTTTGACAGATCTTTGTGCCCGAACGTGGTAACTGGCGATGCTTGGGCAGCAAATGCTACTGCCTCCCGACTAAGTGTATCGTAAGTCATGCCCTGCTGATTCTTCTTTTCGAAGAAGTGTCCCTGAATATTTTCAGGCAGGGCACGGTAGAAGAGGTTAAGGAGCTGGGCATCGGTCACTCCATGCCCAGGGACCGCAATCAGTTTGTCCATGGTGGACTTGAGACCGTGCACACTCTTCCACTGGCGAGTGTGTATCATTTGGAGTTTGTCAGAGGCATTAAGCCCCCGCGTCACATCTGAGAATCGTTCCTTGAGCGATTTCGGGAACTCAGAAAGTGGTGTCGATCTAGAATATGTAACCATATCATTCGCGCAATTTGCAGCGCGGGCAAGCGACCTAGCAAAGCTAGTCGCCTCGTCTCAAAGGGCCTGGAAGGCCACCAAAACGTGGTCCTCAAGCGTGACTCCCTGCAGGTACAAGTAGGAGTGCACGCTGGCCTCCCAGTTACCGAAATCTTCACCCTTCTTTCCACTGAAGGGTTCGGGAAAACGAACCTTAACTTTCTCACGGCGTGGTGGGGCCGACTCCTCTTCCTAAGGAGTCGCTAACTTGGCGCCTTCAATGGCGCCGGTACAAAACTCTCTGGTGTTATTAGTTGCATTATGGACTTCAACCAATAGGTACTTCATCATGTCACTCGCAAAATCCTTGAACCCAACTCGCATTGCATCTATCTTTACTTCGAAAATGTGGTTGAACTGCCTTTGCTCGCGGTGCGCAATTAGTAACGACTCTACACTTTGGGTCAGGGTAGCGAGTTTGGTGGCTATCTCAGTTTCGGCCCCAATCTTCCCCATCCTGGCTTCTGCCGCTTTCAGATCCTTCTTTATACTTTCCGCCGCTTCCAATTGTCTTACCCTGTCTTGGGACAGCCGGTATCTCCATGCCATTTGCTGTTCTTCCTCCTTCGCCTTCCTCCTCATTGGGTCCCTTTCTGTCTCAATTTGTCTCCTTGTCGCTTCTCTCTCTTGCTGGGGTATGGCCATCTCGGCCTCCCTGTCTTCCCCCAACTCCAAATGTGCGGCCCACTCATGTGCAATCTTTGCAATCTCGATTTCTTTGCTTGTGTTGGCTTCCCCTCTCCTTCTCTCCAATTGCTCTTCTTCCTGTACTTCTTCTTCTTCTTCTTCTTCTTTCTCCACCTCCTCTTGTATAGCCGCCATCTTCTCCTCCTGCTCCTTCTTCAGCTCCTCCTCTATCTGCTTCTTCTTTGCTTCTTGCGCCTCCAGCAACGCCAACATCTTGGCCTGCTTGGTTAACTCCCTCTTCTCCATTCTCTCCTTCCTTTCTCGTAGAAGGGCGACAACTCTCTCTTCTTATTCCTTACTGTAGGGGGTGGTACTAAACCCTGTCATGTTGGTCACCATGGTGAAAGTGCACAATCAACAACGATTCCCCGCCTCAACACGTAGACCGAACATGTTAACTTCTATCGAGGGGTCTTGACTCACTACTCGGGCTAGACTTACGGTTCTATGACCACATACACAGAATCCTACCGACCTGGATAGAAGTGACAAGGAGATAGTACTGACCGACTTTGATAGCCCTAACATCAGCAGGTACCAAGGTGAAGGTGCACATCCATGGGGTAAAGGGATAGGCCAGGGCTTGGAGAGATGGTACTGGTAATCTTCTCGCTCCAGTTGGGTTGACGCTCCGGTCAACGGTCTTGGTCAACTCGTCAGTCAACGCTCCTGGTCAATGCCCTGGTCAACTCTCAGTCAAAGTTGGTCAACACCCGGTCAACGCTCGTGGTCAACTCCAGGTCGACGTTGGTCAACTCTCTTGGTCAACCTTTCAAACTTCTAGCTATCGTGGATCATCTTGTTCGCCAGAACCTTCGTCTTCTTCACCTCAGCTATGGTTGACTTTTTCTCCCTCTTCGTAACTTTCTTCTTCCTTTTCTCTGCGTCTTTCTCTTCTTCTTGCTGGTCGTCTTTCTTCCCGAGCTTGGCAGCTGTGGTTGTCGTCCCCCTGCTCTCTCTCTCTCTCTCTGTAACTCCGGCTATGGCGGTCTCTTCCTTCTTCGTCGCTTGCTGCAGCTCCGCCGACGTGGACAACGGGTACCTGCTTTGATACCAATGCAATCGGTCTCGACTTTGGATTTGTTCACAACATGCACACCTGAGAACCGATGGCAAAATCGAACTCTTCCAACTCAGAAACAACAATAAACTTGTATCAAACTCAGTCTGAATCAACTGTACGACTTGCGGCTATGGCCGCCGAACACTCTCTACCACCAACCTCACTTCGCACACTCTCGCATGCACACACGTACGAGGGTCACCCTGAATGTCCACAATGCGTAGCCACTCACACTCTGTACACTCTATCTACACCAACAGTTGGGTGGTTATGGCCGTCGTCATCTTCCTCTTTCTAGCTATGGCCGTCGGTGTCTCCCTTGCTGGTTCGCTATGGCCGCTGTCTTCTTCACCACCCACTTCCTCTCCGGGCACTTGCAAACCTCCACGCACAAGACACCAAGGCAGCTCTTCCGCATGGCTCACAGGCGAATGAATGAATGGATGGACGCTGCCTCTTGATTTATACTTCTTCGGAGGTACCCGTGCCTGCCTCAAAACGTGTGGGCCTGGGCCAAAACGTGTCGCCCAGGGACGCTTCCAGACGTTTGGCAATTTGGGCCAAAACGTGTGGAGCCCACAGCGAGGTCCAAAACCTTCCCCACGTGCAGTCCCTACCCCTGGTACTTGCTGACTGGACTGGCCTACAGGGACCTACGACCTTCTAGAGCCTACAAACTTACCAACAGACTCTAGGCCTTAGTAGACTCAGATAGAGACTTCTAGAACATACCTTCCTAAGCCTAACACTAACAGACCTAACTCCTAATCTACAAACCTACGGATTGAGTCTCACACAGATCGCTGGGCCTATGTACAAGGTACAGGGTAGGTCTAGGGATCGAATCTCACTCAACACAGAGGTTCAAAGTACAGGGTTAGGGCACAGGTCTAGGGGTCAAATCTTTGTGTCTGTAATGTCGGGTCAACTGGGTGAAACCGTTTCAGACCTTGTGGACCACCAAAAAAAATAAAACGGGGCCGGTAGGGGGGGCCCATCTGGATCGTCGATCTCGAAGATTGACGACCGAGATTGCACCGATTTCAAATCGGTGAGGGCGGGAACTACCGGCCCCCGTTCCCTCCCTCGTGCTGAAGATGTGCCCCCGACGTCCCCCCTTCCCTACCTTGCAGCACTGTGTGCCCGCCAGTGTTCGACGCGCAACTTCAACGAGTTTCTCCGACGCACCCCGCCAGCACCTGCCAACGCCCGCCATCACGCGTGACCCCGCCGTCGCCCGCCAACGACCGCCTTCAACAAGGTAAGGGACTTAGATGGGGGGGGGGGAGAGAGAGAGAGAGAGAGAGAGAGAGAGAGAGAGAGAGAGAGAGAGAGAGAGAGAGAGAG
>BFEA01000154.1:138144-170762 GCA_003427395.1 Chara braunii | reverse complement strand
TCCCTCCTATTGCCACCATTACGAGACTGTGCTGGTTACAAGCATCCACATGGTGGGTGAACGAGAAGTGTGAGGCTGTTACAGTGTCCTCCTATAGCGGCACCCGTCTTGGACTGACCTATGTCATGCCAGTCCCATTCCAACCCGCTGGCTTGTTCCTGAACTGGTATGCCCGACATCCAGGTCGTCCTTTGGACAGTCAATATATCTCTATGTTCGTTTTTCATTATACCTCTTTGGTCACATTGGCAATGGACTGGTTTATTGATCTGGACTCATCCACACCCAGCTGCTGTCACACGAATGTTTCCTATCTTTCTCTCACACTTTACAAACAGTCATGCATGCGACCATTTCTCATGGCCAGACCCTGTCACACTGATATTAGATCAGGATGGCCCTCCATCCTTCTTCCTCCCACCCAGGCCCTCTTGGACCTTGTACACCACGTGGCCCCCTACGTGCATAGGAGATGGTTGCACACGCGGATCTACTTGAAAGAGAGCAAGAAATTGACACACCCACAAGAGGCAGCAGTAGAGCGTGGACCAAGTCCGGATCAGTGAACCGGTCCAATGCCAATGTGACCAAAGAGGGACAATGATGCAAATACAAGCAGATATACCAGCGGATCCAAGGGACGACCTGCATGCTCGGCCTACTGTCTACAAAAGACCGGCAGTTCGGAACTGGATCAGCATGCGGCAGGCCATTCCCATAGAGGTACTGCTACATGATCCTTGAACTTGTAATGGATAGCAAGATACATCAAAGCACACTATCCATAAGAAGCAGAAACCCTGGAGAATGGCCAATCAGACTAAGGCCAAAACATCCTACATGCGGAGCAAGCTCCATGCAGAAAAAAATATTGAATGCAAGCTAGAGCACCCGTATCAACAATGTCCTATGTTCGGTCTATGTCAACTAAGGAAAGGACACAATGTCTGACCTGTGTCAGCCAAGAAAAAGAAAAGTGTCTCAAAGAGTTCAATCTGGCCAAAAGAATAGCTGGATAAGCGGGCCCTCATGGCCAAAGAAGAGTTAACGAATTCCCTAAGTGCAATCAGACTCGTTCTCACTCACACTTTTCATGCATGTAAACAGTAGCGCAGCAAACTGGCGACATGCGCCCACTCAAAACTCAGAGATATAGCATCTAGATACGAGTTCACTTTCAACTGGCTATGGCGACTCAGCGCCCAAACAACTCACTGTTCACATACACTGGATCACCCTGGATATCCCACATGCGTCACTCTGAACACTCACACATTCACACACACCCTTCACACTAAACTACAGCTATGCAACTATGGCTGCCTCTACCCTATTGCTATGCTACGCTCCTTCTCTCTCGCCCACTTCAGCTCCGGGCTCTCTGCAGACCTCCTTGCACAAGTCGCTGTGGCAGCGCTTCGGCATGGCTCACGCAGGAATGCATGAAAGGCTGGGCGCTGGCTCTTGATTTATACTTCTGAAACTCGGTGGTCTGCCCCTTTCCATCGGCCCATGGGGCTCACAGTCCCCCGTGGTACTTGCTGGACCGGACTGGGACTGACTGGACCTTACCGCTGACTGACTGTGGACTCACTGCTAATCTACCGTAGTCGTACCGCGATTGCACTGCAGTTTAGTCCACCACTTGACTCACCACTTCCCCGCTTGCCCACTTGCTGACCTTATAGGACTACAGCTAGGCTTCAGGAACTTGCTAAGACCCCTACTCTACAGATCGAGCCCTTGTTTCCTATGGAACTCTACGACAGACTACGAACTGTTACAAATACACAGGTTGTAGGTTCAAGCATTGGGGCTGACAGAGATACTGTACATCGGTAGGGTGAGGACTAGGGATCGAACCCTGGGGTCTGCATTTGCTACTGCAAAAAGGTGAAAACCGTTTCTCTCCCGCTGTCCTAAATTCGAGGTCCTCCGAGAATATTTCAGTCCAAGGCAGGACCTTTACCCTTCTTATCGCGCTCGTGGGCTCTGACTATGTCGGGAGCTGTCTCTAGAAGTTCTGTTCTTGTAAACCAGCGGTCGTCTTCCGGTTCCTGATAAGCAAACCGGACCTTATACTGTTTCTGGGGACGACCTCTACCTCCTGTTCTGAAGACATCCTCATCTACAATGCCGTCAATGTCATAGCTTCCATCCATATCCGCGGGGATCATGGATCTCCTTGAAGGGAACTGCTGACTTGTGACACACGACAACAACTTTGAAGCATGGAACACAGGGTATGTGTGGAGGTGTGCTGGGATCTCTGTAGTGTAGGACGGTCCATCCTCTCCGCCCTTGACTTCGAGAACCGGCCACGGTCCTCGGTATGCAGGCAGCAACTTCTGTTAGATGTGCTCCTCAGGTGCAAACTCTTTAGATTTGACCCAGACTAAGTCGCCTACCTGAAACTGCGAGGGGCGACGATGCTTATTGGCCTGCTCTATCATTCTGTGCTGGGCCTTTCTGAGGTTCTCAACAACAGTTGCTAGTTCTTTCTCGTGGTGTACTGCGAACTCCCTGGTACCGGGCGGTAGTCTATGAATCTGATCCCGGTTCAGTCCTTCGAACAGTCTGCGTGATTTGATGGACTTGTGCAACTCATTGGGAGTGCGACAGGTGGATAGATGCACGCTGTTGTTGTATGCACTAGCTACCTTAGGCAACATCTCATCCCAGTTGATCTGGTCAGGTCTAATGTACATGCGCAGAACTTGCTGTAGGATCTTGTTCATCTGTTCTGTCTGACCGTTGGTCTCGTGATGCGTAAGCTCTCATGAGTTCTTGCCAGTTTTGGCTGGTGAAACGATTATCTCTATCGCTGACTATGGATAATGGGATTCCGTTCTCACTAACCCAATGGTAAAAAAACTTCTGGATAACTAAGTCTGTGCGTGCCTCCGCAGGCAAAGGAACAAAAACGGCATGCTTGCTAAAATGGTCAACTATGACCATGACTTGGCTCTTGCCATGCTTACTCTTGACCTGAGTATCCATGAAGTCTATGGACACTGAGTCTCTAGGTTGATCAGGAATAGGCAACGGTCTGAGAAGACCTAACGGCGCGCGTGTATTAGTCTTATTCCTTTGGCACACTTTACAACTGCGAACATATTCTATGCAGTCATTTTTCATCTGATTGGCTAATGTCCTTTGCCAACCAAAGTATCCCTCTGTGTCATGGCATTCCCCTAGAATCAAACTTCGGATCTCTTCGCTGTTGGGAGCGCACAGGCGGTCAAACACATTAGTCTTCTCAAATAGTAACCCCTCATTAGTGCGATAATCTGGCTCAGTCTCTGGGCCCTCTCTAACTTTCTTTAGGAGGTCGCTAAAGATAGGGTCTTGCACATACGCTTGCTTCACTTTTTCGTGCAGGTCTCTCCCTATATCCAGATAGTGTACTATGGCTCCAAAGTAGTATGATCTTCTACTAAGAGCGTCTGCAACTACGTTGTACTTGCCCCACTGGCTTGAGCTCAAAGTCGTACTGGTCTATTTCAACGGCCCACCTAGTTAGCTTAGGTGTGATCTTGGCCTGAGTCTTTAACCATCGAAGCGTCTCATGGTCAGAATACACTTTGAAGTGCCTCCCAAGCAGGTAATGCTTCCAATGCTCGAGAGCGTAGAGTTCTTTCTCGTACGTCGAGGTTGCAACCTTCTCTGAGGGCATCCTCGCTGACATGAACTCTACGGGTTTGTAGCCATTGCCGTCGTTTTGCTGCAACACGGCGCCTATCCCATACTGACTTGCGTCTGTGGTGACGACAAATGGCAAAGACGGGTCAGCTACTTTGAGGACAGGGTACTCTATTAACGCGCGCTTCAGTCTCTTTAGCGCGGACGTACAATCTTTGTCCCATTGCCAGATTGTTTCTTTCTTAAGCAACCTGCGTAGGGGAGCGACGATAGTATAAAAGTTCCTCACGAACTTTCTATAGTAGTTAGCTAGGCCTAGGAACAACCGCAACTCTGTCAATGCGCGGGGCGTCGGTCAGTCTCTAATCGCCGCTATCTTACTGTCCTCTGGCTTGATGCCATCTCCGTCCAACACGTGGCCCAAGTATAAGACTTGTGTCTTGGCCCACTCGCACTTCTTTGCGTTGATCTTGAAGTTAGCCTCTCGTAGCTTCTCCAAGACCTGTCTCAGATGACCCTGATGCTCCTGGAGGGTCCTACTGAAAACTAATATATCATCTAAATAGACTACTACAAACTTGTCTAACCATGGTCTAAACAGGTTATTCATACATCGCTGAAACGTCGCTGGCGCGTTAGTCAGTCCAAAGGGCATCACTATAAACTCATAGTGCCCATATCTCGTCCAGAACGCAGTCTTGTACTGGTCATCAGGATGGACTTCTATCTGATGATAACCGGACTTTAGACCTATCTTAGAAAAATACTTACAACCCTGCACATGATCTAAGAGATCGTCTATCCTGGGCAGCGGCTCAACATTCTTCACGGTAATAGCATTCAAACCCCTGTAGTCTATACTTATTCTCAACTCTCCTTCCTTTTTGGGAACAGACAGGACTGGTACCCTTCTCAAGTAGCTCGTCTAACTGCTTGCGCAACTCCTCTATCTCTCTAGGGGACATCCTGTAGACTGCTCCCTTAGGAGTTCTACTTCCAGGCTCTATTTCTATCCTGTGCTGGATGGGTCGCGACACTACTCCTGTCGGCGACTCAGTCAAGTCTTTGAACTCCTCCAACAGCTTGGCAATGGTTGGATCTGTGGAAGTCACCTCTTCCTTAACGTCAGCGACAGGTCTAACATAAACTACAAAGACCTGGTCCTCTAATTGCTCCTTTTTCACTAGTCGCGCGAACGTGGGAGCACTGAGACAAAAGTGTGCCAAGGTGTTATCTACACCTGACACATGAAACATGCGGGCAGTCTTAACCTTGCTTGACGGACTAGGGAGCCTACACTCATGCTCTCTCAACTGGAGTGTGGCCCCTGCTGCCTCTCCCCAATCCATTCCTAACACTACATCGACAGGAAGGTCATCTTGCACGAGGAGAGTCAGGGAATGGAGAACTTTCTCCACCTTTCCATCTTTCGCTAAGCGAAAGTACGCTTGGACTCCCTCTACATAGTCCTCAACACGCATAGTGCGGTTGTCTGCGAGGACACTGACTATGGGGTCTGCTAACTTTTGGACTTTTAATCCTAGCTTCAACTTCTTCAACGCCCTACGGTTGATGTAACTACGGGTGGCCCCTTAGTCTATGAGGGCCCTTACTGTGCTTCTAAACACTTCTACATCTACCAAAATCAGTTCTCCTTTACTCTCCTTTTTCATTTTGGCCCAGGCTGGCATCCTCTCCTTTAACTCTTCTGCGACACCTGTGAGGGACGTGCCTAAAGAGACGCTAACACAAACAGTCTCTGGACAACTAATTAGGCACGGGCCTGCAACCTCTGCCATAGGCTCATGTGGGTTGGGAGTGTCCTGTTCGCGCGCGCTCACTTCTCCACATGGCCTTAAAGTAGGGGCAGTTGCGACCCTTACTGGCGATTGCCTTTTGACTGTTGAGCAGCCCATCGGGCCTGTCTGTACTGTGGGCAAAATTTAATTACGTGGGCCGGGTCACCACAAAATACGCATTGACCCAAGTTCACGCATTCCTGCCATACGCGCTGGTCCAAGCCCAAATCTTCCCAGGGCCTGCCCTGTGGCAACCCTGGGTGCCATCCTCCTTGAGGTGCCCTTCCACCTCGTCGTTGTGGGGACCGATTAGAACCCTGGCGATTTGGCGGGGGACCTTGACCCCTACCTCCCACTTGGTGGTTCCCTTGTCCGCCAACCCCCTGTGCGCCCGGTCCTCGGCCTCCCATGGCCTGGCCCCTTTGGCTCTGGCCTCCTCCTCTACCTTGCGGCTTCCCTCCAGCCGCGACAACGGCATAGGACCTCCCCTGTTCCACACTACCGTCCTCCTCCTCTAGGCCCCACTCAATCTGACTGTATGGGACCTCATCAGTACCACCTTCTTCTAATGTAAGGATCATCTGATCCTTGGCCCTTACTTGGCCCGAGATGGTACGACACTTCTACCTTTTTCCTTTGTCCAAGTCGTTGTGCCAGAAAGTGGAAACTGGCATGGACTTGGACTCGAACAGGACGACTTCTCTACTGAATGCATCATAAGTGATGCCGACCAGTTGAAACTTCTCAAAGAAGTGCCCACGCAAGGGCTCTGGTATGGCACGATAAAATAATTGAACCAACTGGGGCTCAGTGACCCCGTGGTCTGGGATGGTTACCAAGTCATCAATGGTGCCCTTGAGTGCTCTTGCACTCCTTCATTGTCGCGAGTGGATCGTTTGTAGCTTATCAGAGGCCCTGACGCCTCTCGTGGGATCAGCGAATCGCTCCCTCAGAAGCTTAAAGAACTGAGGAAGGGTAGTGACCCTGGAGTATGCAACCATGTTGTTTTCACAACCGGCTGCGCGCGCATGTGACCTAGCGAAACTAGCCGCCTCATCCTTAAGGGTCTGGAAGGCCACAAGGTCAGGGTGTGCTGTAGATACACGTAACTATTGACACTGGCCTCCCAGTTGTCAAAGTTCTCCTCCTTCTTCCCTCCATATGCATCCGGGAATTTAAGCTTAACTGGGTCCTTGGGAGGCCTGGCCTCGTCCTCTATAGCGGCTATCGCTTTGGCGCCCTCGATAGCGCCCTCACAAACCTTCCCCGCATTGTCTCTCAGTTGCTTGACTTCGCCCCCAATGTGGGTGACTATATCGCGCACAAAATCTCTAAATCCCGACTGCATAGCACTCAAGGCTACTTCTTGGCTCCAACTAGCTTGGAGCTCCTCCATCCATGTTGTGCTCAGCACCTCCAGGTACCCGAATACCTTATCCCATTTGGCCTTATCATCTGTCTGGGCCTGCACTTCTTTCCTACAGTCCTGTACCTTCGCCACCTCTGCGGTCAGTTTGTTGACTTCCTCTCTCCTCCTCTTCTTTTCCCTCTTTATCCTCAATTTCCATGCCCACTTCTGCTCCTCCTCCCTTTCTCGCCGTTCCATAGGGTCCTCCATTGCTGCCAGCTCATTGACTAGCGCATCGCTCTCATCCATAGTCACATAAGACTCCGCCTCCTCGTCTTCTCCCAACGATAAATTAGCGACTCACTCACTTATCTTCTTCTCCATCTCTGCATCTGTATCCCTCTTTGTGCCACTACTCCCTTCTCCTCCTTCAATATGTTTTCTTTCTTTTTCTTCTTCTGCTGTCGCTTCTTCCTCAGCAGCCTTTCTTTTCTCTTCCTCCTCCTACTGGACTTTCTTCATCTCCTCCTCCTGTTTCTTTAGCTTCGCCGCTTGCTCCTCTGTGTTTGCCTTTAGCTTCGCCCGTTTCTGGAGCTCTTTCCTCTCCTTATTCTGTCTTACTAAGGCGGCTATCTTCTCTTGCTGCTCTTGAGTATAGGGGCTAGTACTCGTCCCACCGCGGGTCTCAACCATGGTGATAAGTGCACAATCGGATTAATGGTTCCAAACCTCACCACGTAGACTCTAACCCCTGACTGACAAACCTACTGACTCAATCTAAGGACTTACAGAATCCGGACTGGGATCCTGCCAACTAGAGTCTCTAGCCTGGACCTAACTATGGCTGTCACTACTAGACCTTTGCTGATCAGGAGGCATTTAAGGAGATCCCTCGAAATCCTAAGGAATTATTTAACGTCGCAAATAGGACGACGCGATCAGCAGGTCTCTGAAGACTTAGACGGTCTGTTGTGCAACCCACAACTCGGATTTCGGGCCTACCGTGCCACACTGAGCAGCCCGTCGGTGAGTACCGGTCCTTGGGAGGGTTTGACCTCTGGGACAGTCGAGTCGTCAGACACAKCTTKTAGCCCTACTCATCCCGTGTGGGTTTGGTCAACAAGACCCTATCCTTCATCCACAGAGTACTATCACCTAGGACAGAAGAGACTCGATGTAGAAAGAATAGACAGACAGACTGGACTCAGCAAGTACCAAGGGGTGTGTGCACATCCATAGGGCGAGGGATAGGCTTAAGGCTTGGCGAGATGTTATTGGCTCCAGCTTGGTCAAAGTCTTTGTCAACGCCTTGGTCAACGCTGTGGTCAACTCCCGGTCAACTCCCGGTCAACCCCCGGTCAACCCCGGTAATCGCCGGTCAACCCTCTCGATCAATCCTCCGGTCAGCTATGGTTGTCGGCTTCTCTTTCCTCACCAACCTCTTCCTTCCCTTTCACCTTCCTCGCCTCCTTTCACCCCAGCTGTCTTCTTCTTCTCTTTCCTTTTTTTTTTTTTTTTTTTGTTTGGCCCTTTCTTCACCTCTCGGCTATGGCCTCCTTCTCTCCCTTCTCGGTCTCTCCCCCTCTGTTCGGTCTCTCTCCTTCTTCGTTACTCCGTGGAGTCACTCCGCGGCTATGGCCGCTTCTTCTTCCTCTAACGTGGGACTGCACAGCTCGCTTCACAGGTATGTGACAACCAAACTTGTATCGCTCATCTCTCTCTCTCTCTCTATCTCCCCGTGACGGTCTCTCTCTCTCTCTCTCTCTCTCTCTCTCTCTCTCTCTCTCTCTCTCTCTCTCTTTCTCTCTCTCTCTCTCTCTCTCTCGGTCTTCTTCTTCGTCGTGGTCTTTCTTGCAGGTGCGTGGCGGCTTCTCCCACCTTTGGATCCGCTATGGCGGACTATGCCCCTCGGCGGCCACCTCTGCTATGGCGCATCAGGCCCTGCACACGACGGTGCGCATGGAATAGCGGGTACCAGCTCCGATACCAATGCAATCAGACTCGTTGTCATTCACACTTTTCATGCATGTAAACAATAGCGCAGCAAACTGGCGACATGCGCCCACTCAAAACTCAGAGATATAGCATCTAGATACGAGTTCACTTTCAACTAGCTATGGCGACTCAGCGCCCAAACAACTCACCCTGGATATCCCACATGCGTCACTCTGAACACTCACACATACACACACACACTTCACACTAAACTACAGCTATGCAACTATGGCTGCCTCTACCCTATCGCTATGATACGCTCCTTCTCTCTCGCCCACTTCAGCTCCGGGCTCTCTTTAGACCTCCTTGCACAAGTCGTTGTGGCAGCACTTCCGCATGGCTCACGCAGGAATGCATGAAAGGCTGGGCGCTGCCTCTTGATTTATACTTCTGAAACTCGGTGGTCTGCCCCTTTCCATCGGCCCATGGGGCTCACAGTCCCCCGTGGTACTTGCTGGACCGGACTGGGACTGATTGGACCTTACCGCTGACTGACTGTGGACTCACTGCTAATCTACCGTAGTCGTACCGCGATTGCACTGCAGTTTAGTCCACCACTTGACTCGCCAATTGCCCACTTGCCCACTTGCCCACTTGCTGAGCTTCTAGAAGGACTACAACTAGGCTTCTGGAACTTGCTAAGACTCCTACTCTACAGATCTACAGATCGAACCCCTGTTTCCTATGGAACTCTACAGGAATTGGAGGAGAAGGAGCGTCAATCGATATGGTAGGAGCGAAAGAAGTGGTGTCAGGAGTCGTGGAGGGAGAAGGGACAATACGTGGACAAGTATATGTTGACGATGGAATACTACGAGGATGGGTACAATCATAAGCACGAGTGAAATCCATGACGTGCATCAAGTGCACAAGTGGCTCCTAAGTACACTCATTGCCAGGACAACCCTATGAACGCACGAGGTACTCGATGCACATAGGGTCAGCATCAGTGACACAGGAACAGTATCAAAGACAACAAACTCCTCATGACCATCAACTGACCATGAGAGGAGAAGATCGGGGGTACGGTCAAAGTTTATCAGCGGAGCAACGAAATGGTGACAAAAATGATACATGAACACATCATAAAGGTTTTCACAGTGCAAATTGTCACGTAGCTTCAATTTGAAGCTTATAGGGCAACTCTCATTATGTCCAGTAGAAGAGAGGATCATGCATGATCAGATACAGCGACGTTGAAACTCTTAAACCGTGTCCGCTCCAAGCTGGAAATGGTGTGCACCGATGAGGACTTCATTTTCAATGATAGTACGAGTGCTCTATAACCCAATCACTAAGTGCACTCCATAGCAGATGATCCATTCATGAGCAGTTGGCATGAGCGACACCTTGAGTCAAGAAGGTGGCAACGGTAGTATGAGCGCGCTCCATAGCGCGAAGGTAACTGGGTGGAACTATGACAGCCAAAGGAAGTCATCCAGCATGAGGGGGTGAAGACCAAGATCCTGTCATATCATGGATATCGACCATCCACTCATTGAGTACCTTTTTGTCTGAAGGGCTATCCTAACGAAATATACTTGGGAGTCACTTGCACACTTGACGCACGCCATGGATTTTGTTCACACTTATGACCATGCTCATCTCCGTGGTAGTCCTTTGACATCTACTTCTCGTCCATGTACTAACCCTTCTACCTCCACAACTCTTGGCATCATCTCTTGTTCTCCTACCCCATCAACTGACGCCCGCGCCCCTCCTATTCCTTCTGAGGTCATTCCTCCGCTTTTGGATGTCGTTTCGTCAACTTCAGGAGGTTGTGACAATCTGCTTTGTGACTACACAATCAGTAGTGGGCTCGAAATGGGTTAGTGTATGATTACGAGGCTGATTATCCTTGTTCCCCCTCATCCTTCAAAATTATTTTTTGAATTGCATGTCAGTTCGAGTTGTAGTATACGAAGGGCATTTTTGCAAAATGTGATTGATTTTCTTTTCGCTGTTAGGATGCACCTCAACGAGGGTGAATAAAAGATGGCGTGCCTTATTCCTCTCTTTTCATGCAGAATTTTGCATGGTTCGGTGGGAAATTTTGGCGTGACGATCGCGCGGGTGGGTATTCAAATTTTAAATTATCGTAGACTGTGCAGCAATCCGCGCATGCAATCGGGATTTTCCTTTTCGAAATTAGGACTTCAATCAGGGTAGGATTTTCGACTCTTCATTTACCGCTTAGGCACGGGCGTAACTGAATGTTGATTATTGCTCACACGCACAACCTTCCACGCTTTTTTTCTCCGTGCCTTTATTTTATTCTTAACTGTCAAGCGGGATTCTCTCCGTTCTTAATCTCCAATGTGTAATTGTTTTTTCTTCCCCTTGGTTCTCTTTGGCGCACATGCATCTTCCTTAACTGGGATTGATGCGTGGAGTGTGGTCAAGTCCCTCACGAAGCGGCCCCGGTATGCAGATCGTAGGCACTTCCTTCTACATCGCCCAACTAATCCCTAGTATCTCGCGCTATAAGTTTAGGAAGTGCAACCGAGAGAATCAGCTATCAGGTTTTCTTTGAGGTGAGTTGCAAAGTTGGGCGATCAAACATGCTGGTAGCAATCGTGCGGGATTGATGTGTGCCGTGACAGACTGCGGGGCATGGGCAAACCTGGCTTGCCTGATCGGACTAAGCGAGGTGACGACTCTGGGTAGTTGGTGGGCGCAAGGCGATGGACTGCCTGCACCGAGTTGGAAGTGGGTTATATCAAGAGAGAAAGTGTGTTCGGTGATCGGGTTGTATTTTTGAATTTCTGACTTAGAATTCCGCATACTCTCTGAGTTTTGTCCCTTCTCCATCTTTCTAATTGCTCTAATTTTGCTCTTCCTCTCTCCTTCTCAATCCATGTCACCTTCGTCATGGGAATGTTTGTATTTCGCACTTGAATATATGGTATTCCTCTTTCCCTCCGACTTATTTCAGTAATTCAGCCTAGGTGTTATAAATGCGAATTCATGGTGCTTTATTTTTTGTCCTCAGTGTTTAGGAGTGTTTATTAGATCTTGTTCCCTTAGAACTCATGAGGGAATCAGATGTTTTCCGTGTCTAAATAGCTTGTTTCTGTAAATTCCCAATTGTTTTTGTGATTTCACGTTAATTTCTTGTGGTTGGCAAATGCGATCACGCTCGGTATCGTTTGCCTGCATGAGGTACGGACTTTGGTTGTCCGTTCGTTGTTACCAAGCCCTGCTTGTGATTATACATCAGACTGTGGTATCCTCAACGGGATCCACCTCCCTTTTGATACCGAACTCGTAGAGAACACGTATGTGAGTGGGACGTTCGTTACACCCTCGAGTACATGAGTGCTTCCTACCGATACCTTGATCGAACCCGATATCATGCGTTTAAACAGTCCGGATTTGTTCTCATAGAAACGAACTTCCCTCCCTACTTCACCCTCCTTCTTTATCATGAATTTGTAATGGTAGCATGGCCTATGCTTGCCCCAAATTGGCCTTCAGCCTGTGCTCAAAGTGTGAGTGAGAAAAGGTTTACCACGACCTCGGGTTACCCCTAAGAGGTTTGCAGCGAAGAAGAAATCCATGCCAAAAGTTTTCAATTGACACCGTCCACGTCAGATTCGGGACTTAGTGAACCCCGTAGGCACCACTGGGCAGAGCAATGAGACCCGGATAGGACAAAAGTCTATCATAGCACACTCATGTCATGCAAACAAGCAACCACTCACAGAAGGGGGGAGAGAGAGAGAGAGAGAGAGAGAGAGAGAGAGAGAAAGAGAGAGAGAGAGAGAGAGAGAGAGAGCAACAAGAGAGAAGGTCACCGTCCCAAACTTCCCGAAACGTGACCGAAAGGCCGAAAATATTTAAAAAAAAGCATCCCCAGATACATCGAAAGATGAAACGTGAAAGCCTAGGTGCAACGTCCCTACGCTGTGTTTCATCCGACCGCCAAACCGGACTCATTAGGGGTCTTGTTCGAATGGCAAGGGAGAGGCACAAAACGAATAACGTTCCTAGAATAAGTATTGTTCATCGAGAATCCCGAGTAGAGGCCATCGTCGAAGACATCGAAAGTAAAAAGGAATAAGGATGAACAAAAGGGACAGAAACAAAAACGGGGGAGCCCTCTAGAAGACCGGATGCAAATTACGCAGAAAATGAGGCAGAATCGGAGTCCACAAAATAAAGTAGAGTCAAAAAGCTGCAGTCAAGGATATCGATAGTACCAAGGGAGCAGGGATGAAGTAAAGGAACAAATAAAGAGTAAGGTAATGTCAAAGGGCCTCGGTTCAAGTAAAGAAAAGCACTTCTCCGATCGCCACCTAACTACCCGTCCTGTCACCTCGTCAATAACACCCCACAACTGTGAAACGGGAATGAAAAGAAGGAAATTTCAAAAGGAAATTCAAAAGGAAAACTAAACTATCAAAAGTAAAAATAACAACTAAAAGTAAGGTCCCACCGGCCGAAAAACAAGGCCCTGTCCACGAAAATCTATAGTCAAGACCCTACCGACCGGCCTTCCCCTCAAGAAACGACATACCTCGCACAACCCCCCGTGCCTTGCCCTTTTGAAAAAAAATCCCCCATCCCATCAGGTACTCAGTCCAATCAACCTTGACACCCACAAATTCTTTGGAAAAAACACAAAGTGCATTGTCAAAGTAACCATCAGGGAATCCCATTTTCCCAAGTTCAATCTTCAAGGTGCATAAGAAAGTCACCTTTGAACCCCTCAAAGTAGTACACGCTTCGGCGCTGTGCAAGCAAGAACTGATGACAACCAATTTTTGTTGTCTGCTAGAAAAGGAGTCCTGTAGATTTTGGAAGAGCAGACCCTTCAAACGGTGGCTTCTTTTGTTCTTATGTAGTGGCACACACTGAATCCCCCATGGCCACTCAAGCGCCTTCAATACGCATCGCAAGAAGTCTCAGCAGTCCTCAATATTCGTCTGTTCTAGGACCAAATTATCATCATAGCAGGCCCTGAATCTCTCCACGATGGATAGAGTCAGGGATAGGGAAGTTGGGTCACCTTCCACATACCGTACCAAGAAGGACACGCCGTCCACTATTCGGATACCATTTGCCAACTTCCGGTCACAACCAAGGGAAGATACAAACAAAAACTCATTATAGGAGCACAACAAACAGGCCAAAGCCGGACTAGAGGACTTGCCCATAGAGATACCTACCCTTCGTAATGTTAAAGGGCCTCGATTCAAGTAAATGAAAGCACTTCTCCAATCGCCACCTAACTACCCGTCCTGTCACCTCGTTAATAACACCCCACAATTGTGAAACGAGAATGAAAAGAAGGAAATTTCAAAAGGGAAATCAAAACGAAAACTAAACTATCAAAAGTAAAAATAACAACTAAAAGTAAGGTCCCACCGGCCGAAAAACAAGGCCCTGTCCACGAAAATCTATAGTCAAGACCCTACCGACGGACCTCCCCCTCACGAAACGACATACCTCGCACAAGCCCCCGTGCCTTGCCCGTTTGAAAAAAAATCCCCCATCCCGTCAGGTACTCAGTCTAATCAACCCAGGCACCCACAAATTTCTTGGAAAAAACACGAAGTGCATTGTCAAAGTAACCATCAGGGAATCCCTTTTTCCCGAGTTCAATCTTCAAGTTCAATCTTCAAGGTGAATAAGAAAGTCACCTTTGAACCCCTCAAAGTAGTACACGCTTCGGCCCTGTGCAAGCAAGAACTGATGACAACCAATTTTTGTTGTCTGCTAGAAAAGGAGTTTAAGTCCTGTAGATTTTGGAAGAGCAGACCCTTCAAACGGTGGCTTCTTTTGTTCTTATGTAGTGCCACACACTGAATCCCCCATGGCCACTCAAGCACCTTCAATACGCATCCCAGGAAGTCCCAACAGTCTTCATTATTCGTCTGTTCTAGGACCAAGTTATCATCATAGCAGGCCCTGAATCTCTCCACGATGGATAGAGCCAGGGATAGGGAAGTTGGGTCACCTTCCACATACCGTACCAAGAAGGACATGCCGTCCACTATTCGGATACCATTTGCCAACTTCCGGTCACAACCAAGGGAAGATACAAACAAAAACTCATTATAGGAGCACAACGAACAGGTCAAAGCTGGACTGCAGGACTTGCCCATAGAGATACCTACCCTTCGCTGCAGTACTTGGCTACATGCCACGAAATAAGTATTATTCAGGTCGAACTTAACGAAATCCACAATGATCGAAGGAGGGATAGAAGTCCATCCAATCTGAGCTTTCCCCAACTGCAATTTAACCCCTTTCCCATGCGTTTTGATCAACATACCCATGCGTTTTGATCAACTCACCAGCTCAACCCCTGATAGTCCAAAAGTCCACGACCCACTGCACAACCTTTAGAATTAACTCATGCGGCAGATTGACAATCATCTCTTCGATATTAAAAGTCGCGCAGGCAAAAAGTTCGATCCGCTTTAATCATGCATTCATCCTTCATACAGAAGTAGCCAGATCGGTCATGCTGTTCAAATTGAGGTTCGTATTCGGGGCCGAATCCCACAATAACTGGTTGATTGCATGGGCAACCTTTTTACTTGTAGTTACGACGCCTTCCGAGTAAGAAGGGCAAATTGGCCCCCACTTGGGTAGTATCATTGTGTTTGGGAATCGAGTACACTATCGCACCTTTTCCAATCACACCACTCTCTGCGATCAGAAAGACAACACGTCGTTATGCAAGATTTTGCTGACTTTTGCAATAAATGAATAAATTAAATAAGGCAAATCTCTTCCTATTGTGTGTCCGGCTTCGAGCGAGACCCTTCAATTGAGGTCTACGTCGGTCCCTAGTCTAACGAATCTTTAATTGTGATTCGAAATAGTAAATGCAACTAACAAGTTAAAATAAAAATGTATAGGACATCATGATTTCCAAATTAGGAATTTGAGAACTATGACATGATCAGTAGAGAGCATATCTTCAGACAATGCCAATGAAACAAGATCAAGACTAACTTGACTCAGGGCACAAGATAAATGAGGGAAGGTGCGAACTCATAATAATCCCAAAAAGTACAAATGAAAAGCCATGTCCAACACTCTTCAAGAGTTCTTGAGGTTGTGGCCTTGTAATGTAGAGCCACCTAAAGCTCACGAGTTCCAAATAGGTCCATCCAAGCCCACAATTTTGAAAGTCAAGCATACCTCACAACTCCTTCCATAAAGTAGGAAGATATGGCTTGGAGAAGATCCCTCGTCTGAGATGTCAGAACCCTAATGGCTCTGTCACTGCCTTCTATCACTGCCTCATAGTCAATCTCTACTGGTGAGATGTACCTTCTTGCCAGGTCAATCAAATCACCCCAGTAAGAACCGTCGATGAGGTAGAAAGGGACAGGAGGCCTAGGGTAGTCAGTGTATAATTTTGGACCAAAGTTATGAATCAGCTTTCCATCCTTTTGAAGCGCCCATGCTCTCTCTTCAACATACCATGCTGCTGTAAACTAGACTGAGTCAAAGTGCTCATGAGTCTCCTTGCCTTTCTTTACATAGATCCTCAAGTCCTCGATAGTACCTTCCGCAAACTCAGTGAGAACCATGAAGATTGACCAAACCCCTTGTCTGAAACCAACTGCACGTACATATTGATAATGAAAGGCATCCTTGAGATCAATCTGATTCAGGTTGGTCAAGACTAACCCGCTGACCAAGAAAGATTGAACTATACTCATGTGATACTGAAACTAATCTCAACGTCTTTCTTAAAAACATTGTTTGATTGATGTTGACCCGTGTCATAGCTAGTAATGACTGAATAACAATAGATCCTGATTGAAGATCACTAACAATGTCTCAGATGATCAGATGTTGTCGAGTAACAAGCCATTGATTGTTGATTGTTGACAACATGAGGTTGGGAACGTTCTAGATAAGTGGATGATGCTTGCTGAAAAGTTCACTAAAAATGTATTTGAGAAAAGGAAAATGAAGAGTTGCTGAATTTTACTAGAGTTTTGCCTTGGCATACTCAATGGTCTCTAAAATTGAGCCGGTGCTGTGCAGTTTGCCACTGTGGTCATAGTAGTAGGAAACATAATTTATTTTCTCCCTTCGATTTAATGTCTTGAACGGTTTCCATTTCCCAACCCTCTTACTTGTCTTTGACGATCTTGCATCTCATAACCAAGATCTCGTCGTCCCTCATGATCCTCTTTTAACCCCAAGATTATGAATCTTGGTAAGATGTAGAAAAGAAGGAGAGATGCCGATTTGGGACTTGAAAAGGTTTTCTGTGTCTGCTTACAACGCGCGTAGTAAGACTAATAGTCTGTTGCAAATAGATTTACACCGTAACTATTAATTTGATGGGAGCCAATTTTGCCCCAACTAAGATAATCCCAAAATAGTTTGTTGAGATAATCCCAAACCCAAACAGTTTGCTGAGATTATCCCAAGCAGTACGTTGGAATAACCTCAAGTACTCCGCTAAGGGCTTCCGAGTGGATTGCTTGCTAAAGACAAACTTAAGTCCCTTGAGTACCATATGAACAAACTATTAAAGGTTGATTCGACAACTAGTCTAGTTTGCTGATTAATACGGTGTTGATGCCTTCTCGGTGGCTTGCGTAATGAAGCTCGTTAAAAACTTCCTGAAATAGCCTGCGATAGGTTGTCCAATTGGCTTGGAGAAGACCAGCCTAAATGATTGTTGAGCATTTTGATCCGGATTGCTGATGAAAGTGATTAGAATGAAACTAGAATAGAACAAAATAAAACTTTCACTAAGAAGTCTGAGTACACGATCAGGCGTAACTCAAACGAATTGTTGAGTATCACTTGAGCAAATGCAAAATGCCGTAGAAGAAATAAAGTTGACTCTATCATGAAATTTGTTGACATTATCAACCAAGGTATGTTGGCCTAGCTTGTTGATAGACGTCTGAACAGTTTACCAAAGAGTTGTCTGAATAGGTAATACAACATCATTGAACACAACTCATGATGTCTGACATAATTTTGCATGAAGTTTCCTTGTAGGGGGACTGTCAGTGCTCTTAGTAGTTTCGAAACACAGTGTTTGTTCACATTCAACCGCAATAATCCTAAGATTTTACGTCTGTTCACGGCATTCACGTTTAGCGAAATAACATAGAGCCCAGTGTTCGCTCGCATTAAACAAATCGTCTTGAAAACTCACATTTAGACTTAGTGCTAAAGTGGCTCTGAAGGAAGAAATATCTATGAAATTTGTCTCAACAGAATCCCGAGCTAAGTCTGAAATTTGCATGACCGCCAGGGGTAATTTTGCAATTTCCCATTAGGCAATGAGACACATCTGCAATAAAAGAAGGGTTTCAGAGACATACTTGAAAATGTGTACAAGATCGCCCTTTGCAACAGCAGAGAAACGTAATGACATATATATGACACTCGTCAACATCTGCGGATCAGGACGGGTTAGAGAATATATACACAATTTGCCCTGCTCAATGTGCTTTTTTACATGAGTATGATCATCTAGAGGGCCTTTAATCCGTTCTTTATCAGATTGAACGACTTCAAACCTAACGATTAGACTATTAACCATCAAAATCACTCAATCTCCGTCAAGCATGATGCAAGGACTATGAGTGTGAGCGATATACATAAAACCAAGTTGCGAAATCACACAGTTGTCCAAGTAGTCGTGTCCCAAGCAGAGAGTACAAATGCACCGAGAAAACCATCCATATAGAGCAATACAATGAAGTAATGAGCCAATGTTGAAGCCCGTAGGCCACACCAACACAGTATCTAAAGTCGCTCTGCTCTGTCTGGCGCGCTCATCGCTCAGCCTACTCTACCAGACTATCCTACCTACAACTGATTCGCGCAACAGGATCGCTTCTACTCACGAAGACCAATGTACATGACTGCCAACACCATCGTCGACCCCTCTTCATGTACAAGGTGCGTATCTCGTCACCCTCAATCAAACCTTGATTACCCCACACTCGACTCTTTCCCTGAAGACCACTCAATCGTCCGCATTACCCCCTGGCGCCCAGCAACCTGGCTATGGCCGCTTGCACACCGCTGCCCTGCAGCGCCACACTTCACCTCTACGCGCACCGTCAACGCCCTTGGCAGTATCGCATCATCAAGCGAGAGCACAGCAGCACTTCCGCATTGCCAACACTGGCCAGAATGCCTGGCCTGGGCTTCCTCACTCCTTTTGTGGAAGTGGCAGCCTCCTGGATGCTGCGTGAGGCCTAGGTGGAAGCTTCCAGTAGCTTCCGGTTGGGTCCCAGACCCTGCACCCAGGCCCGAGACTACAGTTGAGGGCCTGGGCCCTTCACAGTTAGGCACGGCCCGAGTCTCTGGATGTAGGCTGTTTGCTGCATCTGTGCAGGGCTCCCAAGCAGGTGTGTTGGCACTACTACTTTTTTTCCAAGGCCGAAGGCCTGCTTCCCAATGTATCGGCCCTGCTTTATGTATGTGTGCCCAGGCGCAACTTTCAAGGCCTGGGCCAACTGTATATCGTTGAAATGTGAGGCTCACGCGTCTACCCAACCAACTGGCGTGCTGCGAGAGCCTGAATACCCACATATGGAAATGTCGAATTTTGCTTCTGACGAATATTCAGGCCCGCCTTCACTTAGGGCGGGCACTTTGGCTTGCTGGGGGCCTTAGCCCAAAACAATGTAATGTTTGATAGGGCCCCTTGAGGGTCTGTTCCTCATATTCCATCCCCCTTAGCTTCGAAAGTCCGCTGAGATGCTTCATGCTGGTGCCTTCCCCTTCAGTTTCTTCTCATAATCTTCCACGATCTGAGGAGTTGTCTTGACAAGTTCCTCCCTTGAAATCCATCGATCTTCCTTCGGATCAGTATGATGCCTGAAATGTACTCTGTACTCCCTTGCAGGTTTGGGAGGTCTTCCCTTGCCAGGTGGCTTGGGAACAGGCGTGTCTCTGTGATCCAGGATGTCGTCGACGTCCACGTGGCCATCCATGGTTGGGGGCAACATAGATCTCCGTGATGGGAACTCTGCAAGCTTGGAGGCGTGAAAAACAGGGTAAGTGTATAAGTGACCAGGTATACGAATGACGTACGACGGACCATCCAAATCATTCCCCACAATGTCTAAGACTTCGTAGGGACCGAAATACTGAGGCATTAGTTTCCTAGAGATGCCAAACTCCTGTCCCAACTCACTAGCTTTGACCCAGATACGTTCCCCTACCTGAAATGTGGACTGTCGGCGCGTTTGTTCTCAGAAGCAATTACAGCTTTCTGAGATTTCTTGATATGTTCGACAGTCTGCTGCAACAATTTCTCATACTGGACACCAAATTCGATGGTTCCAGGAGTTGCAGCAGTTCGGTTTTCAGGCAGGAGGAAGTCAAGAGCAGATCTAGGCTTCCATCCCGGATGCAGTTGATTAGGACTGACGCCGGTGGTGCTATGTACAACATTGTTGTACAGACTGGCGATGAGAGGTAATTTCTCATCCCAGTCGTCCTGGATGGGCTTAATGTAATGCCTCAGCAGAGGTTGCACCACTCGGTTCATCTGTTCAGCTTGCCCATTTGCTTCGGGAGGATTCCCAGAAGTCATCTGCAACTGGTTGCCCATCTGTTCAGCGGCCTTCTTCCACATCTCACTTGTGAATCACACATCTCTATCACTGACGATTGACTTTGGCAGTCCAAAATCACGCACACAGTTATCCATAAATAACTTGATGACATGTTCAATCCTGACTGTCTCCGGCATGGCAATTAGTCTAGCATACTTAGTGAACCTATCAACTATGACGAAGATGTGCCTCTTGCCATTCTTGCTAGTCACGAGAGTATTCATGAAGTCCATGCAGATACTCTGCCCTGGGCCAGTAGGAATGGGTAGAGGCTTGAGTAACCCAAGTGGAGCTTGAGTCCGCGGCTCGTCCCGCTGACAGACCTGACAGGTCTGACAGGTTTGTACGTACTTCTTTGCATCGTCCAGCATGTTAGGCCACCAAAATCGTTGTACTAAGTTAGCACTAGTCTTCTTGTAGCCGAAATGTCCCTTTGCGTCGTGACACTCACCTAAAAATAAACTACGCAAAATCTCTTTAGATGGAACAACTAATCTCTTAAACCCTGCCTTCTCATGTTGAGCCAGCACTACGCCAATGCCGTATTGGCTTGCGTCAGTGGTTACAACAAATGGCCTTTGCGGGTCGGGTACCATGAGAACCTCATGGTGCATGAGAGCATGCTGCAAACGCTTGAAAGCTGCCTCACACTCGTCGGTCCAGTCCCATGGTGTGTCAAGACGAGTTAGATCAGTCAAGGGAGATGCAATCGTGCTATAGTTCTTTACGAAGTTGCGGTAATAACCACACATTCCCAAGAATGATCTGACCTCAGACACAGACTGGGGTCGTGGCCAGTCCCTAATGCTAGCCACCTTCGCATCTTCGGGCCTAA
Organism: Chara braunii; assembly: GCA_003427395.1. Taxonomy (NCBI): domain Eukaryota; kingdom Viridiplantae; phylum Streptophyta; class Charophyceae; order Charales; family Characeae; genus Chara; species Chara braunii. The sequence goes on along the minus strand of BFEA01000154.1, from coordinate 149,570 downwards.
TCCCGTCCGCAGATACTTCATGACCCAAGTACAAGATTCGAGTGCCACCGAACTCGCATTTCTCTGCGTTTATCTTATACTTGTGCTGTCGGAGGAGTGAAAGTACTTTGTCTACATGTTGAGCATGCTCCTCGACAGTTCTACTGAAGATAAGTATATCGTCGAGATACACGACAACCGACTTATCCAAGTAGTCATGGAAGATCCTATTCATGGCGTGCTGCAATGGACCCGGCGCATTGCAAAGGCCAAAGGGCATCACCACAAACTCATACAGACCGTACCTGGTTTGAAATGCGGTTTTGTGTTGGTCCTCTGGTCTTATGGCATTCTGATGGTAGCCGGATTTTAAGTCTATCTTTGTACAGTACCTACATCCCTGCACCCTCTCCAGTAGGTCGTCGATGCGTGGTAGAGGCTCCGTTCTTAACGGTAATGGCATTGAGGCCTCTATAATCAATGCACATCCTTAGTGTTCCCCCTTTCTTTGGAACAAACAAGACTAGTGAGCCAAAGGAGGAAGTGTTAGGCCGAATCCAACCCTTTTCTGTGAGCGCTTTCAGTTGCCGACGAAGCTCGTCCAACTCGGCTGGAGCCATGCTATAGATTCTCCATTTAGGTGTCTTGCTACCTGGGATGATCTCTATGGCATGGACAACCTCCCTGTCTACGACTCCTGAGGGCTTCTCGAACAGATCAAGGTACTTAGCAACGATGGTCTCTATCTTTGGGGTTTTTTTAACGACCTCCCATTTTGCAGAGATGTAGACAAAGTACATTCCTTCCTCTTGGTTCTGTTTATAGTAGTTATAGAAGGCAGATCCGTATAAGCACCCATAGGAGTCTATTAACCTACTGGCTTTATACTTGGCCAGTCTAACGGTCCTCCCATTAGGCAACTCGTGCTTCAACACACCTTCTTGTCCCAGTCGAACCGGTGTCGGGCGGTCGAAGGTCAATCGGCCACCCGAAATCCGACGGATTAACCCTTAGATTAACTGCCGAAAGAGGGATTGACCGGGACTTTCGTCCGAGCCGTCAGGAGAAATTAGGGGTCAGAGAGAGACCCCTAATATTCTCCATGTCAAGTATTGACATTGACCCTTGAAATCGACGAAAGGGACGGCCATGTCAATTGCGCCTAGCACCTATCATTTCGTCCGTTCCGAGGCTGTTCCCGAAGCGGTCGGCCGCGGTATGGAGGCATGGTAGTAGGCCTCGGCGCGTCGCTTTCCCACTAAGTAATTGACAGGGGAATGAAACTTCAAATTTTATTAATCCTAACAACAAAATTAAAAATGGGAAAAAGAATTAAAAAAAAAAAGAAGAGAACAAATAAAATTTTGTTAATTAATGAAATTTCTTCCGAAATTCACTTATGGCCAGGGTTATTGGCGTTCGGGACGGGCCGAACGCCCGAACGTATGGGACCCCTTCGGGAGGCGTTCGGGCGTTCGGGCCGAACGAGGACCAAAAAAAAAAAACAAAAAAAAAAACAAGTTTTCAAAAAATTCCGAAAAAAAACGATGTTATGGATAAACATAAACTAAACAACATTTGCCTGGGCATTACATCCAAATGCTTTACCAAATTTGAATTAAAAATCCAAAACAGAAAATAAACACTATGATAAAAATAAGAAAAAATAAAAAGAGAATTAAAATGAGTGAGTGTGCCAGCACCTTTTCGACACTGCCATCTTTGCTGATTTTTAATTATTTTTTTGCATTGACAAATGCCCTTAAAATTTACAGATATGTAGTTTACATAATCAATAACTCGTTAAAAATTTTTCAAAAAATAATAATTTTTTTTAGGCCTGGAAATAAAGTGAAAACAAAAAGTTAAAAGTGAAAAAAAAACAAAATAGTGAGTGGGCGAGCACGTTTTGACACCCCCATCTTGGAAGATTTTTAATGTTTGTTTGGCTTAGCAGAATGGCTTCAAAATTTATAGGCGTGTAGGCTACATCATAGAGAACTCACAAACAACAATTCAGAAAAAAAACTTTTTTTAGGCCCTGAAATATTTTTTGGCGGGGCCCGAACCTGGAGGTGTTCGTCCCTCGAACGGGACCTCGAACTCCCAAACGTTCGGGGGCCAGCCCGGGGGGCCCCCGAACGTTCTGTCAGGTAACCCTGCTTATGGCAGAATTGTCCCCATTTTATGTTAATTTTAATAACAGCATTAAAAATGGGAAAACGAAAATAAATGATAAAAGGGATGAAAACAAATGATTATTTAGTGTTTGATTAATTTTGATGGGATTCATTCTTGGTGAAATTTTGCTAAAAATCAGTTATTTACCTTTTGTTCATCGAACCGTATGAGTCCCCTTATTTTTTTTCCGATCCATCTGGTTGCTACTCTCGGTATGACCCGGTATTATTGAGTGAGCGGGACTGAATTAGAGTTACAGCGACACAGATGGTTTGGTGCTGCAATTGGTACTACTACGAGACGGTCCCGCGGTTCTGTTACATTGATGTGGGCACTGGTTTGGAGTGGGCACGGTATACGGGTTCAGTACTGGTAAGGTGCTATCGTCGGCTTGGCATTGACATGGTTCATTTGCGCGTGGTACGGTGTTCTTCGTTGGACTGGTATGGCCGCTGGATCGGAACAATCTCGTACTCTGGTTTGGGACACGAACGGTATACAAGTTTGAACAGGCCACTGTGCACTGGTCCGGTACAGCAACGGTAAGGCTACTGCTACAGCATTGGTACAGGCTACGACGGTCCAACGCCTTGCGGATTGGTGCGACGATTGGGGTGGCGACAGGTGACTGGCGCGGTTATTGGTTTGACATCGGCGCTGTACTATGGGTTTGATGAATCATGGCCTGTGACACTTGCGTACTGTGACCGCTGTGAGTTGTGCCTTGTGTTATTGGTTCAAGTACGAACGCAGTGGGTATGATCACCGACATCGGTAGAGGGTTCTATGGTTCCTCGGTACCGGTTCTAGTCAAGATAGTCCGACAGCGATGGTCCAGGCCTTTGTCGTGGAACTGCAGGGACTACAGGGCATGCCCTACAAGAGGCACAGGATTGGTACCATAAGGCGTGTTTTGAGATGCGCCAGGCTCGGTATAGATACCACGAGGTTGGCCAGGGTCTAAAATCTTGGGTACCGCTGCCAGGGACGATCTCGTGAAGGCTGCAATGCAGACAAGATATAGGAAGGACCGGGAGAGATTGGTCGCGGGCGGACTGTGTGGACTAAGGGGCGTCCCTGGTGTACGTCGCGTTCAGCTAGACACAACCAGCATACAGCTCGGTTCATTGTTCCGGGGGATGAGCTTGGCGCTCGCAGCGGCTTCTCTCGTCACGATCAGGGTTCGCAAGCTCTTGAATGTGAGTGGCAGAACACCCGGAATACACATGCTCAGAGAGGGCAAGGGGAAATTGAGACTGACGTATGCACGCAAAACCCCTCTTGGGCTCTTCGGGCACACGGGTTTGGCCTTGCTGTTTGAGTGATCTGTTTGGCCAGCCAGACCGCTGATTGAGCGATATGCTTGCGCGGCAAAACCTGATTGGAAAATTAGACTGCCTCGAGAAACCCTCGAACGGGGGATCTACGCGCTCGATGGCTCGAGTGATCTGTTTCCCCTGTTAGCCCGTGAAAGTATTGGCTGGGGGGGGAAGACTCAGCAAGAGGAGAGACACTTGGCAGTGTGCCTGGGGAGCGTAGCGCTCCCCATCTTCTTGACACGAGGTCACCACCTTCTAATGGCGGATCGGAGAGATGGGCTATCGTAGTTAGCGTGCCGGCCTCCCCGAGTCGTGAGCTCTGAGATGGGAGCGAGCTTGCCAAGTGCCAAGCGACCAGCAATGACATTTGAAGTGGGCCGGCGCAACGCCCTTGAGGGAGAAGTGAAGCGAGGTTGTTCGCCTTCACGAACCCAATCAGTGATTGCATGTCTGAAATGATAGCTGGCCACTAACTTGTCCTCAGAGTGTGGTGGAAATCGAAGGTCAGCGTCTCAGAAAGACGAGAGAGTGAGGGAATGCATGTGAATGGAAAAGAAATCAGTGAGTCTCCTCGTAAGCAATGTTGTCTGGCTCGAAAGTTGATCAGGTACTTTTGAACCTTGATCATGGAGGATGAGTAAGAGTGGGAGAGGGGCGCTGAACGCATAATTGATATCAAAAGACACTATGTTTGTTGCATGACTGAAGACATAAACCGTGCACTCGTGACTTCAGTTCCAGGTGAACCGCCGGAAGGGGCCGTATCATGCTATCGAAACCGAGGTATCTAGCGAACACTTACAGAGTTAAATATCACTCGACCTCGTCAAAGCCGGCTTCATCTATGTCGCGGCAACCACGTATTTGATCACGGAAAGCCCCTCCATTCTCAACTGACCTCTGCCCTATTACACTGCTTCGCCGGCTGGCTGGATGGGGAGTCCGTTGATGTAATGTGCGTCTATGGGTGATAACCAGTAAACAGTCAGACTCCTGAGCCAAGAAAAGGGGGGAGATGGTGAGACCGACAGAACGGGAGAAAGCAAGAAATTGAGTGTGGAACGGTGAATGAGATCGAGGGAAAATGTCGCGAGGGAAAACAGTGGGGGAGTGAGATCGAAACAGTGAGATTGAGGAGAAGTTGGGGTGCGACATAGCGGTGAAACTGGTGAGATGAAAAAGGGTTTTGAGAGCATGAGTGAAAAAGTAAGCGGAGGTGAAGACGGGCGGGACAGGGAGCTGGTTTTTCTTTAATACTATTAGTATTTCGATCATTATTCCGTATTCGGGTACATTTGAGCTTGCCAACGATCTGGCTGGGGAGGCGGGGATAAGGCTATTTAACGGGTGCATCAGGGAAAAGGGAGAAAAGGCGAGAGGAAAAGGGACTCGAGAAGAAAGAAGACAGAGAGAGATCAGACTGGAAGGAAGCGAGTGAGTGAAAAAGGGAGAGAGAGGAAGAGAGACTATATACGCAGAGAGGGAGAGGGAGAGAGAGATACACTTTGAAAGTCGACTATCTGCAGACAGGTTAAAGTGGCGCCTCTCGGGCGGCTTGACTGAATAGTGGAAGGAGATATGATTCCCTGATTGGCACTTCATTACCCATCCCTGTGCTGTTCTTTTGGAAAGCTGGTCAATATTTTGCTCTGTCCAATATTCGCCTCTCTTATCTAATTGCCTTATCCTGTTTCTTTCTTTTAAGGCACTGTTCTGAAGCGCGTCAGTAAAACACCCCTGATCAGATTAAACCTGGATTCTGAAACCGTCTGAGGAGAGAGAACATTTTAATTGAGTAATGTAAGTCGTTATTTTTTTTTCCCTTTTTTTCGCGCTCTGATAATGCCAAAAAGTTCTCCTTAGAATATGACGGGAGACAAGCGACACTCAAAAGCTTTCCTACTGGTCGCTGAGGACCTCGGAAGTAGGCACAACGAGTGACAGGCGTTGTTGCCCTTGGCTTTAGCGAACAGCAGGCGACCCGTCCCCGGGTTTCCTCACACCGGGGCTTGGCAACCTCGAGGTAGTACATGCCCAATAACATGTCAAAGGGCATCTCGTCGCTCACCAGGAATGATATCTTATGGTTTCTCTCTCCTCCTGGGTAGGAGAAGGTGCAGACTACATCTTTAACGTAGTCCTCCACCATCATGTCTCCCAAGGAGTTAGAGGAGCTTCGGAGACAGTTAGACGAGCTCCTAGAAAAAGGATGGATCAGGCCTAGCTCGTCACCATTTAGCGCACCTGTTCTATTCGTCCCAAAGAAAGTGGGGAACTACGTATGTGCATAGGCTACAGGGGACTGGACGCCATCACAATTAAGAATGCAGAGCCATTGGCGCGTATAGACAACTTGCTAAATCGCGTGCAAGGATGTGAGTATTTTTCAAAGATAGATCTAAAGTCAGGATACCATGAGGTAGAAGTTCATCCCGACGATCAGTATAAAACGACATTCAGGACAAGGTATGGGCATTATGAGTTCATAGTGATGCTGTTTTGACTAACTAACGCACCAGCTCCATTTCAGCGCTGCATGAATGACTTGTTTAGGTCGTGGTTAGATAGATTCGTTGTAGTCTATTTAGACGATATCTTAGTATTCAACAAGACCCTCGAGGAATATGAGGTTCATCTACAACAGATTCTAAGCAGGCTGAGAGAGTCCAACTTCAAGATTAACCCAAAGAAGTGTGAATGGGCCAAGACACAGGTGCTTCACCTAGGCCATGTACTAGACGGCGACGACATTCGGCCTGAGGACAGCGAGATTGCATCCATAAGAGACTGGCCAACTCCTAAGACGTTGATAGAGTTGCGCTCATTCTTAGGACTGGCTAACTACTATAGGAAGTTTGAAAGGAACTTCTCGACGATAGTTACTCCCCTTCGTAGGTTGCTGAAGAAAGGGACTATATGGAAGTGGGACCAGGATTGTATGCCAACCTGCAAGAAGTTGAAGAAGGCCTTAATAGAGTACCGTGTCCTCAAAGTTGTTGATCCTTCACTACCATTTGTTGTCACTATAGTCGCTAGTCAGTATGGCATAGATGTCGTTTTGCAGCAAGATGACGGCAATGGTTATAGGCCCGTAGAGTTCATGTCAGTCAGGCTGCCTTCAGAGAAAGGCGCAACATCGACATATGAGAGAGAACTCTACGCTCTCAGGCAGGCTTTAAACCAGTAGAAGCACTACCTGCTTGGGAGGCACTTCGACGTATATTCTGATCACGAGACTCTTCGATGGCTAAAGACACAGGCCAAGATGACGCCCAAGTTGACTAGATGGGTTGCATAGATAGATCAGTTTCACTTTGAGTTAAATCCTGTGAAAGGAAAGTACAACGTGGTAGCCGATGCTCCGAGTAGGAGAGCTGATTACTTCGGCGCGATAGTGCACTATGTAGACATAGGGGCCGACGTGCAGCAAAAGATCAGGGATGCATATGCTCAGGCCCCGACCTACAGTGAATCAATGAAGACCAATGTTGCTGACAAACTATGCGTCCCTTATAGCGAAGAGATCCGTAGCCTGATCTTAGGGGAATGCCACGATATAGAAGGGCACTTTGGATGGCAAAAAACTTTAGCTAACCTGATGATGTCATGTATGTGGCCAGGTATGAAAGCAGATTGCATACAGTATGTGCGCAATTGCAAGGTATGCCAGCGGAATAAAACTACAACTAGAGCCCTGCTAGGTCTTCTTAGACCCTTGCCTATTTTGCAGGACCCGGAGATTCAATTTCCGTTGACTTCATGGATACTGGGTCAAGAGTAGGCACGACAAGACTCAAGTCATGGTCATAGTAGATGGGTTTAGCAAGTATGCAGTATTTGTTCCCCTGCCTTCAGTAGATGGGTTTAGCAAGTATGCAGTATTTGTTCCCCTGCCTTCAGAGGCACGTACAAACTTAGTCATTCGTAAGTTTTTTGACTTCTGGGTAAGCAAGCATGGTATGCCGCTGTCCATAGTGAGTGATAGGGACACGCGCTTAACTAGTTAGAATTGGCAGGATCTTATGAAAGTCTATGGGTCTAAGTTGTTGATGTCGTCAGGACGACACCGAGAGACTAATGGCCAGACAGAGCAAATGAATAAGATCTTGCAGCAGCTACTCGGAATCTTCAATACTATAAGAATCGCTAACGTCATATCTACCGGCCCAGGTTGCGGCATGGTCACCACCCACGGACGGCCCAGATCGCAGACGGATGAGAAACTTTTCTCATCGGCCTGCGATCTAGGTCGTCCGAAGGTGGTGACCGGCCTGCAATTTTGGCCGTGCGATATCGGTTCGGCCAGCCCAACCTGCTCTTTTGAACTCGTGCCCGCTGTCGGAGGGCGCGGTGTCCCGACCCTCCTCTGCGTACCAAGTTCTTGCTTGGAATCAGTCTCTTGCTGACGTCGCGGCCAGTAGGCAAGTTTCCGAACCTCTACGATCTCTAGTACCTGGGCTGTACCTTGATGTGGACCGGTCCGGTTGGTGCCTGCCTCAGCAAAAAGGGGGGGGGGCGCGCCACAGGGCTTTCCTTTGGTCCACGCAGGCTTGGCGCCCTGCTGTATAACAAAGCACTTCCGGCCTGTGGCCGTGGTAGCCGCTGGGCTCGCCCTGGGACGCGAAAGTAGACAGACCGGCGCTGTCTTTCTACTGCGCGCTGGGTGCCTCTCTGCCAAGTTATGGGCTAGGTGTGAAGGCTCGTTGGTACAGTAGGACAAAAGACGAGTAGAAGAAAAAGAAAGAAAAGGGAAGAGGGGGGGGCAGCGAGCTGCCAGATCTTCTCTGCAGGTCTTGCTTTCTGCGACGGTCGGGTTTCGTGCACTCGTGCCATTCCCTCTCCAACGAACCCAGCAGAGCCATGTCCTCGTCGCATTCCTCGTCATCTGCGACATCATTTCGCTGCCACGTCCGCATCAATGGCTCCGAACCGTCCTCTTCACCCACCTCCACATCTTCTGCCAACACATCGGCATCGGCGGCAACAGCAGCGGGATCAGTGGCCTCTGCTATCCATGTGTTGTACCATTCCTTGATCTCCGCCTCCACTGGCGTGTCGTCCTCCCATGGAATGTGCACATCCCCCCCTTCTCCCCGCAAGGCCGCCCGCGACAGTTGGGTGTTCCAGTTGCTGTACACCAACTTGCCCAGCCTCTCCGGCAGCAACTTCGTACGCCTGCGGCTGAAAATAAGCTCGTGCAAGCTCCAATTCCGCTTGCATGCGGCGGAGGAGCTTGCCTGGCCCAGCAACTTGACTGCTTGTGGCTGGAGGTCCAACTTCCGGCAGTAAGCCTCCCACCACAGAGCCGCGGGCTGCACACGTGTTGCTTCCGCAGCTTCTTGTGATTTGAACGACCCGTCCAGGTTAATCCACATGTCAACCTGGTGGTTGAGCTCGTTACGTGTCTGTTGGTCGTCCAGCGCCCATGACAGAAGCCAAATGTTGAATCCGGTGTGCACCGCAGGATCTCGCAAGGCATTCGTGTGACGGTGCTCCGGATCGAGGAACGCAACAGCGCAATGCAGCTCGCTGGTCATGAATGCCCATCTCCGCATCAAGATGTCCTCGATTTCGGCCTTCTCGCCCGTCGTGATGCAATCAAGCTTGCGCATCTGTGCGACGAGCGAGTCCATCTTGAAATACACCCTCGACATGGACGGCCCCGGCGCATCAACGAGACGAAGCAGCATCACTACTGGCGACCATCGCCCAGAAGTCGTCCTTCCCTAACACAATGGCCGTCACCTCGTGGAACGCAGGGAGCTAGTCCGTCCTGACCATCTTCTCCACCCACACAGCGTCATCAACGCAATTCTTCAGCGGGTTCTTGGCCTTCTTCAAGGAAGCTAGCATCTCGTGGTTGGTTGCGAAACGGGTCACCCCCGACCGCTTCAACTTGGACTTCGGACTGTACACGTGGAACAACGCCCTTGCCTTGTCCACGTTGTGGAAGAACTTGCCCACTTTCAACCCTGCGTCCACAACTTTGCGCAACCACTCCAGTTCCTTGTACATGTCCTCGAGTGCCAAATCGAGGGCATGTGCAGTGCACCCCACGCGAAATATGTGTGGGTAGGCTGCCCCCACCATCTTGCCGGCCTTGACGCACACTCTCGCGTTGTCCATCACAACGCCCACCACCTCCTCCTCGCCGATCTCCTTGATAACCCCATCCAATATCCGGAAGTACGCCTCCGCATCCTTGTCCTTCCCCTCCATGCATGTGGTCTTCCAGAATACCGTTTCGATGGGGGATGACACCATCACATTAATGTACGGCCGGCTCCGCCTATCGGACCAGCCATCCATCTGCAGCATGCAACCGGTGCGCTGCCACTTCTTCATCATGGCGTGCACGTCCACCTTCGTTCTTTCGTAATGGCCATCCAACCGCTTCGTTTGCGCCTCATCCCTCTTGTATGGCATCCACGAAGGATGCGCCTTCTTCACAGCATCAACGAAATCGAGGAAGTATTCGTTGTCAACAATGCTGAACGGCTGGTTCCTGCAGAAAAGGAATCGGTCAAGGAACCGACTCGTTTGCTCGTTGCGTGTTACGATGCTGTCGGCGTCCCTCATGACCGTCTGACTTAGCGGCCGTCTGGAACGGGGTGCAGGCTGCACGGACTCGCCAGAGGTAGGCGCAATCGCGGCGGGTTCATCGGCCACAACCGCCTCTCCTGCCCCTACAGGCGAGTCAGTTCGACCTCGCTCGACGTCAGCGACCAGACTACTAACGGACGCCAGGCTGTTTGTGGCCGGTCTGCTTCTCCCCCCCGCGTGTATGGTCTCCGCAATGAACTTCCCCATGCGGATGCCCTCCTCCCTCCTAGCCCTCTCCTCCATTGACAGCGGCCTCCTGACGTGGTCCAAGCTGCACCTATTCAAGAAATGGGTCTTTATAACCGAGGCTGTGCCATCGAACCGGGTCTCGCAGTACTTGCAGACCCAGTGCTTGGAACCCTTGCCCGGGTTTGACCCCGCGACACCCTCGTTGATGAAGTGCTTCTTCAAGTCTTCATGCAACTGCTTCAAGTACGCCATAATGAACCTGCACACAACGTAAAAAACGGTGACAACACCTGTCAGCCTTACATGACATTGGGAAAAAAAAAAAAAAGCGACAGAGAAGATGAGAGAGAGAGAGAGGGGGGGAGAGAGAGAGACAGAGAGACATCTCTCTCTCTCTCTCTCTCTCTCTCTCTCTCTGCCGCATCGTTGTCCTTCCCCTCGGTTGAGAATATCGAACTTTCAGAAAAAACAAAAAACGAGAGAGAGAGAGAGAGAGAGAGAGAGAGAGGTTTGCATGCCTGCTGTCAATCTGTAGGGGGATCTTTCAGAGGAAAAAGAAAAAGAGAAAGAAAAAGAGAGAGAGAGAGAGAGAGAGAGAGAGAGAGAGAGAGAGAGAGAGAGAGGAGCAAGATCTACCAGCTTGCGAAGGAGGAGGAGGAGAGAGAGGGAGGAGCAAGATCTATCAACTTGCGAAATATTTTGACGAAATAATAAAAAAACTACGGAGGAGGAGGAGGAGAGAGAGGGAGGAGCAAGATCAAACAACTGGCGAAATATTTTGCCCAAAAAAAAAGAAAAGACGAAGGAGGAGGAGGAGAGAGAGGGACGAGCAAGATCTAACAACTTGCGAAATATTTTGCCGGAAAAAAAAAAGATGAAGGAGGAGGAGGAGAGAGATGGAGGAGCAAGATCTAACAACTGGCGAAATATTTTGCGAAAAAAAAAAAAAAAAGACGAAGGAGGAGAGAGGAGGAGGAGAGAGAGTGAGGAGGAGAGAGGAGGAGGAGGCGGATGATGAGGATCTGCAAACTTTCGAATTTCGAAACCCTAAAAAAAAAAAATTGACGAAGGAGGAGGAGGAGGAGGGAGGGAGGAGGAGGAGAGGAGGAGGAGAGAGAATGAGGAGGAGAGAGAATGAGGAGGAGAGAGGAGGAG